>CM042834.1:23366813-23550812 GCA_023653725.1 Bungarus multicinctus
CCTAGATATTTTTGCAGCATCCGGTTAAGTCCCACGTGATCACAATTTTCAACCTTCCTAGCTGACTTTTGACAAGCAAAGTCAATAGAGGAAATCAGGATCCGCTTAACATGATGTGGTTAATGACCCTGGCAAAATAAAGGCAGTAAACATCAGCTGTGATCTCAAGATGCCTCGTTTACTGATCATGTCACTTAATGATGAATGTTTGGGCCCCAATTGTGAGAACTGAGCTGAGAATTGCGTAATATAATTTAGTTGTTTTAAGCATTTTGTGTCACCTGTAGCCTATTGCCCAGCACTAATAACCGGATAGCTTCCAATCACTTCCATACCTATACATTTTTTCAGCATTCTTTAAGCGTAACTTCATACAAAGCATCCTTATTTTACTAAACATAAATTTTAGCCCATGAACTAAAAAAGCTATATAGTTGTGTAATAGAATTAATAGCAGTCAAACAATACATAACAAGAATGATTAAATTAGGCCAAAATGAAAGGAAAAATGGATTAATGAAATGCAGTTGGTAGAGGACAGAAAGGTGAAATACTTAAGACCAATCATTACACTATTCAAGTGTTTTACAAATGTACCCCCCCCCCATACAAAGTAGAAGAATAAACTTTAAGATCGAATTGCCAAATTACATCTATTGCTTTTTACTCAGGTTAATAATTATTAATAATTCCATGACCCTAAAATGAAGGCAAAGCAAGTCTGTTAGACTGTACAGACTTCAATAAAACAATAATGAATCAACATTCATTAAATGCCCTCTCTCATATTGACTCAGGTTTTAGAAACTATTCCCCATAATAAACACCCCTCACCATTTGCTCAATTGCCAACACAAGTCTCCAGCATGTACTAAATATTTAGAACGCCAGCCTGTGCGCTCTCACAGGGTGGGCTTTCTTGGGGTGCCGTCAGCTGGACAATGCCAGCTGGCGGTCCCGAGGATACGGGCCTTCTCTGTGGGAGCACCCTCCCTTTGGAATGAGTTACCCCCGGAGATGCGGACTATGCCTGACCTGCAAACCTTCCGGCATGCATTGAAGACTCATCTTTTCCAACAAGCCGGTCTGGCCTAGTAATATTGGAGGTTTTAAATTCGTTATTTTATTTACCCCGTTTTTATGATTTTTATCATTGTCTTAATTCTGTCAGTCATTGGTTTAATCTGTTTTTAAATTTTATATCGTGTATTGTATTGTTTTTAGTCGGGCTGTGCACCGCCCCTCTTTGGGAGAGGGGCGGTATATAAATTAAAACTAAACTAAACTAAAGGAAAATATTCCGGACAGGTTTCCCTGGGCTTTTGCCACCTTCATTCATTACTGTCCTCTGCTGGCTATCTGAAATTGGCATGGTCCTAATCAACTTACCCGTAAAGCAGGAATGTCCAACCTTTTGGACTTGCCTGAAGAGGAATTGTCTTCAGGCACCAATAAAATGTGTAATATAGTAACGTATATCCATTCATAATGTTAAAAGTTTATGACAGTGGTGGCTAACCTTTTCGGGCTCCTGTGCCGATAATTGCGTGTTACGCTTGTGTGTGTGCACACTAGCACCCAGAAGGCAATGTGCGCTGGTCGTCCCGTGTGCACCACACATCTCTGCATGCATGCGCATCTCCCACGCGCCCCCTGCATGCGCGCCACCCAACAATCAGCTGTTAGGTATGCAGCGTGCGCACAGTAGACCTACTCTGGGTGAGGGCTCGCCGTGCTGGCAGTAATGGCTCTGGCATGCCACTTCCGGCACATGTGCCATAGGTTCGCCATCACAGGTTTATTTTATTTTATTTTGTCAAACAATTATTAGATAACAGGTATAAGTATAAACATGGTTAGAAATACATGAAATGGATACGAATAAGAAAAAAAAAAAGAAACAATAGGACAGGGACGGTGGGCACATTTTGATGCGCTTATGCACGCCCCCTACAGACCTCTTAGGAAAGGGGTGAGGTCAATAGTAGATAGTCTAATGTTGAAGATTTTGGGGTTTGGGGAAGAAACCACAGAGTCAGGTAGAGTATTCCAGACATTGACCACTCTGTTGCTGAAGTTGTATTTCCTACAATCAAGTTTGATGCGGTTTACCTTGAGTTTATATCTATTTTGTGCTCTTATATTGTTTTGGTTAAAGCTGAAGTATTCATTGACAGGTAGGACATTTCAATATATAATTTTATGTACTATACTTAGATCAAACCGAAGGCGGCGTAGTTCTAGGCTGTCTAGGTATAAAATTTCAAGTCTGGTGGCATAAGGTATTCTGCTATGAGTAGAGGAGTGGAGGACTCTTCTCGTAAAATATTTCTAGAGTTTCTCAATTGTATTAATATCAGATACGTAATGCGAATTCCAGACTGATGAGCTGTATTCAAGTATTGGTCTAGCAAATGTTTTATATGCTCTAGTTAGTACAGTGATATATTTATGATATTGTGGGATGTCATTACTAGCTGTCCAAGGCCGCACGCGGTCCATGGACCATAGATTGGATGCACCTGCCCTAAAGACTTCCTTTTGCCTCCTAAGTGCCTGTGAGCAAGCAAATACAGTTAGTTCTCAACTTGCAACAGTTCATTTAGTGACCGAAGTTACAACGGCACTGTAAAAATATACTTAGATCCATTTTTCACACTGACGTCCGTTGCTACATCCCCATGGTCACGTGATTTTCAATCGGATGCTTGACAAATGGTTCACATTTGCGACGGTTGCAGTGTTCTGGGATTATGTTTTTGCGGCCTTCTGACAAACAGTGGAGGAAATCAGGTCCCCTTATAACAACCGTGTTACTAGTTTAACAACTGCAGCAATTCACTTAAACCAGTGTGGCAAGAAAAGTCGTAAAACGGGGGAAACTCACTCAACAGCTTTCTCGCTTAGCAGCATACATGCTCGGCTCAATTGTGGTCGTAAGTCAAGGAGTACCTGTAGTATAGACAGTTCTGAGACATTCCTTTTATTATTATTATTATTATTAATTAAACTTTTATACCGCTCCCTCTCCCAAAAAGGGACTCGGGGCGGTGTACAGCCTACTAAAAATACACCATAAATATACAATAAATACAATTAAAAATACATTAAATAATTTGGTCTGGCTGTGTCCATCCAAGGAATTCAATTAAAAATTAAAACTAATAAAACCCCAATTAAAATTGAATTAAAACCCGAAACACAGTTACTGGGCCAGGCCAGCCTGTTTAAAAAATAGGGTTTTCACTGCGCGCCGGAAGGTCGCAGTGAAAACCCTATTTTAATGTGCATCGCTCATTGTGCGCTTGCTTAGTCTCTTGTAATTTCTTCCTTTCCCGTGAGGGTAAATACAAGCATTAATTTCCTCTTGCTACAGTAGTTAGTTCAGAACTGAACTGGGATTCCATAGGGTGGCAGAATAAGGAAAAGGGCTATGAGATTTATTCCCCTTTCCCAACTTCCTTTGTAAATCAAGTTCCAGAACATGAGCCTTCCTCCGTCCTAGGGCTCATGTGGCTCTTTGCGGTCTTGTATTTCTGATGCTGTAAGTATGCTCAGGGTTGATTTCTTAATAAACCTTTCTCAAGATTTATTACCATCCTGCGTCTCCCTTTGTGTTCTTTGTGCTTTGGCCTCTGTCCTGCACATTCTAAATTATGACTTGATGCATAGATTGTCTGTGCACAGATATCTTATACAATGGAGTGAGAAATGCTCAACAGGCCCTCTCTGGATGCGAGATCAGGTGGATGGCTTCAATTTTCCTGATGGGAAGTGTTTAATGCCTCTTTATAAGGCCTTAGTAAGGCCACACTTGGAATACTGCATCCAGTTTTGGTCACCAAGATGTAAAAAAGATGTTGAGACTAGAAAGAGTGCAAAGAAGAGCAACAAAGATGATTAGGGGACTCTCCTAAAACATGAACGGTTGCTGGAATTGGGTGTATCTAGCTTAATGAAAAGAAGGACTAGGGGTGACATGATAGCAACTTTCACATATCTCAGGAGCTGCCACAAAGAAGAGGGAGTCAAGCTATTCTCCAAAACAACAGCAGGTGAGACAGGAAGCAATGGGTGGAAACTAATCAACGAGAGAAGCAACCTAGAATTAAGGAGAAATTTCCTGACAGAACAATTAATCAGTGGAACGACTTGCCTCCAGAAGTTGTGAATGTTCCAACACGGGAAGTTTTTAAGAAGAAATTGGAAAAACATTTATCTGAAATGGTATAGGGCCGGGATGACGAACCTATAGCATGGGTGCCACAGTTGGCACGCAGAGCCATTTGTGCGGGCACGCAAGCCCCAGCCAAACTTACCTGCACTGTGCATGTGCATGCCTCCCAGCTGATTTTTGGCCCATTTGAGGCCGTTTTCGCTCTCCCGGGAGCTTCGGGAGGCCAAAAAACGGACCTGTTTGCTGGGTAGGCATGGCCTATTGGAACTTCCTATTTCTGGTGAGCCTCCAGAGCCTGAGGGAGGGCGTTTTTGCCCTCCCAAGGGTCTGGAGGGTTCCCCTGGGCCTCTGGGAGGGCGAAAATGGCCTTCCCCAGGCTCTGGAGGCCATCCAGAAGCTGGAAACATGCCTGTTTCCAGACTTCTGGAAGGCCCATTTTTTCTCCTCCCAGAGTCTCTGTGGACCCTGCATTTACCTGCATCAAAAATGGGCCACGTGGCAACTAGGGAGGGGTGAGCGGGACCAGCCGATTGGTTGAAATACCGGTTTGGCGAACAGTTGTAACTTTAACATCCATTTCACTCGAATCAGTTTGAAACAGTAGAATCCCACCCCTGCTCCTATCCGTACCCCCATTCCATTCTTTTCTATTCCTGTTCCATTCTATTCAGATGTGATGCCTGAAACATTTTGGGTTCAGTGAAGCCTTTGATAGTGCAAGGTGAGCATTTAATCCAATGTTTCTCAACTCTGGCAATTTTCAGCTGGTTGTGGAATTCTGGGAGTTGAAATCCACACATATGAAAGTTGCTAAGGTTGAGGAACACTGATCTACCCTCTAGCAAGTAGACACTTAATGCCTTGTGAGATTTGAAAATGGAGCAAAAATGTCAAGGGCACCTGTACTTGCGCAGGGCAGCCAAAGAGCAGGAGCAAGAGAAATAACTCACTGGATAAAAAGCAAAGAGAAAATTTCAATCTCTGCTTATGTCACTAGTGGTGTCATCTGAGGCTTCATTTTGAGACTATAGTCAGCCCCATCCAAGTAGAGTGAATGAGGGCCTCTAAGTGAAGGGCTGATTTAGTGGATTTTGAAGTAAAGTAGGTGTAAAGTCTTTATGTCCAGGGTTTAACACGATCAAACTTTAGCGTAATATTTAAAACTTAACCCGAAGTCTCAACAAGCCAGTAGTAAAATGATGTTTATTGTCTCTTCCAACCCAGTGAGGGAAATTAACCTCATGTCATCCCTGCATCAGCTGTCTACGCTGTTCTCTCAATGGTGATCTTTAGGAAAATCCCCCAGGATTTGGCAGGCAGAGAGATGAAGAGTTCTCGATGGTTTTCATAATTGTAGGTGAGAAACACGGAGCTGTGGCCAGGTGGACCCACCAGGTTTAAAAGTGTAAACAAAACTTAGTGAAGCAGCTGGAGAGTTCAATCATTTAGAAATAGTCAATGAGGGAGCAATTTGGTACTGGCTAATGGGAAAAAAAACCACAGATACTGAATTAAACCCCAGAAGGAATAATAAATATCAAGCTGCGTTGGTTAGCAATGCTTGCATGTTGTACAGATTTATTTATTTTTATTTATTTGATTTGTCAATCACTTACAAGATAGTAAGTAGAAGTATATACATAGTTATGAATACATGAAATGGGTACATATAAGAAAAATAAAAGAAACAATAGGACAGGAATGGTAATCAGCCTGATGCAAGTCTAGCTATACAGGCAGTGTTAACCCTAAAAGCCCTAAATCACCCTCCTTTCCCCAAGTCCTCTTTTATTTCCATGGGCACATCTGAAATCCTGAGAGTGTTAACTGCAAAATGTCCTGATATTCTCTAGTAGCACATAGCAAAACATCAGATCTATTTAATGAAAAACCCATAGTTTGTTCTAATCTAAATCAACAAACTATGACCCCCTTCCTTAAGTTTCAGATTTATCATTGATTCCCAAACGTTTGTTATATGAGAATAATTTAATAAATACTATGGTATCTGAATAGTAGTGCTATGAATAACAATAATGATAAGAGCAACTTAAATGTAGCATGAGATTCAGTTTTACCCCTACTGTTTTTCATTGCACTGAATCCTTTTGTCAATAATACTGAATAACTCAGGTCATTGCTATCAAAATTTTTTTAAAAAAAATCTGTCAGACTACCTCACTTCCTTTATATGGATGAACTAAAGCTATATGAAAAAACAACATCTGAAATAGAATCGTTGCTCAACACTGTCCATATACAGTATGTTTATGGAGATGCTCAGTCCTCCAGGTCATAGTTGTCCCAAAGGTGCTTTTTCAAGGGGCAACTGGACTTTCTGGTTTTTCTTTGAAGATGTTTTGCTTCTCATCCTGGATGAGAAGCGAAATGTCTTCAAAGAAAAACCAGAAAGTCCAGTTGCCCCTTGAAAAAGGCCAATATGTAGCAATGGAGTTTGGACTATACAAATTACCATCGAATGGGGAAAAATAGTGAAAACTGAAGGAAACAAAATGCCCTGTGGCATGGATGTTGTGCTGTCCAGACAATATATAATTGATTGGGAATTGGGAGCTGTCCCCTTACGGGAATGCCTCATGGTAAATGTAGTCAATGCTTCATGGGAAATGTAGTTCAGGTTATGTGGTCACATCTGTAATCCTGATTGGTCACTGAATTGACCCTTGGTTGGGTTGGGGGAATTTCCTTTATTCTTGCTTGGACCACAACAGCATCATGCTGCTTTGTTCCCTCATTATGGGATGAAGATAACTGTATTTTCACACTATGAAGACTGTATTTAACTGTATTTTCACACAATGCAAAGATTGGACATTAGATGAATCTCAACATAACTGTGAGTTATACCTTGAGGATGCCTATTATGATCCAATAAAGAGAACTTTGTATGGAAGCCTTTGTAGAGTTTAACTGCTTATCTCAAGTAATTGAGAAGATAAATCTTGCTTGCTTGCTTGCTTGGGACAAGACAGATGTGAAACTCACAGTGTCATGTTGCTGTCACGTGATGTTTTCAGAGGTGGTGTTCAGCAGGTTCTGACCAATTCTGGAGAACCGGTAGCAGAAATTTTGAGTAGTTCAGTGTAGTAAACCTCGAGAGTCCTCTTGACCTAAGGCCCTAAGAATGACCTTCTCAAGTTAGGAATTGCATGGTAAGCTCATCTTGGCACGACACGTAGGCAAATAGTTACAGAAACTAGCTGACTACAAAATATCTTGTTAATAGATAATCACTCTATCTTAGCACACAACAGTGGTCGCATCTTGCCATGGCGCCATTAGAATTATACTTCCTTGCTCCTCTTTACATATGTCTCGCTCCCCCCACCCTGAGAAAACTGCAAAATAAAAGAGGGTGGTGCGTTGCAATCGGGGGATTTCTTCATCTACCCCGGGCACAACGTGCTCTCTCACCTTGAGAAACTATGGTGTCTGTGTCAATTATTGATTCTAGTACTTAAGTACTCACCCTCGCGAGGGTCCCTCTAAATTTCACCCCTGCGGGGGCTCTACGGGCTGATCAGAGAACCTAAGGACAACGAGCAAACCGCGACAACGCGACAACTGGGGGCTCGTCCGGGATCTCTCCCTTCTTCAGCTCCACGGCGTGACTTCTGTCTAGAGGTGCGCTGCCTTCACTCCCGTTGCTACGCACCTGGCAAAGGCTCTGTACAATCGTAAGTAATGGGCTCCTCACTCTCCAAAGTTTCGTCAGTTCATAGGGACGAACTTTCCCAATTAGTGAAGAAGGCTAATTATTTGCAGAAAATTAACGGCACCACTGTATATACCTTGTCTAGAAAATCTATCACCTCCTTCTTGCTTTACGTGGAACAGCACTGTCCTGCTTATCCGGCTGAGGGCACGCTGCATCGCACTTCGTGGGAACGCTTGGGAAAATATCTGTATGATGTCCCCAGAGCTCCACCGGACATTCTTATGTCCTGGCGTGCGATAATGGCTGCGCTCAATACTATCTACCCCTCCACCTCTCTCCCCGAATCTTTATCTCTTGCCTCTAAAACTGTTAAGCCTCCTGCTGTTCACTTTGATTCTTCTCCCCCACCTTACCAATCTGTTGCCTCTTCGGATGATATTCCTCAGCTTGCCTCTGCCCCTCCTTTTCACTCTGACACTCCGCACAATCGTCTGCAGCCCTCCTCTCCTTCTGTCTCTCCTATTCCTACTGATTCTCCATCCCCACATCCATTGGGGGGAAATATTACTGCTATCCTGGCTTCTCCTTCCTTCACCTTAGAATCTTGTGATATACCTTCTGCTTACCCTATGACTCTTGTTCCGGGAGCCCCTGGCGCTCCTGTTCATAACAACATAGAGTTAAGAGTGCTGAAAAATTTAAAAGAGGCTGTAAATATGTATGGACTGCAATCCACTTACACTCGTGGCTTGCTTGATTCTCTCGTGTCTGCTAACACTGTAATGCTGTTATATGATTGGAAGATGTTGTTTTCTATGCTTATGACTCCTGCCCAGTATGTTGTTTGGCAGTCTGAATATGAAAAATTAGTAGATGCTGAAATAAGACGAGGCCTCCCTAATCTGGTCATTGCTGATCACTTAAAGGGAACTGGATTATACTCCACCCTGATTCAGCAACAAACTTGCCCTCGCCGTGCCTTTGCAATCATTCATCTTTGTGCGATGAATGCCCTGAAACGTGTGGATGACTCAGACTCTAAATCCACACACACCTTTTTGAAGATAGTGCAGGAGGTTGATGAGTCTTACTCTTCATTCGTTAACCGTTTGCAAACCGCTCTGGAACGCCAAATTGACAATGAGGCGGCCAGACAAGAACTTCTTATTAAACTGGCTTACACCAATGCGAATGAAGATTGTCAAAAAATACTTCAACCTGTTGCTAATAAACCTGGTGTAACCTTGGCTGAATTCCTGCAGCTTTGTAGGATTGTGGGAACTACTTCTCACAAAATGAGTGCCCTTGCTGCTGCCATCTCTACCTCCATTTCTGCATCCCTCCCCACCTCCCCTCCGTCGTCTGACGCCCTTGCCGTGTCTCTCTCTGGCAATTGTTTTAATTGTGGGAAGCCTGGCCATTTTAAAAATCAGTGTAGAATGCCGGGTGGGGGGGGAACGCCTCGTGGCCAGTCTCGGGGTACTGCATCCTATGCTGCCAAGCCAAAAACTGTTTGCCCTCGTTGCAGAAAAGGTTTTCATTGGGCTTCCCAATGTCGCTCTAACCCTCCTCCTGCTCAGCAATCGGAAAACTAGGCATGGGGTCTTCAGCTAACCCCGCTACAAAGGCTGAAACTTCTCTTTCCTCTTCTCTTTCCTTTTTACAACCTACTTCTTTCCCTGTACAACTGACAGAGGACATTGTTTATGATGATCCTGGTTCGGTCTTCACTCTCCCTCTTTCTATCACTGTTCTGAAGCCACTTCCGCCTTCCTTGCCTGTTTTACTCATACCTAACTCCTCCCTTACCATTGAAGGTGTAGTCGCTGCACCCTTTTTGTACGACTCCTCTTCTCTGAAAAATCTCTCTCTCGCTGCCATTGGCGACCGGTGCTTTTCCCTGAAAGCGGGAACAATTGTGGCTACTCTCATTCTTCTTCCGTCTCCTGAACCCCCTTCTTTGTTTGCTCTACAGCAATCTGTTCAAGCCTCCAAACCTATGTTAACCATATTGCTGAATGGCCAATCTTTTGCTGGCCTGATTGACACTGGAGCTGACGTCTCTGTCATTCGATCCTCTGAGTGGCCATCCTCTTGGCCCCTTGCTGAAACAACTTCAGTACAAGGCGTCGGTGGAGCGCAGGCAGCAAAGGTTAGCTCACTTTGGCTTACTGCCTCTACGCCTCATTCCTCTGTGACTGCTTATCTTAAACCCTTTGTCCTTCCATTACATTGCAATTTGTGGGGCCGTGACCTGCTATCTCAACTCCACACTTCTCTCTACATACCTTGAATTATGGCTATTTCTCCTCTTTTTCTCACTCTTAAATCAAATATTCCTGTTTGGATTGATCAATGGCCTCTTACAAAAGAAAAATTAAACGCACTTCACACTCTCGTTCACCAGCAATTGGCAGAAGGTCATATTGAACCATCTACCAGCCCATATAACACACCAGTGTTTGTAATTAAAAAGAAAAGTGGCAAATGGCGCCTCCTACAGGATCTTCGTGTTCTGAACGCTATATTGCAACCTATGGGCCCATTGCAATGCGGCCTTCCAAATCCAAATTTAATTCCTGTAAAATTTGATCTCATAATCATTGACCTCAAAGATTGTTTTTTCTCCATCCCGCTGATACCAGAGGACAGGATACTATTTGCCTTCACCGTTCCTGAGTTTAATAATTCTAAACCTACAGCTAGATATCAATGGAAAGTTCTTCCCCAAGGAATGCTCAATTCTCCTACGATGTGTCAATATTTTGTAAATAAAGCTTTACAACCCTATCGGGACAAATTTCCTGAATTTTTAGTGTATCATTACATGGATGACATCCTGATTGCAGCTGATGGTCCTAAAGGTACAGTATGTAAAACTTTTCCATGTCTTCTCTCTCTCCTTGCTCTTGCAGGACTGCATGTAGCACCAGAAAAGGTGCAGTCTCATTATCCGTTACAATATTTAGGACACAAGGTTTTAGCCTCCACAGCTTCACCTCACCTTCCTGTTCTCACACTCCCTCAACCTGCAACCTTGGTTCAGTTACAGCAATGCCTGGGCACGCTCAATTGGGCACGCCCATATCTTTCCATTTCAACTCATACTCTCTCGCCATTATTTCAAGCATTGGTTGGCCTTAAGCATCCAGCAGATCTCATTTGGCTGAATGAGCAACAGCTTAATGCTCTTAAAGAAATCAACAGCGCCTTGCATACCCATTGGGTGGACCGCTCATTACACAATCATGCACTCTCATTGGCGCTTCTTCCCACACCCACACTCCTTACAGCAATCATCGTTCAAATCTCGACTTCAAAGAGGCTACACATTTTAGAGTGGATTCACCTTCCTCATACCCCAAAAGCATCAATCATCACAAGAGCTGCACAAATGGCTCTTCTTATAGAACGGGGGAGGAAAAGAGCTAGAGCCTTGATGGGTGTGGATATCTGCACGCTTTACACTCCCTGCAGACTAACACAATGGGAACCACTCTTCCAAAATTCTGATGCGTTACAAGATGCGTTGGAAGGGTGGCAAGGGAATGTCTCCTGCCATCTACCACCAGACCCACGCATACAAGTGCTGAAAACAATTCCGCTCACTCTAGAGACTCCTTTAGTACAACAACCAATGAAAGATTGTCTTACTGTATTCACTGATGGTTCTAAAACCATCGGGGCTTGTGTGTGGCAAACTGGCAATCAATGGCATAAAAAACTTACCACACCACAACCTTCTGCTCAACAGGCTGAACTGTCTGCCTTCAATATGGCACTCACACTTTTTCCCAACCAGCCAATTAATCTAATATCTGATAGTCTGTATGTGGCACAATTGGCCTTGAATATATTTGATGCCTACATTTCTCCTGCAACCCCTTCTCCTTTAATGACGCTTTTTTTACAGTTACAAGACCTATTGAAGGAAAGGAAAGAATCTCTGTTTGTGGCCCACATCAGAAGCCATCAGCATCTGCCCGGATTTCTTTCAGAAGGCAATCACATGGCAGATGAGGCCTGCAAGTTGCATTTGTTACCAATCCTGCAGAATAAAACCTTAACAGCAGGAGAAAGTCATGATTATTTTCATCAAAATAGAAAGGCTCTGGTGAGACAATTTGGAATTACTCATCAAGAAGCCGCGGCAATTGTTCAACAATGTCCTACATGTAGTCTGCAGGCACGAAGTGTCCCAGAAGGAGTAAATCCTAGAGGCACCGAGGCCTGTGACACATGGCAAATGGACGTTACTCAGTATCCATCCTTTGCGCCCTGGAAGTATATTCACGTGTCTGTAGACACTTACTCTGGGTTCATCATGGCCACACTGCAAAGGGGGGAGACTACTAAAAACACTATCAATCATTGCATTCGGACCTTTGTAACACTGGGATGTCCAAAAATTTTAAAAACAGACAATGGTACACGAGCTCCTCTTTCTCGGAGTTCTGTCATCATTGGTCCATTGTACACAAATTTGGAATTCCATTTAATAGCCAAGGCCAAGCTATTGTGGAAAGAGCAAATTTAACACTCAAAATGGCCCTTGATCGATACATGGGGAAAAAAGGCGTACGCCCCCCGAACCTCCCAGCGTTACAGAATGTGTTAAATGTATGTTTATATACCTTGAACTTTCTGAATCTTACTGGCTCTCCTTCTTCTACGGCTGCTTCTCGTCACTTTACCACACCTCCTGTCCCTACCTCCAGACCTCTTGTTTATTTCAGGCAACTTCCAGATCCGAAGTGGAAGGGACCTGTGCAACTGATCACTTGGGGCAAAGGATACGCTGCTGTTCAACTTCCTGATCGTGTTCTTTGGGTGCCTGCGCGCTGTGTTCGACCTTATCATGGGGAGGCTAAGGACAAGTGTTCCTCTCCTAGCCCTTCTGATTCTGATATCTCCTGTCTTTTCTCAGTTTCGGGCTGATCCTGCTGTTATCTTCGCCCCTCCGTTCACACGCGTTACCTTTACCTTTAAAGACATCTCTCTTTCCGCCTGTAATTATGCCTTTCAACATCAAGGCCGTGCCTTGCGTCCCTCACCTCACGTTTCTCTTCTGTATGGCTACCAACCCTGTCGGGTCTACCTACATGTCTATGTCACCGCGAATACGGTGGGACCTTATTCCTGCTTAGGCTTTCTTGCTTCCCGTCAATCCTTCAATCATACAGTTTATCTCTTTTCCATTTTCTCTGTAACTCGCCCCCCACTACCCTCTATGTTTCTTTCTTGGCTCCTTTTGTCTCAATCTTCTCCTCAATCTTTTTCCCATACCCTGGTGCGCCACTTCTCCTGCTGCCAACCTCCCTGTGATACCACCAGCTGCCTATGGGATGCACCTGGCTCCCATCTCCCTGACCGCTATCCTGGTTCCTGGTCACCGCTCCGCGGACAACGAATTCGTAGACAGCTTCTCGAGTCCTCTCCACATCCTAAATTCAACTCCTTGATTCACACGCACCGTTACAACAATGAGGGAGCACTGCATCTTCGCTCTCAGGCCCTCTCCTGCTACCAGAGGTCTCCAATCAAGAAAAAGGGAATCATCTGGCGCTGGTTTTTCAACAATACCATACATCTACAAGACTCACCCAAATATACCATCAATTATCATTTTAGAGCAACTCATCTTTCAGTAACAGATCTGACCCTCTCAGACTTTGGTCTATACCAATGTGAAATTACAAAAATGGTACGAGGCTTTGCCACTTCTTCTCGGCTGACATTATCCCTACACCAAAAGTTTATCCCCCCCCAACGGAGGACACGAAGTGCACTCACCTCCCAAGATGCCAAACATTGCACCCCCTGCTTGCAAAAAAACTCAACAGGGGCTGACCATCAGAACTACATTAATCTATCACACTCATTTTATTTGCACCAAACCATCCACGCACACCTGTGTGTGGAATAGCACGACGTATAGTATTTGTGAAGATAACAACAAACAAACCTGTTATGACCCCACAGGCCCCACTCATCGCTACAACATCCTCATCACTGTCGGAGCCGGCTCATCAAAAAAGACACTGGTCAATCATGACTTTTATAATCCGAAGGTATCCCAATCGGTCACTTTTGATGCCTGCGAAGCCATGGACTATGGCACAAACGAATGTGGCTCACTTGTCTGGCGACGGACATATTCCAGCAACGAAAAGTACATCTGTGCCAGAACTTCAAATCAACACGACCCCTGTGGCAAAGGCACCTACTGCAATGAATGGAAATGTGTGGACTTTCAATCCAGAGGGCTCACAGTGCGACCTGACACCATACCCAAGAGGGATAACCTTAAAAAACTCTATATCACCCGTCTTAGAGTTCCCGATTCCAACTGTATGCAACATCAGTGCAATCCCATCAATCTCACGTTTGCAGTACCGGAAAATTGGCTTTCCTTCCAAACATGGAAAGGTACTGACAATGACTATGGCTTGGGTATTGATGGGACAGGAACCAACCCTTCAGTAGCCATCAAAATAATAGTAAGCAAAATTTCCATCGACTCAACCAGACACTCCTTATTTCATTCTGTTTATTCGGAATTGGCAAAATTGACTCACCTGACCGTACCACATGAGGTGCGCAACACCTTTGTACACCTTGCAGAGACTATTGCTAAATCATTGCAAGTTAAAAATTGCTTTGTGTGTGGGGGAACTACGATGGGGGAACAATGGCCGTGGCAGGCCCAGGAAATTAACATCACCCATGTCATAACTAATTGGTCCAACTTTGCTACCCTGTTTATTACCTATCTTTATTTCAATGATCAAACGTAGTTTAAATGCTATTGCCGAAGCTAAAGCTGCTGCGCAACTTAATCTCTTAATGCAAAATCATGTATATATGGCAATTCCAACTGAGGAGTGCAAAGCTCCACTTTTGCACTTATATTCCGATGATGACTCTGATAACCTGCCCTTGAACGAGGTTGTGCAATCGGATCGGGATGTCCCGGAGGGTATGTCCTTATCCAAGCACTATGATACTCCAAAGGAGAAAGGCTTATATTTTGAATCGGATATAGCGGCACCTTAAAAACAAAGAAAAGAGGACTTGTAGTAAACCTCGAGAGTCCTCTTGACCTAAGGCCCTAAGAATGACCTTCTCAAGTTAGGAATTGCATGGTAAGCTCATCTTGGCACGACACGTAGGCAAATAGTTACAGAAACTAGCTGACTACAAAATATCTTGTTAATAGATAATCACTCTATCTTAGCACACAACAGTGGTCGCATCTTGCCATGGCGCCATTAGAATTATACTTCCTTGCTCCTCTTTACATATGTCTCGCTCCCCCCACCCTGAGAAAACTGCAAAATAAAAGAGGGTGGTGCGTTGCAATCGGGGGATTTCTTCATCTACCCCGGGCACAACGTGCTCTCTCACCTTGAGAAACTATGGTGTCTGTGTCAATTATTGATTCTAGTACTTAAGTACTCACCCTCGCGAGGGTCCCTCTAAATTTCACCCCTGCGGGGGCTCTACGGGCTGATCAGAGAACCTAAGGACAACGAGCAAACCGCGACAACGCGACAGTTCAGAGAACCGGCAGATACCATCTCTGACTGGCCCCGGCCCCATCTATTCTCCATCTCCCAAGTCCCAGCTGATTTGCTGAGTCTTCTTTTGTTGCCCTGCACAGGAGAACGGAGCTGGAAAGCTGGTTAGTGGGATGGGGAAGGAATGGAGATTTTTACAGTATCCTTCCTCTGCCATGCCCACCAAGCCACGCCCACAGAACTGGTAGTAAATAAATTTGAATCCCACCATTGGACATTTTGCAATGTTTTTCCCATTTGTTGAGCTGGGGTGGGCATGGTCTGTGTGTGACATATTCGGCCCATGGGCTGACAGTTTGACAACCCTGCCCTAGGGGAATAACATTAAGAATCTGGATGAAAATGATCATTACAATAAACTGTTCATTGGTTTGGAGTTTGTTAGTTGGAACGCTGACACCACAAATTAAAACTTGAGCCTTCTGTTTTAGGTCTCATTTCTTAATGACATCAGCTCCATCTATATCACTGAATGCTGCTTTTTAAAAATCTTCAGCCCCTGCCAAGGTCTTGGTGTATGCATAGCTGCCTGCCTGGATTTGTCAGGCTGCTGAACCCCATAAAACCAGTTTGCTGTAATAGCTCACTTGAGACTTTCAAGAAGAGATGGGACTGCCATTTGTCAGAAATGGTGTAGGGTCTCCCGCTTGGGCAGGGGGGTTGGACTAGATAACCTACAACCATGATGGTGAACCTATGGCACGTGTGCCACAGGTGGCATGCAGAGCCATTTGTGCCGGCATGCAAGCCGCAGGCAAACTTACCTCACTGCGTATGCACGTGCCTCCCAGCTGATTTTCGGCCATTTGAGGCCTTTTTCGGCCTCCCAGAGGCTCGAGGGAAGCCTCTGCAGCCTTTGGAGGCCAAAAAACAGGCCTGTTTTATCACTTCCTGTTTTCCGGAAATACCGGAAGTGATGAAACAGGTTCATTTTTTGGCCTTCAAAGGCTGCAGAGGCTTCCCTCGAGCCCCCCCCAAAAGGCCACAAACAGGCTGAAAAATCAGCTGGGAGGCTTGTGCATGTGCAGTGCAGGTAAGGGGGCGGTGGGGGGGAGGAATTGTGTGCGCATGCACAGGGGCCATGGGGGGGGGGGGCGCGCCCATTGCCTACTAGGTGCTGGCACGTGAGTGCGAGCACAATTTTTGGCAATTTCTGTTATCTGTGTTCCTTGTGCAGGAGGGACCATCTCCACCAAAGAAGGTGGGTGACTGGTAGTGTTGAAAAACTGTTTTATATATTTTCAAAATTTGTATAAAAGCACCCAACCCCTCCCCTGCCTAAGTACCAAAACATTGAAAAACACATAATAAAAATGTAAAAGAGAAGCACATCATTATTAATAAGGAATAGGAAGGAAAAAATGAAGAAGTATAAAAATCTGGATTTATCATTACCACATCACGTTTTTAAAAATAATTTTATTCTATTTCAAATATTCAATTAGAATAAAATATATAACATAACTGAAAAGAAAATTAAAAATTAAAAAAAGAAATTAAAGGTAATGGAAAAAGGGCAAAATTAGGGGTGCAACCAGGAAGGAAAAGGGCTACAAAAAATCTTCCAACTTTATTGCATACAGTATGCATACATAAAATACAATGGCCTTTAGAACGAAGTTAAGGCATAATGCACACTACTTTTAAAATCCATAAACAAATCTAATCATCAAATCCCAAAATTACCATTTCATTTTTTACAAACTTACTAGCTTACTATCTCCCTCCCTCTCCCTCTCTCATCTATATATTTATGTCACCCATAAAGCAGCTCGAGGTGCCTTACGTGCCAAATGGCTGCCCTTTGGAAGAGTCTTCAAGGAAAAACAAAGCCCAGTTGCCTTTTGAAAAAGCACTTTGGGGACAACCATGAACTGGGTGACTGAAACTCCATAGACTTGAAGAAGAGATGCTAGCTAGGACTCAATCAGAGAACAGAGAGGGGAACCCCTAGTGGCTTAACAATCAGAGAATCAAATTTAGGAAGGGCTTGTCTTAATGAATGAAGAATTAAAAGTGGCAGCAGGAAGATTATAGTTTCAGGCTTGCAAGATTCTGTTAATAAAGTAGAATTAGCTCACCTGGTCCTGTTTCCTGTCTGCGTTATCTGGGGTGACTGATAATGATGTTCTGAAAAAAGCACAACTGCCTGTGCTCACAATATGCGATGTCATAAACCAGGGGTGTCAAACTCAAGGCCTGGAGGGCAGATCCGGCCCATGGGATGCTTAGATCTGACCTGCGGGGCTGACCTGGAAACAGTGAAGGACTGGCCCGCGGTGCCTCTGCCAGGGAAAATGGAGTTTGGGAGGGCTGCCTGTTGCCCTCCTAAGTTCCATTTTCGCTGATGGAGGGTTGCAGGAGGCCGTCACAGCTGAAAACAACAACAGAGTGGTCAATGTCTGGAATACTCTACCTGACTCTGTGGTTTCTTCCCCAAACCCCAAAAACTTTAACCTTAGACTGTCTATTATTGACCTCACCCCTTTCCTAAGAAGTCTGTAGGAGGCGTGCATAAGCGCACCAACGTGCCTACCTTCCCTGTCCTATTGTTTCTTTTATATTTTATTTTTCTTTTATGTATCCATGTATTCATAACTATGTTTTACTTATACCTACTATCTTGTAAGCAATTGACAAATAAATAAATAAATAAATAATAAACAAACAAATAAATAAATAAATAAATAAAATGGAGTTCAGGAGCGCTCGGGCTGCCACGGGTGCCCCCGACATGAGTGACGTCCAGCTGGCCACGCCCCCCAGTCCTCCTGAGATCAAACACAACTCTGATGGAGCTCTCAATGAAATCGAGTTTGACCCTCCTGTCATAAACCATGGTTACAAATAGTTGAATTCAAAGAAACGTGAGTGATCTCCCAAGAAGCAGTCTGTAGCCTGATTTCATATGTCCATAATGGTGAACCTATGGCACGCGTGCCGCAGGTGGCATGCAGAGCCATTTGTGCCGACATGAGAGCCTCAGGCAAATAATACTGGAAGTGATGAAACGGGCCTATTTGGCCCGCAGAGGCTTTTTTCAAGCTTTTGGAAGGCCGAAAAAGGCTTCAAACCAGCGGAAAATCAGCTGTGAGGCTCAGTGCAGATAAGAGAGGGGTGGGGGCGGCGGGAGCGGGGATTGTGTGTGCATGAGCAGGGGGGGAACACATTGACTTCTGGGTGCTGGCACATGATGCGTGCGTGTCAGCACACAAACGATTTTTGGCACAGGAGCCCGAAAAGGTTAGCCATCACTGTCATATGTCATTGCAATCCATCTATTGTATTTTGCTGTGATATCTGCATGGTGTTTGGGTTTAGCTGACAAATGATATTTATTGGTAGGCACATTTGATTTTAATGTCAATCACTTAAAAAGTGACAATGTGAAATGTTGTATACAAATACAGTAACTAAAGGAGGGATCTCACATGTTTTTAAAAGGCAAAGAATGCAATTTGCTTTGGTATTCATGACGAAATCTATGATTGACGAGTGGGGGATGAAATCAACCATTTTTTTAGTCCTTCCCCTTGGGCTAGTCGAAGGCCTTTTACAAGCCATTGGTCACCTTATTGTTGCATAACTAAAAATATTCTCCGGATCCTGATTCTCTTATTAAATGGATCAATGAAAAAGTTGATGTTTGTAAGAATGGCATCAACACCTCCTGCTGTGTCTTTTCTCTGTGATCAAACAGAGTTTTTATTTATTTATTTATTTTATTTGTCAATTGCTTACAAGATAATAGGTATAAGTAAAAAACATAGTTATGAATACATGGATACATAAGAAAAATAAAAAAAAAATGAAACAAACAATAGGACAGGGACGGTAGACACGTTGGTGCACTTATGCATGCCCCCTACAGACCTCTTAGGAAAGGGATGAGGTCAATAGATATTTTGATATTGCAGAGAAGATGTTTCTTATTATAATTAGTCACACCTTGGTTGTCTTTTTCCTGATTCCCGAGACCTTTTCCCCAATGATTGCCTTCAGTATAAACAACAGATTTAGGAATAGTATAACTTGTGCCAGAAAGTCTGGGTGGTTTAATGCCTTCTAAGCCATATACTGCTCAGTAGGTTGAGAACTGATTTTTATATTCAAATATAAAACCTTGGCTGAACTCTTGAAAAAAGGAATTTTTTTTTAAAAAAATTGTCCTTGATTATTCTTAGACATATTGGATAAGAACAAATGACTCTACCCAACATACCAACTATGGTCTTGCAAATTATTCTTCTGCTCTTGCCCCACATGATTTACGGGACACTGAAGCTGAAATGTCTCTTGAATTTGAAACCGGATGAAAAAAAGCCACCAAATTTCTACAGACCAGGAGACAATCTCATCAGCGGGATTGCTTCTTTCCAGAATCTTTATGATGGGGTCTTCCTGTTCGACTCGGCTCCCATAGCTAATACTATTTTGTAAGTTCCTATGTCTTACAGAGGCACAGCCTCTCCATTTCTTGTGTGTAAGAGATTGTGCAGCAAGATTGTCATGGAAGAAAGGTCAGATATAAAGAACCAAGTTGTATGAGGGGAGTCCAATTGGTAGCTCATCTCATAAAGGGTAACTTAGCCTACATGGCAAGAAACCTGGGAAGAACCTACACAAAATGTTCCACGTGTCTCCACCTTAATTAATTCATGGTTAAAGGATGGTTGGAAATCCCTTTTGTACTTCCAAAGTTCTGTATTTATCCTTCATGCAAGTATTAAAAATCTTTTACTGAATGTTTTCACAATATAGTTATAGTATTGCTTCCTTGATGTTGGGGAAGAATATCACATTCCTAAGATTAAAATTCTATATGTATTCCCCAAACCCCCAAAACTTTAACCTTAGATTGTCTACTATTGACCTCACCCCTTTCCTAAGAGGTCTGTAGGGAGCATGCATAAGCGCACCAACATGCCTACTGTCCCTGTCCTATTGATTCTTTTTATTTTTCTTATATGTACCTATTTCATGTATTCATAACTATGTATATACTTATACCTATTATCTTGTAAGCGATTGACAAATCAAAATAAATTCTAAATTCCTTAATTGGGGACTCTGTCCCCTTATCAGATTCCCTTTGTACCTCCAGAAGTCCAGGCTAGAAAAGTAGATTTCAGCTAAATGAAAGGATTATGTCTCTTAGTCAGAAGAAAAGTAGGCACCTTATCCTGCGTGCCTTCCGCAGTTTTATCATATTTCATATGTAGGTTTTGTACTGAGGGTGGGACTGCACTAAATGATTGATTTATCATCATTTAGTTAGAAGGGAAGATATATAAGAGCCTTCCATTCTTGTTGCCTCTAATCTGCTCTTCCACTAAAACCGTTTCAGAGATTGGGTTACTCCAAAATGAACAAGAAGCAATTTTACTGTATAATTCAAATCTCAGTTTGGAAAGAAACACAAATACAAGTTGGGAAAGAAAACAGTGGTAGATGTAAGCATCTATTCTGAGGGGAAAGGCTGCTTAATAGACACTTTCTAGGTTTTTAGCAAATTTACTACTGGGCAAGGTGGGGGATTAGATTAGCCAATCTACTGCTGGGAAAGGGTGAGGAGAAGAATGACTTTGAGTCTCCTTCTTGGCTGCAAGACTCCAAAGACCTTAGGATCAAGTTTCCTGAAACACTGACTGCTCCTAGGTAGGTCTTCCCCTCTGGTGAAGGTATTATGTTGCCTGGAAACAATTGGATATACTTGTAGGAGAGAAAATGACATTTGTAAAGCAACACCTTGAAAACAAGACCCAGAAGTTTTTTGGGATAAGTATTTATTATTATCCTTACAATCAAAGGAGAATCTTTTAAATATGTTGTTCTGATGGAATGCAGAATGAAACTGTGATGTAACTACCTTATATTTTCAGAATAGACAACCTAGAATATTGGAAAGTCTTGTCCTTCCTTTTTGCCTTTGAGGAGATCAACCAGAACTCCCAAATCTTACCCAACATTACTCTGGGTTACTCTATTCACGAAAGCGGTTCCAACAGAAGAGGGACTGCAAAGGCTTTGCTGGATCTGCTTTCAAAGGGAGAGGCAGATGTTCCAAATTACAGCTGTGGAAAAAGGAAAAACACGCTGGTGGTCCTTGAAGGAGCTGATGCAGACATGTCCATTGATATCTCAAATTTGTTGAATCTCTACAAGATCCCACAGGTAGTGTGTGTGTATGTGTATATATACAGAATATATACAGAAGTTTAATTAAATTTAAGCAAGAATATTTCCTGTAAGTACTGTACATAATGTGATGCAACAGGATGTATATTACCATCTACAGTTCGATTTTCAGGGGGCATAAACATTTATAGAAATAGTAAATTTGCAGATGTGTGAAGTGAAAGAATTCAGAAACCCCACAGATTCTCAGTGTTTTGCCTGTTTTATTATTTTTTTGCTCCTATTATAATCTCACTATTTACTATATAAAAATTGCTAACTTTGCTTTGTTTCTCTTTTATTAATAAGCACAAAGCTTATACATCCATTTTTAAATATTCATATCTTGTACATTCACTTACACACATACCCAAATAGATACGCATATACTGTATATCACAAAACAACATGATAAAATTCCTTCCTTCTTTCCTTAGATTAGATTAGATTAGAATTCTTTATTGGCCAAGTGTGATTGGACACACAAGGAATTTGTCTTGGTGCAAATGCTCTTGGTGACCATAAAAGAAAAGATACATTCAGCAAAAGTCAAGAATCATAAGGTGCAACACTTAATGATATCATAGGGTACAATAAGCAATCAAATCAGACGGAAACAGTCAATATAAATCGTAAGGATACAAGCAACAAAATTACAATCATACAGTCACAAGTAGGAGGGGATGTGTGATAAGGAGTGATGAGAAGATTAATAGTAATAGTAGTACAGACTTTGTAAATAGTTGGACAGTGTTGAGGGAATTATTTGTTTAGCAGAGTGATGGCATTCAGGAAAAAAACTGTTCTTGTGTCTAGTTGTTCTGGTGTGCAATGTTCTATAGCGTCGTTTTGAGGGAAGGAGTTGAAACAGTTTATGTCCGGGATGTGAGGGGTCTGTAAATATTTTCACAGCCCTCTTTTTGACTCGTGTAGTATATACGTCCTCGATGGAAGGCAGGTTGGTAGTAATGGTTTTTTCTGCAATCCTAATTATCCTCTGAAGTCTGTGTCTGTCCTGTTGGTTTGCAGAACCAAACCAGACAGTTATAGAGGTGCAGATGACAGACTCAATAATTCCTGTGTAGAACTGTATCAGCAGCTCTTTGGGCAGTTTGAGCTTTCTGAGTTGGCGCAGAAAGAACATTCTTTGTTGTGCTTTTTTGATGACGTTTTTGATGTTAGGTGTCCATTTTAGGTCATGTGATATAATAGAACCTAGAAATTTGAAGGTCTCTACTGTTGATACTGTGTTGTTTAGTATTGTAAGAGGTGGTAGTATGGGAGGGTTTCTTCTAAAGTCTACCACCATTTCTATGGTTTTGAGTATGTTCAGTTCCAGATTGTTCCGGTTACACCACGAGGCAAGTTGTATAACCTCCTGTCTGTTTGTGGATTCGTCGTTGTCTCGAATGAGACCAATCACTGTTGTGTCATCTGCAAACTTCAGTATTTTAACAGATGGATCATTTGTGATGCAGTCACTGGTATATAGGGAGAAGAGAAGTGCAGAAAGCATACAGCTTTGGGGGGCCCATGTGCTAATTGTACAGTTTTCAGATGTATTTCTGCCTAGCTTCACCTGCTGCTTCCTGTCTGTTACGAAACTTATGATCCACTTAAAAGTGTGTTCAGGTACCGCTAGCTGGTTTAATTGAGTTAGAAGAATGTCTGGAATGATGGTATTGAATGCTGAACTGAAGTCTACAAAGAGGACCCTTGCATAGGTATTTGGAGGTTCAAGGTGTTGTAGAATGTAATGCAGAGCCATGTTAACAGCATCATCTGTTGATCTATTCCTTACTCCTTAACCACCTGTTAATTACAATAGCAAGTAATTTGAAGACTGAAAGTATTATTGTAAAACAAATACCAATGTATGCTGTTCCTTCAGTTTTTAATTTTATAATATATTTATTATATTTGATTTTGAAAGAAAGTCAAATGATTATAGTGCTTGTAACATTGACCGTTAGAACAGTGATTAGACTGATAAAATAGCAATTTTTTTCTTCTCTCTTATTCACATTTGCATAGAACAGCGGTGTCAAACTCAATTTCATTGAGGGCTGCATCAGGGTTGTATTTGACCTTGAGAAGCAGGAGTGGGTGTGGCCAGGGTGGGCATGACCAACTCAATGTCACATGTGTCGGGGTGTCTGTGGCGGCCCGAGTGCTTTGCCAGCGAAAACAGGCTCCTGAGATCTGTTTTGCTGTTTCCAGTGCCAGATCTAAGCACCACGGATCTTGAATTTGACACCCCTGGCATAGAAAGCAGTTTTATTACATAAAAAGTATTGTATAGAAATAACAAATTGTACTATCACTGAGAAGACAGCAATAAATGTTGTAGCTGGCTAGATTTAATCATATGTTAAAAGTTGACCTAGTTTTACACCAACATTTATGGATACATTATGCATGCACACACACACACACACACACACACAATAAATATGGTCATCAATCAATCTGGCAGCTAAAAAAACCAAAGGAGTATCTTGCCTGACACATACCAGGACTAGTAGTTTTATTCAGAATCTTGGCAACCAATATTTTGGTTCTTATCTGAGAGAAAATGTTAACATTTTGCTTTCATTTCAGGTCCGTTACAATTTCCCTCCCCTGGTTCTGATGGACAAAAAACGATTCCCTTTTTTTTACTCAACTTTTCCCACAGAAACAAACGAGTATCTAGCGATCATCAAAATCCTCCAATATTTCAAATGGACATTGATTGGACTCATTGTTGCAGATACCGAAAATGGAGAGAAATTTCTAAGACTCTTCACACCTATATTTGACCAGAATGGTATTTGTGTTGTTTTCACAGAAACTATTTCAGATAGTTTCGTGTTCTATCATAAGGATAAAGAAATTGGGCTTTTCAACAAATGGAATCAAGTCAACATCTTAATTTATCATGCTGAAGTTGCAAGTTTTTCGGAAGGATTTTCAGGTGTATTAGATTTCCTGATGAGCAAGGGGGGATACGTTGAGGATAAAGTTTGGATCATAACATCTATCTGGGACCTCACCTTCCAGATGTCATTGATTCCAAAATTCAAGAACAAAAGCTATAGGATCTTTTCTTTACTTAGTCGCACAAATAAAAAAATAAATTGTGATCGCCTTGAACAACTTGAGACTTTTACTGAGAGATTTGTAGGTCAAGTATATTCGTGTTCCTATTCAAAGCATGCCCCATCCTTGAAAGGCTGGAAAAGGTGCAGAGAGAAAGAAAAATGGAGGCCAATGTCTCAAGAGTTGAGGGAAAGGATTCTGTCCCTGAATGGCTACCACATTTACAACACCATCTGGACAGTTGCACATGCTTTACATGCGGCCTATTCTCTCCGGTCCCAGAGAAGGGCCACAAAGAATAGAAACATGTCAGGAGTTCAAACAATGCAGACTTGGCAGGTATTTTGCTTTTCCATCACTTGTTGTGATTTGCCGGCAGCAGGTGTGGGAGGCTGAGGTCTCGGAGAGTGAGGACTCAGATGAGGGGTCTGTGTGTGATGTAGGGATGGGGCCTGGACCATCAGGGAGTGGAATGCAGCCTTGGGAGATTGTAGAGGCTGGCAGCAGTGATGAGCCCGTGCCTTGGGAGATTGTAGAGGCTGGCAGCAGTGAGGAGCCCGTGCCCAGCGCGCATGCGCGCAGGGCTGCTCGAAGGGAAGAGCAGCTGCAGCAGCACGGGCGACTCGGGAGTAAGGCTGGAAGGTAATGGCCCCTCCCTGAGAAGATAAAAGCCAGCTAAGAAACTGCAGTTCTTTGCAGAAGGCAAAGAAATTTGATACTCGAGCCTGGTGGATGTTAGAATATCTAAGTCGGTGTTTGGAGACTCTTTAATTTATTGTTTAGGAAATTTATCTGTTCTTGGCAGCCTTGCAAAAACTTGGCAAGGTTCTTTCTTGCTGGAGCTAATTAGTTGGAAGCAGCCTTTTATCTATGAAAAAACAGGATTCGTAAATGAAACAGTAAAAGGCTGTGCTGTTACCTTTGTCTTGTGTTTACTCTCTTGGAGCCGGGTTTGGGTCAGAACATCAACAAAGATTTCTGCTGAACAGGAGAATCCTCTCTCCTATGTCTTAATTATGGAGACTTCCCTTAAACAAATTGTTACGTTTAACTTTGTTTTTACCTGATTTTATGACGAGGATAATTATATGGTGTTCATAGTCATGCTCATCTGGCAGTACTTCTACAGCTAATAAATAAATACAAGAATTGGGGTAGTTTCTAACTAATGTAAATATAATAATATAAATGAAACAAGGAGCTACAATCATGAACCTCATTTGGATAAATCTTCCTTTTTGTGCCCTATCTCAGAAAAATGCAGCCTAGTGGTTCAAATAACCATTTTATCACCTAACTTGTTGCCAGGTATCCGAATAGATCATTTGGAAATTTTGAGAGACTTTGATTTGTTGAATATAGCTGTTTCTTTTAATTTCTCTTTTTACCCCCTTGAATTATAATGATCTTTCTGTACACAACGTTAAAGCTACATCACTTTGGGTTGGGAGGAAGGGACGCAGTCACACAGGGAGTTTCTATCGCTGATAGTGAAACAAGTAGTCAGCTTTCCCATCCTTTGGTCCAATGGTTTCTCTACTTGTTCTGAATTTACAGCTAAGCTACCACATGAATATGACTTAATAATGTTTTTTGGCCCATTCCAGAGGTGGTATTCAGCAGGTTCTGACCAGTTCTGGAGAACCGGTAGTGGAAATTTTGAGTAGTTCGGAGAACCGGCAAATCTCACCTCTGACTGGAGATTTTATGGTATCCTTCCCCTGCCATGACCACCAAGCCATGCCTACAGAACCGGTAGTAAAAAAATTTGAATCCCACCACTGGCTCGTTCCCATGATGTTCTTTTCATTGAATCCTAAGTCTACGAGTGGGAAAGGTTTAAGCCATGTTCAGCTGTATTGGTGCTAAAGTAGCCTTGCCATCTTCATTCTGAAACCATCTGATGGCAGTTTCCACGTGTCTCAAATCTATTAGGCTGGGTCATCCATGACTTGCCTAAAGGGAAGTCAAGTTATTGGGAAATGACTGAGAGGAGAGACAAATACCAAACTAGCATTGTTTTGTCCCAACTCAAGAATAGATAGGAAGATCTTCAGCTCAGATCTGGACAATTGTCCCTGTCCTTAGCCCCTTCACTGAATTCCTGAATTACAGGAAGGTCATCTGTAGATTTGGGAGAATTTAGAATCTTATTCCTATTCTTTCCCATTGACTCATTTCTGTTTGCTATTTTAGCTTCACCCTTTCCTGAGTATCTCTCAGTATTACAATAATTCCATAGAGGGAGTCTATTTGGATGAAAAAGGGAACCTGGCAGCTGACTTTGACATCACTTACTGGGTGAGGTTTCCCAACTGGTCTATTTACAAAATGAACGTCGGGATTCTGGAAAGAGAAGGATGCTCAGAAGACACATTCAAATTCAGAATGGACCAGAATGCCATCAGAAGGGCCATGCAGGTTGATGAGGTGGGGAAGATAACTTCTTTCAGTTCCACATATCGATTGTCTTGTTTAAAATCTGTGGCATTTTCCCAACCGAACCTCCCAACGGTGTGTCACAAGGACCCTTTCAGGCATGGAATTCAGGGATATCCATTTTTGTTGTAGGAAATGCAGACCCAGAGACATTCAGCATGGCTCTTTGCTGGCTCTTGAGACATTCCTGCCCCCAAAATGTTTATCGGGGCTTCACTACATCCTTTGTCAGATGATGCCCACAAGACAGTCACAGAAATTAATTTGTCCATTTTCTCTTGTGTCTCATTTGGTTCTGCAAGTTTAGACTCAACAAATTGGGCCAGCAGGTTTATTTATTTATTGAATTTATTGCATTTATTTATTTATTGAATTTATACTGCCGCCTATTTGCCCATGGCGACTTGAGGCAGCTTACAGAATGTAAAACCATATTTAAAATAAAAAACAATAAAAACTATCAAAAATAATCTAATAAATTAATAAAGTACTTCCATTTTAGGTCTCTTTTTCTAAGGACATCAGCTCCACCCATTTCAGTGAATGTTCTTTTTCTTCTAACTTTAGCACCTGCCAACTTCTCGGTGTGTGGATAGTTGCCGGCCTGGATTTGTCAGGCTGTTGGATCCCTTGAAGCCAGTTTGCTGTTACAGTTGTGTTCCTTGTGCAGAAGGGACCATCTCCACTGAAGAAGGTAGGTGACTCCAGAGACAAATGTCCACATCTTCCATAAATATTTCTACCTGTTTAATTAGTTCTTAGCTTATCTCACATTTTTATTTTCCCACAATTATTTATTTATTTACTTATTTATTTATTTGTTTTATTAGTTTTCTATACCGCTCCACTCCCCACCGGGACTCAGGGCGGTGTACAGCCAAAGTTAAAAAATGATATAAATACAATATTTAAAAAACAATTAAAAAGATTAAATATAGTGGCTCCAAATAAAATTCAATCAAGAATATAAAAGATTAAAATCCATTAAAACCAAATTAACACTATAAAACCCTAGGCCAGACTAGCTTGATGAAATAAGTATGTTTTCAAAGCGCGCCGGAAGGCCAAAAGGTCAGGGATGGTCCTCATCTCCGGGGGCAACTCATTCCAGAGGAAGCGTGCCCCCAAGGAGAAGGCCCGTACCCTCGGGGTCACCAGAGGTCCAGCCGGCAGCACCCCAAGGAGGCCCACCCTATGGGAGCGTACTGGGCGACGGGAGATCAATGACGGCAGTAGGTGGTCCCGTAAGTACCCAGGTCCCAAGCCATGGAGTGCTTTAAAGGTCGTCACCAATACCTTGAATCGCACCCGGAAGGCTACCGGGAGCCAATGCAGCTCATGCAAGAATGGCATAACATGGGAGCTCCAAGGAGCCCCCAAAACCACCCACGCGGCTGCATTTTGCACCAACTGGAGCCTCCGGGTGCTCTTCAAGGGGAGCCCCATGTAGAGAGCATTGGCATAGTCCAGATGGGAGATAACGACGGTGGATGTGACCGTGCGAAGGGCATCCCGATCCAGAAAGGGCCGCAACTGGTATATCCTGCAGACCTGACAAAAAGCCCCCCTGGCGACGGCTGCTATATGATCTTCTAACGACAGCCGCACATCCAGGAGGACACCCAGATTGCGCGCCCTCTCCATGGGGCAAGAATTCCCCCCCCCACAGCCAGCGATGGAACTAGCTGGCTGTATCGGGGCACCGGAAAGCACAGCCACTCGGTTTTGGCCAGGTTGAGCTGAAGCCTGTTTCACCCCATCCAACCCCGCACAGCCTCCAGGCACCGGAACATCACTTCCACGGCTTCATTGGGTTGGCCTGGGGTGGAAATGTACAGCTGAGTATCATCAGTGTACTGATGAAACTCCACCCCAAAGCCACGGATGATCTCACCCAGCTGCTTCATGTAAACGTTGAACAGAAGGGGCGAGAGCACCGACCTCTGAGGAACCCCACAAATCAGGGGCCTCGAGGTCGATCTCTGTCCCCCTGCCAACACAAATTGCGAACGGTCGGAGAGGAAGGAGGAAAACCACCGCAAAACAGTGCCTCCCACCCCCAACCCCCCCAACCGCTGCAATAAGATACTGTGGTCGACAGTATCAAAAGCTGCCGAGAGATCTAATAGGACCAGGACAGAGGAAAAACCTCTGTCACGGGCCCTCCAGAGATGATCCACCGATGCGACCAAAGCCGTCTCCGTGCTGTACCCGGGCCTGAAGCCTGATTGATGTGGATCTAAATAGACAGCTTCATCCAGGTGCCGGGGAACCTGTCATGCCACCACACTCTCAACAGCCTTCGCCACAAAGCGAAGGTTGGAGACCAGACGATAGTTAGATAACAGAGTTGGGTCCAGGGATGGTTTCTTGAGGAGGGGTCTCACTACCGCCTCTTTCAAGGCGGCAGGTAGAAACCCCTCACTCAAGGAAGCGTTAATAATACCCTGGAACCAACCTCGCATCACCTCCCGAGTGGCCAATAACAGCCAGGAGGGGCACAGATCCAGTAAACATGTAGTAGCATTAAGCCCCCCCAGCATCCTGTCCATGTCCTCGGGGGAAACAGGATCAAACTCCCCCCAGATGACCTCCCTGAATTCCTCCCCCGTCCGGAGTCGCCCCGTCAGAGTCCAACCCATCCCAGATCTGAGTGATTTTGTCCATCAGAAAATTCGAAAAGTCCTCAGCCCGCCCCTGTAGAGGATCCTCCCACGCTCCCACTTCTAAGAGGGAGCGGGTCACCCTAAAAAGGGTGGCTGGGCGATTTCCTGCGGACGCAGTAAGGGCGGAAAAGTGAGAATGCTTTGCCGTCCTTATCGCCACTAAATAGGTCTTAATATAGGACTGCAATAGTGTTCGGTCAGGTCCGGAGCGGGTGGCCCTCCAACCGCTCTCTAGGCATCTTTTCCGATGTTTCATCTCCCTCAGCTTCTCAGAGAACCATGGAGCCAAGTGAGATTGGCATCGGGTCAGAGGCCACAAGGGCACGACCCGGTCAAGGGCCCCAGCCGCCGCCCTATCCCAGGCGGCCACCACTTCCTTGACCGAATCATATGTTCGAACACCAGGAAACAATTAGCAAGCAAGGGAGTACAGAATGCAGAACAATAGAGTCAAAAGGACTTTTGAAGTCTTCTAGTTCAACTCCCTGCCCATACCAAGTTTCCCTGAAAATATGACCTACCCTGAAAGTAAGTCCTAGTTTGATTTTTACACGTGCGCCCAATATAAAACCTACCCCCAAAACAAGCCCTAATTAAGATCCTGCCCACTCCAGAATAGGATAGGGATGGGGTGTGTGAATGTGTGGGTGTACTTACCTTTGGACAGTTGTAGCCAGGCCTCGCACACCCCGACAACTGCCTTGCCGGCCCATTTCTTCTGCAGCCAGCATGGCTTTCCTAAAGGCCTCTGTAGCTGATAACAGAATCCCAGATCTACCTGGAGCTCTGTTATCAGCTGCAGAGGCCTTCAGGAAAGCCTTACTAGCTGCAGAAGAAGAAGTTCCTGAAGGCCTCTGACAGTGAAAAGCAGGCCGGGAGTGACAAGCACAAGTGAGATTAGTCAGTGGATGACATCCCCCGAAAATAACACCTGGTGCCTTTTTTGGTGGCAAAAAAAATAATAAGGCAGGGTCTTACTTTCAGGGAAACATAGTACTTTATTGTGAGAACAATTAATCAATGGAATGGAATTGCCTCAATAGGTTTTGGGTACTCCATCACTCGAGGTTTTAAAGAAGGGATTGGGCAGTCCTGTGTCCAAAATGGTATAGGGTCTCATGCTTGAATAGGAAATGGGATTATATGACCTCCAGGGTCCCTTCCAACTCAGTTATTCTGTTATTCTGCTATAAAAGATATGTCTGAAGGTATCTTTTTGTCATTGTTTAACTAATACATTTATAGTGACTGTTGGTAGAGTCTGGAATAAAAATAACATCCTAGGTAATACATTCATTGCTGCCCAACAATGACATTTGAAGTTTATCCCACCTCAGCAAATCCTTTTTTTTAACATCATTCCACATCTTAACATAATTATTCTGAAACAGTACACAATTCATATTAGTCAGTGTCACCTTGAAATACTTAACCTTGTTGTCAATATTGAAACCAGTGTTTGTTTGTTTTTTACCTTGAGGACTGTTTTATTGAGCAAACATCTTCATTTTTTGCTTGTTTATTTTAAATCCAACATCTTTTAATTTTTTCATTAAACAAACTCTACAGCCTGAGGTCCCTGTAAAGTCAAAATTGGTTCATCTTTAAAAACTCTTAGTTTATAAATCTATTTGAATTTAAAAATCTATGGTTTTTTCATCCTTTTTAATGACTCAAATCAAGGCTTCTAAAAAAGAGATGTGAATAAAAATCCCAAAAGGATTTCTGAATAGTTTCATTGTATAATAGGGATATTTCCGGATGTAAAATTTTAATTTGGTGTCCATTACTATAATTGGTGGGTGCTTTCTGTAAATCCTCATTTTCCTGCATTTTTTCTTGGGATTTCCTTTTCTACTTCTGATTACATTGAATAAAATAACCTCTCATGACAGCTTTGCTGGCATCCCAAATCCAAATTCATGCCCCCCCAAAAATAAATCACTTAATTTTGTTTTAAAAACTTTCACAGCTCCTTCTGTTTGCAATATTGCTTCAATTAATCTCCATCAGAAAGTGGTAAATTTGCTTTTCGGTATTAGGTTAATTGTTTTATGATCTGAAAAAAAAAGTTTTATCTAGAATGTCTCAAATATTAAACAGGAGGTGAATATTTCAATTTAAAGAGCAGAAATCTCAAGAGACATGGAAATTAATCAAGGAGAGAAGCAACCTAGAAGTAAGGTGATATTTCCTGACATTTTCCTGAGAAAAATCAACCAGTAGAAAAGCTTGCCCCCAGAAGTTGTAGATGTTCCAACACTGGAAGTTTTTAAGAAGAGAGACAATCATTTGTCTGAAATGGTATAGGGCAATGGTGGCGAATCTTTTTGCCATTGAGTGCTGAAATGGGAGATTGAAAGAGCAGCTGCCTGGTTTGCCATGCAGGAAAACTAGAAACTCAGCTTCCTGGCATGCGCATGAGTGTTGACCACCTGGTCTTCCAGTTTCTAACACACTGGGAAGCTGCTCTTCCAGTTTCTGGCACTCCAGTGCATGCGAACACCAGCTGGCTGGAGAGCTCCTGAGTGCTGAGGAGCTGCTCTTCCAGTTTCCAGCGCTCCCATGCATGCGAAGGACCAGCTGGCCAGCACACATGCGCGTGCCAGAACCCAGAGAAAATGGGCGATGGCTAGTGTGCCCAGAGAGATGGCTCTGCATGCCACTTCCAGCATGCGTGCCATAGGTTCACCATCACAGATTTCCTGCCTGAGCAGGGGGTTGGACTAGAAAACCTGCAAGGTCCCATCCAACTCTATTATTCTGTTACTCTGATGTAGTGTTTTGTGAAATCTGAGTCAATGGTAAATAGATTTAATCTGTTTTTACTTGGTGGAGAAAACTGCCTTTTCTCTATGAATGACACAGGTCATAAATCCAATCCTTAATATCTGAAACAAAAGTAGTTTTTCAATATGTCCAAATCATTCCCTTAGTAATTCCTCACACTTAGGAGTGTGATTCTACCAGTTTGCAACCTATTTGCTAGAACCGGTTGTTAACATTCTAAGCAGTTCTGAGAACCGGTTGTTACAAGAAATTACTGGCCTAATCCTATAAGGAAGGCAGGAAGGAAACATTCTGGTGTTGCTTACAGAAACTGCCTCTCCATTAACTCTTATTACATTCTTGGCAGGACTAGATTTCCTGTCTCAGAAACTTCTCTGGAGTTTTTCCCCCTCCTTTGCTAGTACTTTGCTTGTGTGTAGTGACCATTCAAAGTTACAATGGCACTGAAAAAAGTGACTTATGACCATTTTTCACACTTACAACTTTTGCAGCATCCCCATAGTCATGAGAGACCAGACAAGGAGATGCATGCCTCAATGTGAGTGATATTGAGTTGGCCATGCCCAGCCAATAATATGACCACCAAGCTACACCCACCCACTAAGCCATGCCCACAAAATCAGTTGTTAAAAAATTTGAATCCCACCCCTGCCCACACTCAATGTAATCTGAGTTTTCAAAACTGTAGAATTCCACATTTTTGGAATGTAATTCAAGATAAAGTTAACTGCTTTAACCAGGGGTGGGCTGCTGGGGGCTTGCAGGGGCTTGGGTGATCCCTTAGTTAAGACTCTACATGGCTCGGCAAGCCCCCATAAACTCAGAAAGACAAGCAGCTTAATTGAACTTCTGGGCATTCAGCCAAGAGCATTTCACACCTCGTAAAACTGTTGCAAGCTAGATAAACAATCCACTCAGCGCTTGCCAAAGGAGAGCCATTGAGAAAATCAGATAACATAGCCACTAGAAACTCCCTGCCCTGCCTCTGAGGGGATTAATTCCCAAATAATAAGAACCATGTAACTCACCTGAAACTCCCTGGGGTGCCCCAATGGGACTATCTCCCAAAATAGAAACTGGACAAAAGGGCAGGAAGGGAAGCTCCAGATAGATATCAAAAACAAAGAAGGAACCATTAGTTTATATTGCCATTAGTTTGTCTTGTCCCAGGGTAGAAAAAATGTATAAAATTGCAACTCAGAAACCCAGACCTTCACCTTGCAAGGCAAGAATGCTGAAGTCACTTTGCTGTCACTGTATTGCCTTCCTGCAATAAAATCTGCATTATGGTAACTTGCTGTCTCTAAATCTTTTATCGTCAGCTTCTCCCAGCTGGAACAGACCTGGAAATTCTTCAACACTCTAACATGGAGACAGAGCTGAGTTTCCTCCCACCTTTAATGGACCATCATCAAGGACTAAGCCAGCCTTTTGTTCTTGCAAAGCTACCATAATGGGCTTTTAGTTTTAAATATTTTTGTGAAGTAGTGGCAGGGAACAACTTTACCAGTTTTTGTCAGATTTAACAGATTAACAGAGCTGGAAGGGACCTTGGAGGCCATCTAGTCCAACCCCCCCACCCAAGTAGGAGACACTACACCATTTCTGATAAATGGCAGTCCAATCTCTTCTTGAAAGTCTCAAGTGATGAAACTCCCACAACTTCCGAAGGCAAGCTGTTCCATTGGTTGAAAGCTGTTCCTCTCTGTCAGAAAGTTTCTCCTTATTTCCAGGTTGAATCTCTCATTGTTCAGTTTCTATCCATTGTTCCTTGTCTGGCCTTTGGATGCTTTGGAAAATAGCTTGACCCCTTCCTCTCTGTGACAGTCCCTCTAATATTGGAAGACTGCTATCATGTCTCCCCTGGTCCTTCTCTTCACTAGACTAGCCAAGCCCAGTTCCTGTAACCGTTCTTCATATGTTTTAGCTTCCAGTCCCCTAATCATCCTGGTTGCTCTCCTCTGCACTTTTTCTAGAGTCTCAACATCTTTTTTATAATGTGGTGACCAAAATTGGATGCAGTACTCTAGGTGTGGTCTTACTAAGGCTTTAGTTTATAGTGGTCTTACTAAGGCTTTAGTTTATAGAGTGTTATTAGTACCTCACTTGATCTTGATTGTATCCCTCTGTTAATGCAATTTAGGATTTCATTGGCTTTTTGGCTGCTTCTGCACACTGCTGGCTCATATTTAGCTGATTGTCCACTAGACTCCAACATCCCTCTCACATTTACTGCTATTAAGCCTGGTTTCACCCAGCCTTTTATTTAAGTATTAAATGCACGAAATAATAAACAACTGTTTGGTATATATCTTTTTTTAGGTAATTAGGGCAAAGAAGCGACATCAAGTTGGCCACACCCACCCAGCCACATGACCACCCAGTCCTGCCCACCCAGCCAGTCATTACGGCAGAGAGCCCCTTGCTAAAAAAATTGAAGACCACCCCTGGCTTTAACACTAAAAGACTAGTTGCATTTGTTCTTTGCAGATGCCAAACACTGTGTGAGATGCCCCAAGGATCAGCACCCCAACAAGGACCGAGATCAGTGTGTTCCTAAGGTGATAGTCTTCCTATGCTACACAGAAGATCTGGGGATCATCCTTATTTCTGTTGCTTTACTTTTCTCCTTGAGCACCTGCTTTGTTTTAAGCATATTCATTAAGCACCTGGAAACTCCAGTAGTCAAAGCCAACAACCGGGACCTGTCCTACTTGCTCCTTATTGCCCTCCTGCTTTCCTTCTTGTCTTCTTTCCTCTTCATTGGCCAGCCAAGAAGGGCCACCTGCCTTCTGCGACAAGCAGCCTTCAGCATCATTTTCTCAGTGGCCATCTCTTCTCTCTTGGCCAAAACCATTATGGTGGTGCTGGCCTTCCTAGCCACCAAGCCAGGAAATACTGTGAGAAGATGGCTGGGGAAGTCTTTGGGCAACTCCATTGTTCTTTCTTGCTCTGTTGTCCAAGTTATGATCTGTGCTATCTGGTTGGGCACCTCTCCCCCATTTCCAGATTCAGATATGCATTCCCAGGCTGGAGAAATTGTCCTGCAGTGCAACGAAGGATCAGTCACCATATTTTACACTGCACTTTGCTACATGGGCTTCCTGGCAACTGTTTGCCTAGTGGTAGCTTTCCTGGCCCGGAGGCTGCCTGGAGCCTTCAACGAAGCCAAGCTGATCACCTTCAGCATGCTGATCTTCTGTAGCGTTTGGATCTCCTTTGTGCCCACCTACCTCAGCAGCAAGGGCAAATATATGGTGGCCGTGCAGGTCTTCTCCATCTTGGCGTCTAGTGCTGGGCTGCTGGGCTGCATCTTTTTCCCCAAATGCTACATTATTCTTTTTCGACCTGATTTGAATACAAAGGAGCAGCTTATTCTGAAAAGCAAAACAGAAATGTGATTTTAAATATGTACAGATAAGAACTACCAGTTGACCCATTTGCTTATCTCTGTTCCTGAATAGAAATGTTTTGATCAAACATGGTAATTTCTTAGCTTATCCAGTCTGTTTTATATTTAAACAAACTTTATTAATTATACAGCTAAAACAAAAAAACAAACACATACACAACACACACAAAAAGGGAATATATATATATATATGTACACACACACACACACACACACACATATATAAAACTATTCCATTAACAATAGTCTGTGATTCCTTATTTGTTATCATTATTGGTGTTATATTTCCAAATACATCTTAGTGCGAATATATACCTACTACCACTTTTGCAGTTTAGCCATATTTACTACTGTACTTTTTATGTTTTGTTCTACCCAGTTATATCAGCATTCCCAGCTCTTATAATACTCTGATGATTCTTTATCCTTAAGTGCTAACGTTAATTTATCCATCTCTGCACAAGCTGCCATCTTCTGAATGATCATTTCCTCTATTGGAATATCAGCTTGTTTCCAACATTGTGCAAAAATTAATCTAGCTGCAGTGAGAATATGTAATATTATATATTTAGCTTTTTTAGAAAATTGTCTATTAAATATTCCTAATAGAAAGAATTCTGGTTTTAATTCAATTTGTTCCATTGTTACTTCCTCTAACCATTTTTTAATTCTACGCCAATATCTTTGGGCTTCAGAGCAGGACCACCACATGTGAAAGAATGTTCCATATTTCTTTTTACACTTCCAATAGTTCGGATTCATGTTAGGAGACATCTTTACTATTCTCGAAGGTGAGAGATGCCATCTATAAAACATTTTATAGGCATTTTCTTTATATGTTGCTGATTTTGTAATTTTATTATTCCTAATCCAGACCTTTTCCCATTCTAATAATGTAATACTACATCCTATATTTCTACTCCAAGCTAGCATGTTGCCTTTGACTACTTCTTCTTCTAATTCTATCTCTAAGAGGTGATTATAAAATTATCTTCCATTAGAGTTTTACAGTGGGCCGTCAGCCAAATTCCTAAATATTTATTTTTTTTACCACTTGTAGTCCCATTGTCTTTTCCACTTTTAATTTCTGTTTTTCTCTTAAATTCTTAGTTATTAATTTAGTCTTTTCCCTATTAATTTTAAGTCCTGCAACTTTCCCAAATTGCTCTAACTCTTTCAATAATTCCTGACCTGTTTCAATTGGTTCCTCTATAAAAAATACCATATCATCCGCAAATGCCTGCAATTTGTATTCTTCTTTCTTAATTTTTAACCCCTTTATTCTTGGGTTTTGTCTAATTCTTGTAAGCAATTTTTCCAACGATAATATGAAGAGAGAGGGGATAATGGACACCCTTGCCTAACTCCTTTCTCTATTTTTATTGGATGCATATATTCTCCATTAATTATAATATTTGCCCTTTGTTTATCATAAATTGTAGTCACTATATTTTCAAATTTAGTGCCTAAATTCATATTGTAGATTTGTTGAATTAGAAATTGCCAATTTAGGTTATCAAAGGCCTTCTGTGCATCCAAGAAGACAAGGGCTATTTGTTTTTCCAGATGAGCTTCATAGTACTCCAAAACATTTAACACTATTCTTAAATTGTTCCTAATTTGTCTATTAGGGAGGAATCCATTTTGATCTTTATGTATATATTCATTCAGTATGTTTTTAGTCTGTTTGCTATAATTGTAGTAAATATTTTATAATCAGTATTTAATAGAGAAATTGGTCTATAATTTTGTATAAATCTTAAATCTGAATCTTCTTTCGGGATCAACGAAATTAGTGTCTCCTTCCATGAATCCGGCATTCTGGCTGCCAATAGAACTTCATTGTATACTTCTACCATAAGAGGCCCTATTTGCTCTCCTATTTTCTTATAAAGCTCCCCTGGGATCCCATCAGGTCCTGGAGTTTTATTGTTTTTTTGATTTTCTATTGCTATTTTTAACTCGGGCCATGTAATATCTTTAACATTTTTTTCATCTCATCCTCAATTATTTTATCTTTTGTTGCATCTAAATAGTTTCTTATCATATCTTCATTTACCTCTTCCTTTTTATAGAGGTCTTCAAAGAATTTACATGCAATTTCTTTTTTCTGCTCTATTCCCTGCTGAACATCCCCATTTTCGTTTATTAATTGATAAATCAATCTTTTCTGTTTTTCTTTTTTGAGTCTATAGGACAACCATCTTCCTGGTTTATTAGCCTGCTCAAAAAATATTTGTCTAGCTACATTCAACTTTGTGGCCATTCCTTCCTGTTCAATTAAGTTTAATTTATGTTTGATTATTATCATCTGATTTTTCAATTTGGAGTCTTTTGGGGAGTTTTGTAATTGAATTTCTAATTCTTTAATTTTTTGTTTTAGTTCATTTTGTTGGGCATATTTTTCTTTATTTCTCCTAGCAGAGTAAGATATCGCTGTACCCCTTATTATTGCCTTCATTGTATCCCAAATATTCTGCTTCGTAGTTACTTCATTATTATTTTCTTTTAAGAAAAAGTCTAATTCCTCCTTAAGTTTATTCATAAACCCTTTCTCTTTAGTTAACTGTATATTTAGAGTCCACCTTTTCCTTGGTTTTTTCCTACCTTTCCACACTATTTGGATCGGATTATGATCTGCCCATTCGTTAGTAAAATTTCGATCTTTTAGTTCATCTGCTAGTTCATCATTCATCCATGCCATATCAATTCGTGTCCATGCCTGATGCGGATTAGAATAAAATGTAAATTGCCTTTTCTCCGGATTTAATTTCCTCCACATGTCTATCAAATTTAGTTCAATCATTATTTCTCCACATGTTTTCGGTAATTCTCTCTTTTTCCTCTTTTCCCCCCCCACTACTGTGATCTTTTTGGTGGTCCACAATGGCATTAAAGTCCCCCAAGATACAAATATTCCTTTTTTCTAATTCCACTATTTTTTCATGTAATTGTTTAAAAAATTCTTTTTGATTATCATTAGGGGCATAAATCACTACTAGCAAAATTGGAATTGATTTAGTCCAAATTTGTAACACCAGAATTCTTCCGTTAGGATCTGTCCAAATTAACTCTGCTTTCATATCTTCTTTCACATATACTGCAATTCCTTTCTTTTTCCCAGGGTCTGCTGGCGACGTATACAAATTCCCTAGTTTGGGGCATTCTAAATATTTTTCATCTTCCTTCCTGAGTTTCTTGTAAGCATACTATATCTGCATTTTGTTTAATTAGCTTAGTTAGTATTCTTTTCCTTTTTATCCTAGAGTTCAGACCATTTATATTAATTGATAATATTTTCTTTTCCTCATCCATTACCTAATTAATTCTTGCTCTTTGTCTTGTAGTTACTCCTGTCTCTCCTTGTAATTGAGTTTGTATTTTCTGTTCCTCTCTCTCTTGTTTCCTATCTCTAATCTTTTGGTAATCTTGATCATCTTGTGAGTTTGATTCTAATTCATCCTTACTGCTTGTTTCTTCTGAACCTACCAATCGTTCATAGAATTCTTGGGCTTTTTCTACGGAATTTACTCTGACTCTCCTTTCTTCCCATAAAATTAACATCCCCTCTGGGATTAACCATCTAAATATAATGCCTTTTCGATTCAATTGATTTGCCAAGAATTTATAATCTCTCCTTTGCTCTCTCACTCTTCTTGGGATTTGTTTAAGCACTAAAACTTCTTTCCCTTTATATGTAATTGTCTCTTCTCTAGATATTTTATATATAATATCCCGAACCTTTCTTCTGGCAAATCTTACGTGAACCTCTTTTGGATGTTTGTGGCGTCTTGCATAGGTTGTATTCACTCTGTAGACCTCGTCCAATTCTTTCAGAATATCATCCTTATCTTTTTCCAACAATTCTGCTAGTATTCCTGCCATTACTTGTTCCAAATCCTCTTCCTTAGATTCCAATATGTTCTGGAATCTTAAATATGCTGCGGCCTTATCCATTTCTAGGTAGACCAGGGAATCGTCCATTTCTTTACTCACGCTTCTTAATCGTTCATTGACCTTTTCCAACTTCTTTTCAGTTTGTTCAGTCCTTTTCTCGACCTCCTTTATTGTAGATTCATTTCTCTCTATTGCTTGCTGTATTATTCCAATTTTTTGATCCAGCTTTGAAATATCTAATTTCATTTCTGCTTTTAAATTCCCCATCTCTGTTTTTATTTCATTTGTATCAGTTCTTGACTCAGTATGGTTTTTTGTCATTATTTCCTGAAGTTTCAACATAGATTCTTGTAGAGTAAGAAGGATATTAGCATTCGTGATGGTAGGTTGTTTCTCTCCAGATAGTGTTTCCTCAATTGTCTTTTGTGCCATCACTGAGGGTGATGCCGCCGCTGTAGTTTGTATTGAGGCAATCTTCTTCCCAGATTTAAGCGTTGTATTAGCTGTTGAAGTCATCTCTTGTAGAATTTGTTTCTGTTTTTGTATTATATTAAAAACGTTATCCCAAATTAACATTTGCGATTGAAATGTATCCAATGGTATAGCCACTACTCTAATTAATTTAGTATATTAATAAATTAAACACACCTATCTATATAAATATTCCCCAACACGATTAATTTCTAAATCAAATACCTGCATTTATAATTCCTAATATTATCTCAGATTTCTCTGTTTAAATTTTAAATATTACTGAACTCTATCTCTATAAATATTATGGAATTCTCAATATTATAAAATAGTACTTCAAATATTTATAAATCTAATTAATCTTACTATACAACAATTGGATATTTAATCTATAATAATCACAATTAATCACAATTAATTATTTAGTCTACTATAATCAACTCCTATATTCAAATATCAATACTTAAATAATTAATTATCACCTCCTTTTTTTGTTTTTGTTTTGAGATCAGTTATAAATTCCTATATCTACTAATATATCAATTAAATCCTATAAAAAAAATCCCGTTACCACATTCAAAAATCAGTTGAGTTGAATATCAGGAGCTAATTACATTCAGCAGGAATTATAAGCACAAAGTATCTTAATATAGCAGTTCAATTCGTTCTCTCCAAATCAGAAATTTCCTTCACCAAACAAACCGGAAGTGCAGTCGTGCTGAATAATGTCTCTGGTTTTGCAGTCTCACTGTACTTTCCGTTATCACTGTTCCATCTTTCACACAGGGATCCTACAAGTCAATTTCTAAAATTCATATAGTATCTTTCTTTGGTAAGTCCCCTCTACTTATTACGACTCCAAGTCAATAGTCCAAAAAGAAAAAAACAGGCTTCGTCTGTGGGTTCTTTAAAGTTACAATAAAGATGTTTGTTTCCTCCCTTCCGATCTCCTTCCAGTCTCAAATTTGTCCTTCCACTCTTCTCAAAATCCCCAAATAAAATCTCTCCCACTTTCCAGATAGTAAGGTCGTTATTCTTCCCCCCCCCCCCCGCAATTATTGTCAATCACTCAGTTCTCTCCGCTTTTCTTATCTTTTCTTTGTAATCACTCACATTCTTATCCTCTCACGAGCCCTTTTACTTTCACTGCCACTCGTATCTGCTTTGGCCGCTGCTTTCAGGCTTCGCTCCGACCAATTTTCTCCAGTGTTTAATGCTCAATCAGGATCGCAAATTCCTTCACTCCCACTCCTTTTTCACCACAGGCTATCACTCACTCGCTTCCTCTTATATGTAACGATCCGGACTTCAAGACCGCCATTGCTGGCGGTCTCTTGATGTCGGTCTCTTCAGGTTCTCTCTGCGTCATGATGTGAATTGCCTTCTCCTCACCGCAACTCGAGTCTCCCCACACCGGCACGTTTCTCTACAGGATACATGTACCACTAAGGGTTGCTCCAACAGCAAGAAAAGGTAACTTGAAGCCCAGAGCGAGCTGCAGCACCTCCGCTTGTCCGTACCTCGTCCTATCCAGTCTCTTTTATACTTACATTTTAAGTAACACCCAATTTGTTAAAAATAAAATGTTCATTAAAGGAGTGATAAAATCAGAACTTCACAGTTTATCCCATATACACATACTCATACATACATAGTAATTAGTTAAGGAAAGGAAAGAAATAATAATTAGGATTTCTGCAAAGTTAATATTTTGTGAGAAATTGGCCATTGTTCTCTGACCACATGTAGATTTTTGATGTAGGTGGAATTTTCTGTGCTGTGACATCATAATTCCTGGGTTCATTCTTCTCTTGATATTTTCCCTGATGAAAAAGGAAGAGCTTGGGTTTATGTAGCCTTAGCAGAAGCAAGAAACAGACACCTTGTCATACTTCATATTCTACATAAATGACTTCTGTGATCATATTAAGAGTAACTGAATTCTTTTCGCTGATGACGTAAAGCTATTCAATATCACCGACAATACTGCTACTCTTCAAAACGACCTTAACTATGTATCAGAATGGTCAAACAAATGGCAATTTCAAATCTCAACAAATAAATGCTCTGTCTTACATATTGGGAAAAAAAATCAGAAAATAAAATACAAGCTGAATAGTCAAGTCCTTGTTGATGATCCAAACTCTGTCAAGAACCTTGGAGTACTCATCTCTAATGATCTAAGTACTAGAGCCCATTGTGACTGCATAGCCAAAAAGGCATTAAGAGTTGTTAACCTAATCCTGCGTAGCTTTTTCTCAGGTAATATCATACTACTAACTAGAGCATACAAAACATTCGCTAAACCAATACTTGAATACAGGTCATCAGTCTGGAACCCACATTACGTATCTGATATTAATACAGTGGATAAAATCCATAAATATTTGACAAGAAGAGTTCTCCACTCCTCTACTCGTTGCAGAATACCTTATGTCACCAGACTTGAAATTCTAGACCTAGACAACCTAGAACTACGACGACTTCAGTCCGATCTAAGTATAGTACATAAAATTATATATTGTAATGTCCTACTTGTCAATGAATACTTCAGCTTCAACCATAACAATACAAGAGCACACAATAGATATAAACTCAAGGTAAACTACACCAAACTTGACTGCAGGAAATACGACTTCAGCAACAGAGTGGTCAATGTCTGGAATACTTTACCTGACTCTGTGGTTTCTTCCCCACAGCCCAAAAACTTTAACCTTAGACTGTCTACTATTAACCTCACCCCTTTCCTTAGAGGTCTGTAGGGGGTGTGCATAAGCACACCAACGTGCCTACCGTCCCTGTCCTATTGTTTTTTTTTCTTATTTGTATCCATTTCATGTATTCATAATTATGTTTCTGCTTATACCTGTTATCTTATTATCGCTTGACAAAATAAAATAAATAAAAACACCTCTTGATTTATTTCTTGTGAATTAATTGCATTCACCCACCGAAAGTTCAGGCAACAGTCCTGCAAGGAGTTAAGTGCAGCAGCAGACCTTATCAGTTCCTTACAATAATTGCAAGGCCATGAGCTCCCAGATGAAAGGCTGCAAATTAAGTTCTGGCAAGCAGTCTTCCTTGCACGAAACAGAATGAGCAAAATATCCAGAAATACGAATTGTTGTTTCCTATGACAACCACTCCCCTTTCCTTCTATTTATTCCCCAGCCACAGAGAGGCCATTCAGTGTCCAGGTTTGCTTTGCTTCCTGAGTCGACTCCTTGTCCTCCATTGTTCACCTCTCCTAATTGCTCTGCACATACGTGCATCTGGAACAGGCCCCAGCTATTCTTCCTCCTCATTCATCTCAGCCTCCAAAGGCAGCTGCTTCACCAGTGGCTGGGAAAGAGCAATAGCACTTAGACTTATATATTGCTTTAAAGTGCTTTACAGCCCTCTCAAAGCGGTTTACAGAGTCAGCATATTGCCCCCAATAATTTGGGTCCTCATTTTACCCACCTCAGAAGGCTGAAAGGCTGAAATGTTGGATGGTCCTGGCTCTATCTCTGTGTCCGATGCTGAGCATCCATCAGAGCCTTCCCCAGGCTCCAAACAGGCCTAAATTCTTCCCCAATCTCCTCATCACCAGAGTTTAGGGCAGCTGGCTGTCCTAAACAAGTCTCTATGAGAAACCATTGATTTTTATTATCTTCTCTACTGCTATGGTAAATTGATCCAATAAATGGAGTTCCTATGGTGAATGATGGCATATTGTCACCCATGTGATGTTTATCCACTTTTTCGTTGTCTAGATATCCATGCCCATGTAAGAGCCATTTAAGGACATCTAAAAATATTACTGCCATGGGCTGGACCCACTTGGCATTTTCTGAAGTTCTTTTTTCTCACTACAACAAAAGATCAATGATATAGTGTAACAAAGTTCACTCTATTGTTGCATAACTTAGAGAAGTTTCGAGGTCCTAATTCTTATTGAGATGGATCACTGAAAAAGTTGAGGATTGTAAGAATTGCATCAGCAAGTTTTCCAGCTGCGTTTTAGCTCATGAGATCACCCAGAACTTTGGACATTGCAGAGTGTTCTGGGTTGGTCAATTCATATTTAAAATACTTACCATCCATTGGGTCAAATTCTGGCGGGAGTTTTCGCCCTCGCCAGTGGCTGGTATCTGGCGCGGCCAGCCCTTTAAAAGGAGAGGCTGCCGCGCCGCCAGCCCGAGTCGATCCCTGCAAATAAACAGAAAAGAGCTATCTCACTAAAGGTGTGCAGTCTCGTTTATTCCGCCGCAAAACACTGGCGACGAGGATGGGATCGAGACAGCACCAGCAGTGAGTGAATAGCGGCGAAACTCGAGCGGCAAAATGGCCGGAAACAACCCCCCACCAGAACATTTCAACCCGGCAAAGGAAGAATGGCAGACGTACATCGATCGCTTCCTCATGTTTCTAGAGAGCAGCGAGCTGAGCAGCGTGTCGGAGCACAGAAAGAGAGCGGTATTCCTAACGCATTGCGGTCCAGCAGTCTTCAAAATGGCAAAAAATCTGGCATCACCAACGGATGTGAAGACGTTAGCCTGGCCGGAGTTAGAAAAAATCCTGCGAGCACACTATGCTCCTACAGTCTCCTGCCTTATCAAGCGCCACGAATTTTACCTCCGAAACCAGAGAGAGGGTGAGTCCATCGCGGATTTCGTAGCAGAGTTAAGAGACATTGGGGGGGATTGTGAATTTTCAGATTTCAATGAGGCTTTGAGGGATCGGATCGTACTGGGGTTAAAAGACCCAATATTGCAGAGCAAATTACTTAACCGACCTAAGATAACAGCTAATGAGGCGATAGAGGAAGCTACCGCAGCCGAAACCGCTCAAAAGTCGGTGGCAAAAATGAAAAAAATCAATCACGCCGCACTCTACAATAGCAAGGAGACGATCAGACCTCAAAGCGAGGGAGAAAAAACCACGACACACCATGAGGACCTAGAATCCGAAGACAGTAATGAGGAAGACGAGGTATGCCATCTAAAGACTACGAAAGGGGGAAAAGAGCGGCCAAACAGAAGGGTTGACTTCGAATGTAATCGATGTGGAGGAAATCACCCCAGATCAGAGTGCCGTTTTATAGATGCCATCTGTAGGAAGTGTGAGAAAAGGGGTCACATTGCCAGAGTATGCAGAGCCAGGACCAGTTACAGCCCAAGACAAAGAAGAAGCCCACCCCCAAGAGGGAGAGAGGGAGAACAGATGACCAGTAGCCGTTGGAACCAAGACGGGAGGAATAGAAAATACAAAGAATCATCTAACAGAAGACAAGAGACACACCAAACAGTGATAATTGGTCATGCAAATACGACAAACATTAGAAAAGTCCACATTACAGTTGGCATTGAGGGACGAGAGTGCGAGATGGAAGTGGATTCGGGTTCGTTCCTCTCCATGGTCTCGTGGAACAACATCAAAGATTTAATCCCAAGCTTACAGCGGAGCCAACTCTCGAGACAGAAACTAATACTGAAAGACTACCAGGGAAATCGAATTCCGGTTGTGGGAGTTGGACATTTCCAAGTAACTTTCAAAAATCACACTGAAATCCTGCCCTTAACAATAGTGGACCGAAACCGACCAAGTCTTTTGGGTCTAGAATGGTTCGAGCCGCTAGGAATCGGGATGACCGGCATCAACCATGTTTCAGATACAGATTGGGAAGCAGACCTCGTGCAAGAATTCCAGGAGTTATTCAACGGAGAACTAGGCAAGTACCGGGGAAACCCAATATCATTTAATCTAGACCCTAAGGTGACACCTATTAGATTAAAAGCTAGAAGAGTACCATTCGCCTTAAAACCAAAAATAGAAGAACAGCTAGATAAACTAGTTAAGCAAGGGGTCATCGAACCTGTTGATCACGCTAAGTGGGAGACCCCTATAGTAACCCCTATCAAGGCGGATGGGTCGATTCGGATCTGTGGGGATTTTAAGGCCACCCTTAACCATGCGCTGCAACAAAGCGCATACCCCGTTCCGGTGGTACAACATTTGCTACACTCTATCAAAGGCGGAAAAATTTTTGCAAAACTCGATTTGGCTCAGGCTTATCAGCAACTACCCGTAGACCAAAAAACGGCTGAAGCCCAAACCATTGTTACACACCGGGGCGCATTCAAATGCAACCGCCTCCAATTTGGCGTCAGCGTGGCTCCAGGCATTTTCCAAGGGTTAATGGAACGCCTCCTACAGGGAATACCGGGGGTTATACCATACTTTGACGATGTACTAATCGCAGCTAGTAACAAAGAGCAATTGCGAGATCGTCTAAGAGAAGTCCTTACCAAATTCACGGAAGCGGGGCTCAAGGTTAAAAAAGAAAAATGTACATTGATGACAGAAAAAATAGAATTTTTAGGATATCTTATTGATGGCGACGGTATCCACCCAACCGAAGGAAAGGTCCGTGCCATAAATGATGCCCCCACACCAAACAACAAGACTGAGCTGCAAGCTTTCCTGGGACTAATAAATTTTTATCATGTTTTTCTGCCACAGAAAGCTACAGTGGCGGAACCTTTGCATAGGCTTTTGGACAAAAATGCAGTTTGGAAGTGGGGCAGTCGGGAAGAAACAGCATTTAACCGAATAAAAGAGCTTCTGACTTCAACTAAGGTGATTATACAGTATAATGAAACATTGCCGTTGATACTAACTTGCGATGCGTCGCCTTTTGGGGTCGGAGCCGTTCTGAGCCACTGTCTACCGGATAACAGAGAAGCCCCAATCGCATTCTATTCAAAAACACTATCTAAAAGCCAGAGGAATTATAGTCAATTAGACAAAGAAGCTCTAGCCATAATTGCTGGTATTAAACGTTTCCATGAATACCTGTATGGCCGTCAGTTTTCTATAATAACTGATCACAAACCGCTGTTAGGACTCCTGGCTGGAAACAAAGCAACTCCTAATATTTTATCCCCCAGAATGACAAGATGGACAGAATTCCTTGCAGCATATAACTACACTCTGTTTTACCGCCCCGGCCCATCAATTTTGCACGCTGATGCATTAAGTCGCTGCCCATTACCGGACAGTGACCCTGACCCGAATCCTTGTACCACAACATTCTTAATTGAGACTTTAACCGATTTCCCGATTACGGCAGCAGACATCGCTCAAGAAACCGCCAACGACAACTTACTGCATAAAGTGAGGGGTTGGATTGTAAAGGGATGGCCGGACATTCAGCTACAGAACGAGTATACACAGTTTAAACAGAGACAAATGGAACTATCAGTAATGAAGGGGTGCGTACTTTGGGGTGATAGAGTGGTTATTCCAAAAAGACTACGGACTAAAATTTTAAGACTATTGCATGAGGGTCATCCAGGGGTAGTTAAAATGAAAAGCTTAGCAAGAAGTTATGTTTGGTGGCCGGGTTTAGACAAGGACGTCACGGACTGGGTTGGGGTTTGCCAACCATGCCAAACATCCCGACCCCCACCCCCGAAAGCACCGGCCACAGAGTGGGATGTTCCCAGGGGACCATGGTCTAGACTGCATATAGATTTCGCGGGTCCGACAAATGGTCACACATTTTTAATTCTGGTGGATGCTTATTCAAACTGGCTAGAAGTAAGCCTAATGCAGTCAACCTCTTCCGAAGCTGTCATCCGACAGCTCAGGAAATGGTTCTCAACACACGGTTTGCCAGACGTCCTAGTATCTGACAATGGGCCACAATTCACAGCAATAGAGTTTGAGAGTTACCTCGCCAGCTTGGGCATACGGCATGCCCTAACCGCGCCGGCACACCCGGCGGCGAACGGACGAGCCGAACGCATGGTTCGTTTCACCAAAGAGACACTACACAAACTAGGCCAGGGCCCCATACAGGCTCGAATTGACAAACTACTATTCTTACAACATACCACACCTAGCACTATCACTAACAAGACCCCAGCAGAATTACTAATGGGGAGGAAACTACGCTCCCCCCTAGACAGGTTACACCCCACATACTCCACAGATAAACCGATTGATTCTTCCAGTAAAATAAGGACTTTCCAAATCGGAGACCTAGTCTACGCAAAAAACTTGATCGGACATCCCTTATGGGTGCCAGCCACCATAACACAAATCACAGGCCCACGATCATACCGCCTAACCACTTCTGATAACAGGACTTGGAAGCGGCATATCGATCAAATTAGATCCCGCACCCTACCCAGATCTCACGATCACCCTGGGGGGGAAGGGGAATTACCACTAAGCAACAACAAGACAACAAACCCACAAATAAACAACGACGACCTAACTCACACATATACACCCTCAACACTAGCCCCGGTCGAGTTTCGCAACTACGCACCTGGGCCTGGTGAACATCCAGATAGAGACCTTGGCGAGACCGACGATAATCCAAGTCCGGGAGGGAGCGGCACAGCCACATCAACTAGCCGAGCTGGGCCCGCCAGGAGTGACGCGGCCGACTCGACCTTCCCGAAGTTTCCGGGGCCGGGAGCAGGAGGATCAACAGGTCCTTCCGCACCGGCCAACAGCGACGACACGACTGAGCTGCGCAGGTCCAGTCGGGTCCACAGGAGCCCCGCCTACTTACGTGACTACGTCACGTAGGCGCGGCTCCTGATTGGTCGGACTAGACCAAGAGGGGAGGGGTGTTCTGGGTTGGTCAATTCATATTTAAAATACTTACCATCCATTGGGTCAAATTCTGGCGGGAGTTTTCGCCCTCGCCAGTGGCTGGTATCTGGCGCGGCCAGCCCTTTAAAAGGAGAGGCTGCCGCGCCGCCAGCCCGAGTCGATCCCTGCAAATAAACAGAAAAGAGCTATCTCACTAAAGGTGTGCAGTCTCGTTTATTCCGCCGCAAAACACAGAGGGAATGGTTCCTGTTACAATTAGTCCCATTTTGCTTGTCTTCTTGCCGGTTTCCCCAATGAATGCCTTCAATGTAAACAACAGAGTTATGAACAACATAATTTGATGACTTATTCCAGAAAGTCCAGGTGTTTTAATATATTTTGTCACTAATTGCTTGGAAGGATGTATCTGGAGAGAATTTATTTTCATCTCCTTCAAATATAAAATGTAGGCTAAGCTCTGGAATAAGGGAAATCATAGAAAATTTAGTCCTTGGTTATTCTATTCTATTCTTACACATATTTGATAAGAAGAAATGATTCTACCCAACCTGCAAATTATTCTGTTTATTCTTCTGCTTTTGCCCCATATAATTTGTGGGGTGCTGAGGTTGAAATGTCCCTTGAATTTGAAACCAGATAAAGAAAAGCTACTGAATTACTACAGACAAGGAGAGCATCTCATCAGTGGGATCGCTAATTTCAAGATTGCTTATGATGTGTTAAACTTTTCATTTGAAACAGATCTCATTGTTGATTGGATATTGTAAGTCCCTCTGTCTGATAGAGGTATCCATTTCTTGTTGTGTGTGAGATTGTGCTGTGAGATTGTTACAGAAGGAAGGTAACATGTAAACAACTACAATATATGAGGGGAGCTTATATCATGGGTGGAAACTACTCAAACTATTCCATGTGTCTTTGACTTAATTAATTCATGGTTGAAGTTCAGTTGGAAATCCATTTTGTACTTTCCAAGACTTTGTATTTACCCTGCATGCAAGTATTAAAAACCTCTTAGTGAATATTTTTGCAACACATTTTCTGTTACTTCCTTGATGTTGGGGAAGAATATAATATTCCTAAGCTTAAAGTGCTACAGTCATCCCTTAACTAAGCAGTCTGTCCCCTTTGAAATTCCCTTTTCTTGTTTCTCCAGATTTCCAGACTAGAAAAATAGATTTCAGCCAAATGAAGGAATGTATTTTCTCATAGTCAGAAGAGCCTTAGCCTGAGTGCCATTTGCAGGTTTATCATGTTGCATGTAAATTCTGCACCAAGGGTGGAACTGCAGTAAATGAATGCTTTATTCTTGCTGTGCCCAAATCTACTATTCTAGTCAAAAATTTGTATCCCACCACAGGAGAGTAAAGAGAGTGGGGTAGATGTAAAAGACTCTTCTGAGTAGCAGTGCTTATTGTTTAAGTTAGCAAAGCATCTGCTGGGCAAGGGGGTGGATGGGTGGAGGATGATCCTGAGATCACTTGTTTTTGGTTTGTTAGATCCCAGGGTCTAATACTGACTGCTCCAATGTAGGTCTATTTGGCTCTTCCTCACCAGAGAAGGTATTCCAGCTGCAGGTAAAGGTTTGGAAACGACTGAATATATTTGCAAGGAGACAAATTGACATTTTGGTGGCTGTAAATCATCTCATTTGGGTTCTAAATCAGAGAAAGAAATACCTCAGAAATTAGAGGTTTTTTGATAAGTATTCATTACTAGTACAATCCAAAGTGAAACTTTTAAGTATGTTGTTCTGAGGGAATGTAGGATGAAAATGTAATGTATTCATCTTTCCAGAACAGGTTCCACAGAGTTCTGGAAAGCTCTGTCCTTTCATTTTGCCTTTGAGGAGATTAACCAAAATCCCCAAATCTTACCCAATGTCACTTTGGGCTACAATATTTATGATAATGGCGTCACCACAAAACGAACTTCGGAGGCTTTGCTGGATCTGCTATCAAAGGGAGAGGCAGATGTTCCAAATTATAGCTGTGGCAAGAGGCAAAACACTCTGGTGGTGCTTGAAGGAGTCGGTCCAGACATGTCCATCCATATCTCAAGTTTGCTGAACCTCTACAAGATCCCTCAGGTAGATCACAGGTGTGACTGCTTGGCCATTTGAAAGGGGACAGGTTCCTCGTGGCCCTGATGTGCACCAAAAGTTGGGGCAGAAGGTTAAAGAATCTAAATTAGATGTGAATTACAAATATTGCAAATTGGCAGATATGTAAAAGGAAAGTATTTAGAAAATGGACAGATTCTTATTTTTTGCCTATTTTTTAATTTCTTTTTGCTCCTTTTGAAATTTAACCATTTCCTATTTCACCATTACTAATTTTGCTTTGTTTTTTATTTAACAATCTATATTATTTTTCATATTCATATCTGTGTATACACATGCAAACAGATACACAGAAACATAAATAGTTATGTATATATATATAACATGAAAAAAAATGAAAAATACAGCAGCAAATAATTTATCATAAGATGAAAACTAGTATTGTAAAATAAATACTATTTAAGTGTTTAATTTAAATAATTGATTTAATAATTTCATTTAACTTTTAAAATATAAATTAAAAGTTGACAGAGTGCAACGTTGAATTCTGATAAATGTCACTTATTTATTCTTCTTTTCAGGTCCGTTCCACTTTCCCTCCCCTGGTTTTGAGGGACAGAAAGCATTTCCCTTTCTTTTACTCCACTTTTCCCAGTGAAACAAATCCGTATCTAGGGATCCTCAAAATCCTGCAGTATTTCAAGTGGACATTGACTGCCCTGCTTGCTGCAGATACCGAAAATGGAGAGAAATTTCTGAGATTCTTCACACCTATGCTTGACCAGAATGGTATTTGTGTTGCTTTTACAATGACCATTTCAGAATATAGGTTTGATTTTAAGGAGAAGGATGCTGGACTTTTATATAGAAAAGTTAAGATCTTTATTTACCATGCTGAAGTTCAAACCTTTGTGGATGGATTTTCAACTACACTGAATTACATGATGGGCATGAAGGGATACGTTGTAGGGAAAGTTTGGATCATAACTTCTATTTGGGACCTCACTCGCCGTATTTCATTAGTTGCAAAGTTCAGAAAAAAAAGCTACCGGATCTTTTCTTTTCTTAGTCGCACAGATAAAAAAATGAATTTTGACGAACAACTGGAGACTTTTACTGAGGGAACTGTGGATGAAATCTATTCGTGTTCCTATTCAAAGAATGCCCCATCCGTGAAAGGCTGGACAAGGTGCAGAGAGAAAGAAAAACGGAGGCCTTTGTCTCAAGAGGAGAGAGAAGGGATTCTGTCCATGGACGGCTACCACATTTACCATACCGTCTGGACAGTTGCACATGCTTTACACGCAGCTTATGCTCTCCAGGCCCAGCGAAGGACCACAAAGAATGGAAACCGATCAGGAGTTCAACGACTGCAGCCTTGGCAGGTACTTTTCCATTCCATCACAAAGATTTCTTCTGAAGAAGAGAATCCAGTCTCCCATCATGAAATTTTAGGCCTTTTATGAAGTTTTTGCATAAAGCAATTATTAAATTTAATTTCCTTTTTATCCGATTGTATGATGCTGGGGAATTATATGTTGTTCAGATTCATCTTCAACTGGCAGAGCTTCTGCAACTTGTCAATAAATTAATAGAAGCACCTCCGACTTCCTTTAAGAATCCCTACTTGGATAAGTCTCCATTTCTGTAAGATGTCTCAGACGACGCAGTCTAGTGTTTCAATTTGGAAATTTGAAGAGCTTCCCCATCTCCTGGACCAACACCTTCTCTACAATTTTGCAACTAAGCTATCCGAGAAGTATGCCCTTCTTTTTTCTCAACTGCTTCTTTCTGCCTTTTCCCATAATGTCTTCTTCCTCCTCAGTCCATGACTGAAATGGTCGTAAGTCCTGTTCATCTGCATAGTTGCTAATGTAGCCTTGCATTCTTTGTTCTGAAACCATCGGAGGGCAGCTTCCAGGTGTTTCAAACCTATTAGGCTGGGTCACCCATGACCTGGAAGAGAAGTCAAGCCACTGGAAGATGACCGAGAGGAGAGACAAATACCAGACCAGGATTGGTTGGCTCCAGATCCAGGGTGAATGGGACTCTCTTCAGATTAGTTCTGGGGAATTGGTCTTAGCCCCTCAACCAAACCTTGGTTACAGGGAAGACAGCTGTGGAATCAGGAGAGTTTAGATCTTCCAATCCCACTTTTCTATTTTCTTCAAGTGACTCATTTCTTTCTCTTTCTTATTTTAGCTTCACCCTTTCCTGCACATCTCGCAGTATTACAATAATTCCATAGAGGGAGTCTATTTGGACAAGAAAGGGGACCTGGCAGCTGACTTTGACATCATGTACTGGGTGAGGTTTCCCAATTGGTCTCTTTACAAAACGAATGTCGGGAGTCTGGAAAGAGAGGGATGCTCAGAAGGCACATTCAAGTTCAGAATGGACCCGGATGCCATCAGAAGGGCCATGCAGGTCGATGAGGTAGGGAATATACTTTCTTTTATTTGACATATTGTATATCTTGTTTGAAATCTGTTCTTTTTTCCCCAAACTACCCTCTTAACTGTGTGCCAAAAGGAGCCCTTCAGCCATAAAATTCAGGGGTCCTTTTGTGACTTGTTTGTTAAAACCATGGCAGAATCAGAGATGTTCTGCATGGGTCTTTGGAGACTACAGAGACATTTCTGCCCCCTAAGCATTTATCAGGTGCTACAGGACAGAACATGGCGGCTTCAGTGAAATAAGTGTTGTACCTGATGATTCTTGATGAATGTATCTTTTCTTTTATGTACACTGAGAGCATTTGCACCAAGACAAATTCCTTGTGTGTCCAATCACACCTGGCCAATAAAGAATTCTATTAAATCCTTCACCAACTTCATTGATGTTCATTATCATAGCCAACATCCCACTCAAGAAAACAGAATAGGGAAAAATACCTTCTTGACTACAGATGATTTCACAGACAGATTCAAGAAGAGTACAGAAGTATTTTTTTTTTTTGCCTTTTTCCATTCAGGTCCTTGATTAGAGCTAATCCTATCCAGCTTCTTCACATCAGCAAACTTTCTTAAATACTGCTACTTAACTGGGCATAAAGAAATATATTGAGATGTCTTGCTGAACATGAGCTACTTTCCCCTCATTCTACATTTTTATGATAAAAAGGAAAAAAAACCCAAAGAACCAAGGAATAGGTTCTGTAAAAGAATCCTGCTCAATACTTATTTCCACTTATATTTTACAAAAATCAAATATATGAATTCCAATGTTTTGGAAAATAGGTTGACCCCTTCCACTCTGCGACAACCCCTCAAATATTGGAAGACTGCTATCTTGTCTCCCCTGGTCCTTCTCTTCACTAGACTAGCCAGGCCCAGTTCCTGTAACCGTTCTTCATATGTTTTAGCCTCCAGTCCCCTTATCATCCTGGTTGTTCTTCTCTGCACTCTTTCTAAAGTCTCAACATCTTTTATATATTGTGATGACCAAAACTGGATACTATATTCTAGGTGTGGTATACTAAGGCTGTATAGAGTGATATTAGTACCTCATTTGATCTTGACTGTATCCCTCTGTTAATGCAATGTAGGATTGCATTGGCTTTTTTGGCTGCTGTGCACATTGTTGACTCATATTTTATTGGTTGTCCACTAAGACTCCAAGATCCCTCTCACAGTTACTGCTATTAAGCCTAGTTTCACCAGTCTATATGTGTACTTTTGGTTTTTCTTGCCTAAGTGTAAGGTTAAAGGCCTTTAGATTAAAACATATGAAGAACAGTTGCTGGAACTGGGTATGGCAAGTTTAGAGAAGAGAAGGACTAGGGGTGACATGATAGCAGTATTCCAGTATTTGAGGGGCTGCCACAAAGACGAGGGGGTCAACTTATTTTCTAAAGCACCAGATGGCAGAACAAGATCATTGATCTTTTTTATTTTATTTTATTTATTTAATTTAATTTTATTTATTGAACAAGATCATACATTGCAATGTCTTACCTGTCAATGAATACTTCAGCTTCACTAACTTACTAACACAAGAGCAAACAATAGATACAAACTCAAGGTTAATCATACCAAACTTGATTGCAGGAATACGACTTCAGCAACAGAGTGGTCAATGTCTGGAATACTCTATCTGACTCTATGGTTTTTTCCCCAAATCTCAAAAACTTTAACCTTAGATTTTCTACTATTGACCTCACCCCATTCCTAAGAGGTCTGTAGGGGGCGTGCATAAGCGCACCAACGTGCCTACCGTCCCTGCCTATTGTTTCTTTTATATTTTATTTTTCTTATATGTATCCATGTATTCATAACTATGTTTTTACTTATACCTATTGTCTTGTAAGCAATTGACAAATAAAAATAAATAAAGAAAAATTAAATAAAGAAACAATGGATGGAAACTAATCAAGGAGAGAAGCAAGCTGGAACCAAGGAGAAATTTCCTGCCACTGAGAATTGACCAGTGGAACAGCTTCCCTTCTGAAGTTGAGACAAGTTGTCATTATCTTTGTTTTCCGGATATTAAGACTCAATCCTATTTTTTCACTTTCGTCCTTGATTTTCTAAATTATTTTCTCCATGTTTCCTTATTTTTAGCCAATAATGTTGCATCACATCCAAGTTTCGATTCTGCAAATCAAAATTTGGGGCATTAGTTTGGTTTGGTCCTTCTGTTTTACCTCACATATCTTACGGACATCAGCTCCACCTCTTTCACTGAATGCTCCTTTTCTTTATCTTCAGCTCCTGCCGAGCTCTCGGTGCGTGGATAGCTGCCTTCCTGGATTTGTCAGGCTGCTGGACCCCATGAAGACAGTTTGCTGTTACCATTGTGTTCCTTGTGCAGAAGGGACCATCTCCACTCAGGAAGGTGGGTGACTTCAGAGAGAAAAGTTGTATCCCGACATGGCTTGAGACCAAATTATCTGAAGCACCATCTCTTCCTTCACATAAACGTGATTGGGCAGGCAGGGAATGTTGCAGGTCCCCATTCCTAAGATGGTACATCTGGTGGGATCTGGTGGGATCCAGAAGAAGGACCTTCTCTGTGGTGGCTCTCTGGAACAAGTTCCCCACAGGATTAGGCTGGCTCCCTCTTTGATATTCTTTTGCCAGGCCTTGAAGACCTTGTTTTAAGCCAGTGGGCCTTGGGGAACCCAGAGTGGGATGGAGCCCACCAACCTATCTGATTGATTGTTGTCGTCAGACAGGTGGGAGAGCTATTATTTTTATTGTTTGTATATTGTTTTTTTTATTTTTGCAAGCCACCCAGAGACAATGAAAGTGAGAGTGGGGCCATATAAATTCAAACAAACAAACAAACAAACAAATAAATAATAAATATTTATAGCTTTTATAGAAGTACCAAAAAATGCAGCATACCCCCCCAAAACCCAAATACAAGAAAACCCCACAAAATAAATGCATAAATGTGATGCTCATCATTATTAATAAAGAATAGGAAGGGAAAAAATGAAGATATATAAAAATCTAGATGTTTCATCTCCACATTGAGCAATTCTTTAACAGTTTTTTGGTGTATGTATGTATGTATGTATGTATGTATGTATGTATGTATATATGCAGGGGTGGGATTCAAATTTCTTAACAAATGGTTTTGTGGGTGTGGTCTAATTTGTGACATGGTGGTCACGTGACTAGCTGGGCATGGCTTGTATGTAAATATTGTAAATATTTATGTAAATATTGAACTTTTTATTAAAAAAAGAGTAACCTTTACCCAAAATCAGGCAAAACAGGCAGGCAGATTGAGTTGCTCACAGAATCACAGATTCACTCAGAGATCTACTTTTCTGCAATCTGCTGCCTGAGTCTGCACTGAAAAGTAGAAGCTTCAATCCTAAGGAAGGTTTAGCTCTGCTCTCAGGCCGCTTCTCTCCCCTCCCAAATACCACCCCTGACTGAGCCTCAGGGAAGCCTCTGGAGGTTACCTGGAATGCTGACAGCCTCTTCAGCGAAGGCAAAGAAGTACAACAGCAATTTAGATTAGTTAAAAAGCTTTCTAGCTAATCTATATCACCCAGCACAGCTGATAATTGGAACAGCTGCTGGTCAGGAAAAAAAAGAAGGAAAAAAAGCAACTTACCCAAAATTAGGCGAAGGCACAATGCTGGCAAGTTGGATGGCGTGCATGCCAGGTAAAGAGTGACTGGGCGGGGCGGGGTGGGACCAGCCAGTGGTGCAATTTGCCGGTTTTCTGAACTGTGTAGAATCGTAACAACCAGTTCTATAGAACCAGTCCGACCAGGTAGAATCGCACCCCTGTTTATATGTATGTATGTATCAGAGGTGGTTTGCTGCCCAAAAAAGGAGGGGAGGAAGTCCCTCCCTCAGTCCCTTTGTTGGACCTGGAAGCCTTGCCTGCCAGGCTTGCCTACCAGGTGACTGGCCAGGAGTGCCTGGTGAGCTCGGGCTTTTTCCTCGGGAAGGGAAGGTGCATTCCCTATTTCCCTCTATGACCGGCCTTGGAAAACGCCACCTTCACAATCGGACTCCCTTTCTTCCAATACTCCTGTGGGGAACCCAGGCTTGGAGCAGCAGCAACGGTTTGGAGCTTGTTAAGGAGGACCGCTTCTCTACCCCAGCCATGTATTTTCCAGGGCAGCTTGGAGTGAAAAGCATGCAATATGCTGCCGCTAAGCTCCTCCAGGGTTTCTTGCACGAGCAATGGAAGAAAATTGGCCGATGGTCGGCTGCAGTTAGGCTCTGGGCTTGGAGCAGCAGCAGACGGAGTTCAGGGTGCACAATCTGCTCCTCAAGCTCCCAATGCCTGAACCGGCAAGCTGGAAGTGAGATTCTCCGTCATGCTGGTGAGTAAGTACGGATCGCGTGGGCTTTTTGCTTTCCCCCTCCACCTCCCCATCCCGATCGAGCATGGCGCAGACAGCCCAATGGAGGCAGAAAACAGGGTGTTTCCATTGTCCCTTCTCTTTTTTTCTCCCTAGCCTTCTTTTGCCAGCATGCACCAGGCAGGGAGGAAGGCGCTCGGAATGTTACATAAGAAATCACCCTGTCTCTGCAGCATCGGCCCTCCTGTGCTCCCCCCACCTTACTATGAGTGATGTCGAGTTGGCCACACCCATCCAGTCACATGACCCCCCACATCACACCCATCCAACCAGTTGCCAGGCAAACCAGTTGTTAAATTACTTGAAACCCACCACTGGTGTGTGTGTGTGTGTGTGTGTGTGTGTGTATACACAAACATTTAGGGGTGGGATTCTACTGGTTTAGACTGGTTCGTGTGAACCGGATGTTAAATTTGCATCTGGTTCACTGAACTGGTATTTGAACCAACTGGCTGGCCCCACCCACCACTCCCTTCTCCTCCCAGGAGTCTCTACGTGGCCCATTTTCGATGCAGGTAAATGCAGGGTCTGTGCGGAGCCTCTGGGAGGGGGAAAAATGGGCCTTCTGGAAGTACCGAAAGTTGTGAAATGGGCCTGTTTCCGGCTTCTGGAGGACCTCCAGAGCTTGGGGGTGGCCGTTTTCGCCCTCCCAGAGGCCCGAGGGAAGCCTCCGAACCCTTGGCAAGGCGAGAAACAGCTCTATCAGAGGTTCCAGTAGGCCATGCCCACCATGCCCAGCCAGCAACTGGGCAGTGAACTGGTTGCTGGGATTTTTGAATCCCACACATACATACATACATACATACATACATACATACATACATACAATAAAATTGTTTAAGAAATGCTTCTGTCTGTCTTATATACGTTTCTGTATGAGTATCGGAAATTAAATACAAATAAAATTTAAAAAGGCAATTAACATAATGGAAGATGAGGAAAAGAGAAAAAGGCAAAATTAGGCATACAGCAAGTAAGGAAAAGGGTTGCAATAAAAACCCTTTCAACTTTTCTTACAATGATTTGTTTATTGTTCAAAGTCACAAGGACACTTAAAAAAAAGTGAGTAATGACCATTTTTCACACTTACCACTGTTGCAATATCTCCAAAACATTATTTTAGCAATTCCACACACTTGATGTAACCAAAGTTCCTGAAAAACTGTTTAATTCCACATTTTTGGAATGTAATTCAACATAAGATTGACTGCTTATTATTATTGAAATATTTCTACACAAGTAAAGAAGGTGGGTGCTACATTGGTTTTTTGCAGATGCTGAACAGTGTGTGAGGTGCCCTGAGGACCAGCACCCGAACAAAGAGCGAATTCAGTGTGTTCCTAAGGTGACAACCTTCCTATCCTACACAGAAGATCTGGGAATCACCCTTACTTTCTTTGCTTTACTTTTCTCTTTGAGCACCTGTTTTGTTTTAAGCATATTTATTAAGCACCTGGAAACTCCAGTAGTCAAAGCCAACAACCGGGACCTTTCCTACCTGCTCCTCATTTCCCTTCTGCTTTCCTTCTTGTCTTCCTTCCTCTTCATTGGCCAGCCAAGGAGAGCCACCTGCCTTCTAAGACAAGCAGCCTTCAGCATCATTTTCTCAGTGGCTGTTTCTTCTCTCTTGGCCAAAACCATCATGGTGGTGCTGGCCTTCCTAGCCACCAAGCCAGGGAATAGTGTGAGGAAATGGCTGGGGAAGTCTTTGGGCAACTCCATTGTCCTTTCTTGCTCTGTTGTCCAAACTCTGATCTGCAGTATCTGGTTGGGTACTGCTCCCCCATTTCCAGACTCAGATATGCATTCCCAGGCTGGAGAAATTGTCCTGCAGTGCAACGAAGGATCAGTCACCATGTTTTACACTGCACTTTGCTACATGGGCTTCCTGGCAGCTGTCTGCTTGGTGGTGGCATTCCTGGCCCGGAGGCTGCCTGGGGCCTTCAACGAAGCCAAGCTGATCACCTTCAGCATGCTGGTCTTCTGTAGCGTTTGGATCTCCTTTGTGCCCACCTACCTCAGCACCAAGGGCAAATATATGGTGGCTGTGCAGGTCTTCTCCATCTTGGCCTCCAGTGCTGGGCTGCTGGGCTGCATCTTTTTCCCCAAGTGCTACATTATCCTTTTTCGACCTGATTTGAATACAAAGGAGCAGCTTATTCTGAAAAGCAAAACAGAAATATGATTTTAAATGTGTGCAACCTAGCAAGGAGCCTAAGTCCCATTTGCTTATCTTCATTCCCAAAGACAAACGTTTAGATCAAAAACAAAAATTTCTTAAGGAAGCTTATCTGTTTTATACTTACATTTTAAGTAACACCCAATTTGTTCAATACAATGTTTTCTTTAAAGAAGTAGTAGAATGGAAACTTTACATTTTATCCCCCATAATCATATGTGCACTCACATAGACATACAGATTATGTAAACAAAAAAAGGAAAGAAATAATAGGACTTCTGGAGAAATCAAAATCAATACTTTGTGAGAAATTGGCTATTGTTATCTGACTGCATCTAGTTTTGTGATGTATATGAATCTTTTTGTGCTGTGCCATGAGATTTCTTAGGTTCATTGTGCATTGTACTTTCCCTGATAAAAAGCAAAAGTCTGGGTTTAACTAGTCTGTTGGAGAAACTGTAGATGTGTATCGTCTTTTCTACTGCTATGGTGAATTGATCTAATAAATGGAGTTCCTATGGTGAATGGTGGCATCTTGTTACCCTTGTGATCTTTATCCATGGTTCCATTGTCCAGCTGTCCATGCCCATGTAACAGGAATTCAAGGACATTAAAAATATTACCACAGTGGATCAACGGTGGTTTTTTTGAAGGTCTTTTTTTCTTACTACAACAATGATATAGACATTGAACAAGGATCTGCTCTAGTAATCAAACACAACAGTCTTCTTTAAGGAGTTTTGAGAGCCATTTCAGAATGTATCTCAGACCATCCCACTAGTAGTTCTCCTTTTAGAAGGGAAGAAGTTGGTCAGTGAACCCCCTGGTAACAATCCAGAGAGTCCAGTGAAAATCTTGTCCATGGACAGAGATACAACTGACCTATGAAAGGAGACCTTTCTAAAGTATACTGAGAATTAGCCAATTAAAACAGCCATATCTGTAAACACACTTGCTGCTCACACCAATCAGCAACAGGCATCCAGCAGGGAATTTAGAGCCGATTCCCTACTAGGAGGGAAAGAAATAACTTGTAGCATTCTACTGAAGTCTTCACTCCAATCCGCTCTTTGAGCAGGAGCCAGGAGTGTCCATGATTGGCTGATTCCGTTTGATAGCTGAATATAAAAGGAGCTGTCAAACAGAATCAGCTGTTGCCCTGTCAGCCGGCTGCCTGAAGTTTTGCGGCAAGCCGCAGCAACCTTTAAATGCTGGAATAAAACCTGTTAGCCTTTACTCTTGCCTCTGCGCCAAATACAAAACTGGCGACAAGGATGGGATCCGCGCACTGAAGCATTACTGAGGCAACGAGAGCTGAATTCACTGAGCTAAAGTCACTAAGCTGAAGTCACTGAACAATTCAAATGGCAGTGCAATCTATGTTTTCACCTTTCCAGCTGATGACTGAGACCTGGACGTCATACATCAACTGATTCGAATATGTGATGGACTCCACCAACCTCACAGAGTTTCCCGCCAACAGAAAGAAGGCATATTTCCTCAGCTTCTGTGGAGCGACCATCTTTGACACCGCCACTGCCCTACTAGCCCCACAGATTGTCAAGACCATGACATGGGAAGAACTACAAGAAGTCTTGAGCAACCACTACGCACCTAAACCATCCCACATAGCTCGCCAGCATGCGTTTAGAAAAAGAAGTCAAGCTGAGGGAGAAACCATAAGTGAGTACATGGCTGCCCTCAGATCTGCTGCCCTTCGCTGTGGTTTCCGGGACCTGGATGACATGCTTTTAGATCAGGTGGTCTGTGGCATTGGAGATCTCTGTTGAGGTAATTCCCCATTAGGAGAATGAGTGCACACAGGAGAATGAGTGCACCATCTTATGGCCAGTTGGGATACCATACCCAATTACAATTTTAGCATTCCCTTAAAGAGACAGTATTAAAATGTCTATCCTGGTTTATATATTTCCAACCCAACTGTTAGGTTACTTACATTCCTAACAACCTCCACTTACAGAGGCATCTCCTAGCCAAAGCTGACCTTAACTTAAAAGCATCCATCAAAGAGACTCAAGCCATGGAAATGTCAACACTTTCTGCAACAGAAATTCAAGGCTCCAGCAGCTACCTGAGTGAAAGAACCAGTGCAGTCATTCAGTATGAAGAAGCTGTCAATGTAGAGTTTTATGAAGGAGAAGAAGAAGTCTATCATCTAAGAGGTCCACAGTTGATCCAAAGAAGAAACAACATAATAGAAAAAAAGTTCACCCCATCACAGATCATCTGCCTGAGCTGTGGAGGCAACCATGCAAGAGCAACCTGCCACTTCAGAAACACCATCTACCTCAAATGCCAGAGAAAGGGCCAACTAGCAAGAATCTGCCAGGCTGGAAAGAACATGAGCCAGCCAGCTCCCTACCAGCCTCATCCAAAAAGCTTTAAACCAAAAGTGGACTGCTTTACTATCAATAAAGCATGTTCAACAGCTGAAGCACTAACTAACCAAACCTGTTACAATTGTATTATAACAAAATACATGTTGATGTTCTTTTAAAAGGCAAGCCCTGCCAGGTAGAGGTGGATACTGGCTCTTCCCTTCCATCCTCTCATGGAACACCCTGAGGTACCTGGTTCCTGACATCTCAAGAAAACAACTGACACCTTGCAAGCTGTTGCTGAGAGAGTACCAAGGTCAAGCCATCCCAGTCATCATAACAGGCAAATTTAACATCCAATTTCAACACTTCAAAGGAAAACTTCCTCTTATTATAGTGGATGGGTGTTTACCAAGTTTGTTAGGACTTGATTGGTTTGCATCTTTGGGCTTACAGGTGACTGGGATTAATTCAGACACCACCAATGACTTTCTGACTTTGCTGAGGTCAAACTTGGCTTCTATAAAGGCACACTCATCTCACTAAATTTGGACCTCCAGGTGGCTCCAATCAGACTCAAACTGCGCAGAATACCTTTTGCCCTGAACCCTAAAGTAGATGCTTAATTGGACAAGCTTATTGCACAGGGAGTGCTAGAACCTATAGATTTTGCAAAGTGGAAGACCCCAATAGTCATTCCTTTAAGGAAGGATGGCTCAATCAGGGTTTGCGCTGATTACAAATCTACAATTAATGAGGGGCTCCAGCCCAACACCTACCCAGTGCCCATCATACAACAATTGCTTCATTCATTGGGCAAAAGTTCCATCTTCGTAAAATTAGATATGACCCAGGCATACCAACAGTTCCCTGTGGACAACCAAACAGCAGAAGCTCAGACTATAATAACCCACAGAGGTACTTTTAAATGAAAGTGCCTCCAATTTGGCATAAGTGTAACACCAGGCATTTTTCAATCCATAATAGAACGTTTATTATACAATATACCAGGAATCATCTCCTATTTTGATGACATCCTCACTGCAGCTGAAAATACCAAGGGCCTTTTAATCCGATTGAAAAGAGTATTAACTTGTTTCAAAAATACAGGTCTTAAATGCAACAAAAAAAGTGCAAATTTGTTACTGATCAAATTGACTTTTTGGGATACCACATTGGTTCTACTGGCATTCACCCAATCAAATCTAAAATGAGAGCCATTTAAGAAGCTCCTGCTCCTATTACCAAAACAGAATTACAAGCATTTTGGGGGCTACTGAACTTTTACAGCTCATTTTTGTTCCATAAAGCTACTACAGCAGAACCTTTGCATAGACTTTTGGATGCCAAGACCCTCTGGAAATGGGGCACTAAGGAACAATCCTCTTTTGAAGCTATTAAATCTTTATTGACCTAACAGAAAGCTTTGATTCAATTCAACAAAATCTCCCTTTCATTTTAGTTTGTGATGCTTCGCCTTTTGGGATAGGTGCTGTTCTAGGCCATAGGCTTCCCAATGGCCAAGAGGCTCCTATTGCTTTTTTCTCTCACACCGTGTCACAAACAGAGAGAAACTACAGCCAAATTGATAAAGAGACTTTGGCTGCTGTAGCTTCTGTTAAAAGGTTTCATGAATACCTTTACAGCCATCATTTTGAACTGGTTACAGGTTACCAACCCTTGCTGGATATTTTAGCTGGAAACTGTCCAAGCCCACCAATCCTATCCCCACGCATGACCAGATGGACTTTTGTCTGCCTATAGTTACACTCTTGTTTACAGGCCTGGCAAAAGACCTAGTTCATGCTGAGGCTCGAAGCCGATGCCCTTTACCTGTTCCTATATCTGACCCAGCCCCAACAACTTCTATTTTCCTCATTGAAAAACTGCAATTGCCACTAACTGCTGCTGACCTTGCTCAGTTTACAACCAAAGACAAACAGTTATGTGCAGTATTAGACTGGGTGTGAAGGTGGTGGCCTAGAGTAGCGGTTGCCAACTGGTGGGCCGTGAGAGAATTTTGGTGGGCTGCAGAGAAATTTCATTTCAGAGCACTCCCCCAAAAGCAATTAATCCAGGTTGCGCAGAAACACAAGGCTGCGCCGCCCACATGGCCTGCGGGAACCCTCCCCACCCACTCACTCCTTATCTGGCAAACATGCCTGCTAAATTGCTATTTTTCCTTTTTCTGACTATCACCTGTTCTGCTTTGATGGGAGATTTAGATTAGCTAGGAAGCAGGAAATGGTTGGATTTCTTGCTTTCTAGCTAGTCTTTAGATCTTCGGCTCTGCTTTTAAGCACAGCCGAACCTCCCTTAGGACTGAAGGTTCTATTATTTAGTGCAGAGTCACGGCAAGCAAATTTTATGTGACAGACTGAGGTAGCCGATGGCAGATAGATAGATCACTGAATGATTCTGTGAGCAACTCAATCTGCCTGCCTGCTTTGCCTGATTTTGGGTAAAAATTGCTCTCTTTTTAATAAAAAAATTCAATATTTATATAAATATTTATAATATTTACATACAAGCCATGCACAGCCATTCACATGACCACCAAGCCACACCCACAATTAAGTCACACCCACAAAACCAGTTAGTGGTCCTTGGGATTTAAAATTATGAGTTTGGTAGTCCCTGAGATCCAAAAGGTTGGCGACCCCTGGCCTAGAGGGCCTTTAGCAGTAGAATTCTGTCCCTTTACAGCACACTAATTGGAACTGAGCGTGCAATGAGGGTGCCTTCTATTTGGAAGCAGGGTAGTCATCCCTAACCAACTAAGGACTCATATTCTGGATGTGTTGCATGAAGGGCATCCTGGAATAAGCAGGATGAAGGCTCTGGCCTGGAGTTATGTATGGCGGCCTGGGTTAGATGAGGCAGTTTCCAAGAAGGTACAGGGGTGTCAGGCCTGTCAATTTTCAAGACCAGCCCCTCCTGCTGCCACACCAGAAGAGTGGGAGAATACTAAAACCCCTTGGTCTCATATCTACATTGATTTGGCAGGCCCTTTCCAAGAGAGAACATTCTTAGTTTTGTTTGATTCCTTTTCTAAGTGGGTAGAGCTATCCTTGCTAAAATCTACAAGAACAGAAGGTGGGTCTAGGGCCTTAGACAGCATTTGGGGGTGTTTAGGCGGCGGAAAAAAACGAGGCACACACTCAAGTGATTTCAGCTCTTCTTGTTTATTTCAGATCGGAATGGAAAAGGAGCCGCGGCAGCCTCTCTTTTAAAGGCTGCCCGCGCCTCGCCAGCCAATGGCAGGGGATGGATCTCCCGCCGGAACGGTAACCAATGGGAGGTGAGTATTTCAAATACAAAACACCCCTCCCCTCTTGGTTCAGTCCGACCAATCAGGGGCTCCGCCTATGTTACGTAATTACATAGATAGGCGGGGCCCCTGTGGGTCTGACTGGACCTGTGCAGCTTACTCACTTCATCGCTGACGGCCGGTGCAGATGGACCTGTTGGTCCTCCTGTCCCTGGCCGGGGAAACTTCTGGAAGGTCGAGCCGGCCGGGCCACTCCTAACGGGCTTAGCTCGATTTGTTGAGATGGCGAGGCCGCTCCCTTCCTGGACTGGATTATCATCGGCCGCGTTTGGTGTCTCGTCGGGGAGTTCCTCTGGCTCAGGTGCGTAGCTGCGAAACTCGACCGGAGCTAGTGTTGAGGGTGTGTGTATGGAGGTTAGGTCGTCGTTATTTGTTTGTGGGTCTGTTGTTCCTTGATTGTTTGGTGGGTGTGGGTATGCTGTTTCTTGGTTGTTTGGTGGGTGTGGGTATGCTGTTTCTTGGGTTCTTAGTTGATTCCCTTCCCCCCCAGGGTGTTCGTATGGTCTGGTAAGGGTGCGGGATCGTAGTTGGTCGATGTGCCGCTTCCAGCTTCTGTTGTCAGAAGTGGTAAGTCGGTACGATCGTGGGCCTGTGAGTTGGGTGATGGTGGCTGGCACCCATAGGGGATGTCCCACCAAATTTTTTGCGTAAACTAAGTCTCCTACTTGAAATGTGCGGAGTCTGCTAGAAGAGTCTAGTGGTTTGTCTGTGGAGTATGTGGGGTGTAGACGGTCCAAAGGGGAGCGTAATTTTCTCCCCATGAGTAATTTGGACGGGGTTTTGTTTGAGATGGTGCTGGGTGTGGTGTGTTGTATAGATAATAGTTTATCGATGCGTGCTTGTATAGGGCCCTGGCCTAACTTGTGGAGTGTTTCTTTGGTGAACCGAACCATGCGTTCGGCTCGTCCGTTTGCTGCCGGGTGGGCCGGCGCGGTTAGGGCATGCCGTATGCCCAGGCTGGCTAAATAACCCTCAAATTCCGTAGCTGTGAATTGAGGGCCGTTGTCCGAGACTAGTACATCTGGTAAGCCGTGTGTGGCAAACCATCTCCTGAGCTGTCGAATGACAGCTTCGGAGGAGGTAGACTGCATGAGACTGACTTCTAGCCAGTTCGAGTAAGCGTCTACCAGGATTAGAAACGTATAACCCCTCGTCGGACCCACGAAGTCTATGTGGACTCTCGACCATGGGCCCCTGGGCAGTTCCCACTCAGAGATTGGTGCTTGCGGGGGTGAGGGTCGGGATTCTTGGCATGGCTGGCAACCTGCAACCCAATTTACAATGTCCCTGTCAAGCCCAGGCCACCAGACATAGCTTCTGGCTAAACTTTTCATTTTAACTACCCCGGGGTGTCCTTCATGCAATAGTCCCAAAATCAGTTCCCTCAGTCTTGGTGGAATAACCACCCGATCCCCCCAAAGTATGCAACCTTTAAGTACGGAAAGTTCCGTTTGTCTCTGTTTAAAGGGTTTGTACAAGTCTTGTAAGTCAGAAGCTGGCCACCCCTTGGCAATCCAAGCAACCACTTTGTGCAGTAGGTGGTCATTGGCAGTTTCGTGAGCGATGTCTGCTGTTGTCATTGGAAGGTTGGGTAGAGCTTCAATCAGCAGAGTGGATATGCTGTGGTTCGGGTCAGGGTCAATGTCCGGCAATGGGCAACGGCTTAATGCATCGGCGTGCGTGATAGACGGACCGGGTCGGTAAGACAAAGTATAGTTATAAGCAGCAAGAAATTCCGACCATCTAGTCATTCTGGGGGACAATATGTTAGGAGTCGCTTTGTTTCCAGCCAGGATTCCCAATAAGGGTTTATGATCGGTGATAACAGAAAACAGGCGACCATAGAGGTACTCGTGGAAGCGTTTAATGCCTGATATGATGGCCAGTGCTTCCTTGTCCAGTTGACTATAATTTCGTTGGCTTTTGGACAATGTTTTCGAATAGAATGCAATTGGAGCCTCTCTGCCATCTGGTAAGAGGTGGCTCAGAACAGCTCCGACCCCAAAAGGCGATGCATCGCAAGTCAATATTAATGGTAAAGTCTCGTTATATTGTATTAGTACCTTTGTTGAAGTAATGAGGTCCTTTATTTTTTTAAAAGCTGTTTCCTCCCGACTGCCCCACTTCCAAACATTGTCTTTGTCCAGGAGTCTATGTAAAGGTTCCGCAACCGTGGCTTTCTGCGGTAGAAAAACATGATAAAAGTTTATTAACCCTAAGAAGGCTTGTAGTTCTCCCTTGTTAGTCGGAGTGGGGGCATCTTTGATTGCGCGGATTTTTCCTTCTGTAGGGTGAATGCCGTCGCCATCAATTAGATATCCTAGGAATTCGATTCTATCTGTGATCAATGTGCATTTGTCTTTTTTAACTTTGAGGCCGGTTTCAGTGAATTTGGTGAGAACTTGTCTTAGACGGTCTCGCAGTTGCACTTTATTTTTAGCCGCGATCAGGACATCATCAAAGTATGGAATGACTCCCGGTATTCCGTGGAGGAGACGTTCCATTAAGCATTGAAAAATGCCTGGTGCCACGCTAACGCCAAATTGGAGGCGGTTACATTTAAAAGCGCCCCGGTGTGTGATGATTGTTTGGGCTTCTGCTGTTTTCGAGTCTACAGGCAGTTGTTGGTATGCCTGGGCCAAATCGAGTTTAGCGAAGATTTTTCCGCCTTTTATGGAGTGCAGTAAATGTTGGACGACTGGAACGGGGTATGCACTTTGCTGTAGCGCATGGTTAAGAGTCGCCTTGTAGTCCCCGCAGATACGAATCGACCCATCCGCTTTAATAGGGGTGACTATGGGGGTCTCCCATTTGGCGTGGTCAACTGGTTCGAGGACTCCTTGCTTAATTAATTTATCTAATTGTTCCTCGATTTTTGGTTTTAAGGCGAAGGGCACACGCCTTGCTTTCAGTTTAATTGGGGCTACTTTAGGGTCTAGGTTAAAAGAAATAGGGTTACCCCGGTACTTGCCTAATTCGCCGCTGAACAGGTCCTGGAATTCCTTGATGAGATCTGCCTCCCAGTCTGCGTCTGAGATGTGGTTGACGCCGGTCATCCCAATTCCAAGCGGTTCGAACCATTCCAACCCCAGAAGGCTGGGTCTGTTCCGGTCAACTATTGTTAGTGGTAGGATTTCGGTGTGGTTTTTGAAAGTGACCTTGAAATGTCCGATGCCAACGACAGGGATTCTGTTACCTTGGTAGTCTTTTAGTGTTAAATTTTGCGTTTCCAGTTTGCTTCGTTGGATATCTGGGATCAAATTTTTTATAGTGGCCCATGAGACCATAGAGAGGAATGATCCCGAGTCCACCTCCATTTCACAGTCTTGTTCCTCAATTCTTACTTGAATGTGGACTTTCCTCACATTTTTTGTATTTGAATGTCCAATTATGACCGTTTGGTGTGTTTCCTCTTTTCTGTAATTTGATTCTTTGTATCGCCTTTGTCTTCCCTCCAGGCTCCAACGGCTGCTCGTCTTTCTCTCTTTCTCTTTCTCTTGGGGGAGAGCTTCCTTTTCGCCTCGGGCTATAGTTCGACCTGGATCTGCATACTCTTGCGATGTGTCCTTTCTTCTCGCATTTCCGGCATATCGCGTCGATGAAATGGCATTCTGACCGGGGGTGATTTCCTCCGCAGCGGTTGCATTCAAATTCAAACCTTCTGTTTGCCTGCTCTTTTTTGTCTCTCCCTGCCTTCAGGTGGCACACATCGTCCTCCCCGCTACTGGTCTCTGTTTCAAGTCTTCATGATGTGTTGTGGTCTTCTCTCGGTCCCCCTCTGGTTTGGGTGATTCTCTGGTGTTATAATTCGCAGATTTGTTAATCTTTTTCATTTTTGCCGCTGATTTTTGGGTGGCTTCGGCTGCGGTGGCTTCTTCCATGGCTTCCTTCACTGTTATTTTGGGCCGGTTTAACAATCGGCTCTGCAGTATTGGATCTTTTAACCCTAGAACTATGCGGTCCCTTAGGGCTTCGTCGAAGTTCAGGAACTCGCACTCACCGCCGATGTCTCTTAAGGCTGCCACGAAATCGGCGATAGTTGCATCTTTTTTCTGATTCCGGAGATAGAATTCGTGGCGCTTAATCAGACAAGAGACCGTTGGTGCATAGTGTGCTCGCAGGATTTTTTCCAGTTCGGGCCAGGTTAAAGTCTTGACATCGGTTGGAGATGCTAGTGCTTTCGCCATGCGGACTACAGTCGGGCCGCAATGGGTCAGGAAAACCGCTCTCTTCCGTTGTTCCGATACGCCGCTCAGGTCGCTACTCTCCAGGAACATGAGGAATCGGTCCACGTATGACTGCCATTCCTCTTTCGCCGGGTTGAATTGTTTGGGCGGTGTATTGTTCCCGGACATCGTGCCGCTTGATCTCCGCCGCTATCGCACTCGCTTAATTAGTGCTGTCTCTAAAAACGAGGCACACACTCAAGTGATTTCAGCTCTTCTTGTTTATTTCAGATCAGAATGGAAAAGGAGCCGCGGCAGCCTCTCTTTTAAAGGCTGCCCGCGCCTCGCCAGCCAATGGCAGGGGATGGATCTCCCGCCGGAACGGTAACCAATGGAAGGTGAGTATTTCAAATACAAAACAGGGGGACTCATGGGTACCCAGATACCCTTGTATCTGACAATGGTCCGCATTTCACGTCCAGCCCCTTTGAATTATTTCTATTCCAAAGGGGAATCAGAAATGCCCTTATTTCTCCATTCCACACAGCTTCAAATGGCTTGGCTGAATGAGCTGTTAGATCAGCCAAAGAGGCTTTAGGGAGAATAACCAAGGGGGATTGGCCTACCAGGGTTGCTCAATATCTTCTAATGCAATACACTACCCTCAGTTCTGCAACTAACCTGTCAAACCATCCCCTTTTCCCTCATCATCACATCACGTGAACCAATCCCAAATTAGGTTCCAATTCTTTTTGTGCCACACTCTTTTATCTTGAACTATCAAAAGAAATATATTTTGTCTACTAAGAGCTACTCAGTTAACATCATCCCCTCCCATTTTCTCCAGCTATGTGGCAGTGATGAATTCCAGAGCTGACATTTAATTCTATATAACTTTAAAATTTCTCAGAATCCTGATTTTTATTAATAATAAGAAATAAAAAAGTTGATGGTTGTAAAAAGTTAATGGTTGGAAGAACTGTATCAGCAACTGAAAAATTAATGGTTGTAAGAATTGCATCAGCAACTTGTACAACACTATCTTTTAGTTCATGAGACAGCCCAGAGTTTTGGACATTGCAGGAGTGATATTTTCCATTATAATTAGATAAATCTTGGTTGTCCTCCTGATTCTCCAGACCTTTTCCCCAATGATCACCTTCGGTGCAAACAATAGATTTAAAAAAAAACAACCCCATGATTTGATAACTTATGCCAGAAAGCCTGGGTGGTTTAATACCTTGGCACTTATTGCTCAGGAAGATGTGTGAGTTGAGAATTGGTTTTCATATTCAGTATAAAGCCTTGCTTGAATTCTTGAATAGGGGAAGCCACAAATAATTGAGTCCTTGGTTATTCTTAGACATACTTGATAAAAATAAGTGACTCTACCAACACATCAACTATGATCCTGCAGATTCTTCTTCTGCTCTTGCCCCATCTAATTTGTGGGGTGCTGAAACTGAAATGTCCCTTGAATTTGATGCCAGATCAAATAAAGACACAGAATTTCTACAGACCAGGAGACCATCTCATCAATGAGATTGCTTATATCAGAATAATTAAAGATGAATTAAACAGCTTTTCTCAGCTTCCCACTACTAATGTTTTTGAGTAAGTCCCTATGTCTGACAGAGGTACAACCTCTCCATTTTTGTGTATGAGAAAGATTGTGCTGCGAGATTGTCATGGAAAGAAGGTCAGACATGAACAACCAAGTTATATGAGTGGAGGCCATCAGTAACTCAGGGAAGTTGAGCCTAATTGGCAAGAAACTTGGAAAGAAATTAGTCAAAATGTTCCATGTGTCTTTGTTTTAATTAATTCATAGTTAAGGATAGTTGAAAATCCCTTTTGTACTTTCCAAGATTCTGTATATATTTTTCAGGCAATGATTAATTACATCTTTCTGAATATTTTCACCATTTTTATTGTGTTGCTCCCTTGCTCTTGGCAAAGAATTTAATATTCCTAATTTTAAAATGCTACAGATATCCTGTTATTAAGCAGTCTGTCCTCTATGAGATTCCCTTTTCTCTGTCCATTCACATGTGCAGACAAGAAAAGTAGATTTCAGCCAAATGTAAGGATTTTCTCCCTTCCAGTCAGAACAAAACTAAGCACCTTAGCCTGGGTGCCACCTGCAGATTTATCATATTGCATGTAGTTTCTGCAAAGAGAGTGGGATTGTATTAAATGAATGATTTACTCTTTTTGTGCCCCAATCTGCTCTTCTAGCCAAATGTTAGTGAGCTATGATTACCTCAAAATGAAGTAGAAGCAACTCTACTATAAATTTTGAAACTGAATGAAATACTCTTCCATCTGGAAAGAAAATAGAAATACAAGACAGCAGAGAAAAGTATTTGTAAGTGACTATTCTGAGGGTCAGGACTGTTTTAAGTGACCCTTCCTACCTTTTTAGCAAATTAACTGCTGGAGGAGGTAGGAAGGAATAACACTCCTTGTTCTTAGTTTATCAGATGCTTAGGAGTAGGTTCCCTGAAACCCAAGCTATTCCTATGTAGATAACAGATTAACAGATAATCAGAGTTGGAAGGGACCTTGTATGTCATCTAGTCCAACCCTCTGCCCAAGCAGGAGACCCTACACCATTTCTGACAAATGGCAGTCCAGTCTCTTCTTGAAGGTCTCAAGTGATGGCGCTCTGAGGGCAAAGCTGTTCCATTGGTAGATTATTCTCACTGTCAGAAAGTTTCTCCTTATTTCCAGGTTAATTCTCTCCTTGTTCAGTTTCCATCCATTATTCCTTGTCTGGCCTACAGGTGCTTTAGAAAATAGATTGACCCCTTCCTCTCTGTGGCAGCCCTCAAATATTGGAAGATTGCTATCATGTCTCCCCTGGCTCTTCTCTTCACTAGACTAGCCATGCCCAGTTCCTGTAACCATTCTTCATATGTTTTAGTCTCCAGTTTCCTAATCATCCTGGTTGCTTTTCTCTGCACTTTCTCTAGAGTCTCAACATCTTTTTTATAGTGTGTTGACCAAACCTGGATGCTGTATTCTAGCTGTGGTCTTACTAAGGCTTTATAGAGTGGTAATAGTATCTCCTTGATATTGATTGTATACCTCTGTTAATGCAATTTAGGATTGCCATTAGCTTTTTTGGCACACTGCTGGCTCATATTTAGATGGTTGTCCCCTAAGACTCCAAGATCTCTCTCACAGTTACTGCTATTGAGCCTGGTTTCACCCAGTCTATATGTGTACTTTTGGTTTTTCCTGCCTAAGTGTAGGACTTTACTTTTCTCTACATTGAATTTCATTTTGTTAGATAGGGCCCAGTGTTCTAGTCTATCAAGATCCATCTGGATCTTGAGCCTATCTTCTTGGGTGTTAGCTATTCCTGCCAGCTTAGTATCATCTGCAAATTTGGTAAGTTCCTCTTCTATTCCCTCATTTAAGTCGTTAATGAAGATATTGAAGAGTACTGCGCCTAAGATGGAACCTTGTGGCACCCCACTGCTTCCTTCTCTCCATGTAGACTTAGACCCATTAAGGACTACTCGTTGAGTACGGTTTGTCAGCCAGTTTCAAGTTCATCTAGTGGTGGTGCTATCTATTCCACCCTTTTCTAGCTTACTAAGAAGTATGTGGTCTACTTTGTCAAACGCCTTGCTGAAATCTAAATATATATCTAAATATATTATGTCTACAGTATTTTGCTGGTCTACTAATTTAGTCACTTCGTTGAAGAATGAAATAAGATTGGTTTGGCATGATCTGTTCTCAACAAATCCATGCTGATTGCTAGTTATTACTTTACTTGTTTCTAGATGTTGGCAGATCTGTTTTTTTACTATCTTTTCCAGTATCTTCCTGGGTATTGAGGTTAGGCTGATTAGTCTATAATTGCCTGAGTCTATTTTTTTTCTTTTTTAAAGATGGGAACCACATCAACTCTTTTACTGTCCTCTGGTAGTTCCCTGGTGCTCTAGGATTTTTGAAAGATATGGTGCAGTGGTTCTGAGATGATCTCTGCCAGCTCCTTTAAAACTCTGGGATGCAATTCATCAAGCCCCGGTGATTTGTGTTCATCAAGACCAGACAGGTGTTCTCTTACTATTTTCTTGCTTATTTTAACTTTTATTTCTGGTCTGTCTTTTACAGTTTTTGGTGGGTTGAGCTACAGTTTCTTTTTGCATGAAGACCAATGCAAAGAATGATTTAAACAGTTTTGCTTTCTCTCTGTTGCCTGTTACTTCCTTGCCGTCTTCTCTCTTTAGTGGACTGTTTCCTTGATTTTTTTCTTGTTATTTATATGTTGGAAGAAACTTTTTTTTTATTATGTTTGACTTTTGTTGGAAGTCTTTGTTTGTTCTCAGCCTTTGCTATCCTGACTTCGTCTTTGCAGATTCTGGCTATCTGCTGATATTCTGTTGTAGTTGTATGTCCTTCTTTCCATTTTTTGTACTTGTCCTTTTTTTCTTTCAATTTGCCAGAGAGATCTATGTGCAGCCATGCTGGTTTTTTCTTGGATTTCTTGTTTTCTTTTCTCAGTGGTATTGTGCTGGTCTGGGCTTCTATGATCATACTTGTCAGAGTTTCCCAAGATTCTTGAGTTGTTTTCCCCTTTAGGATTTTCATCCATGGAATCTTTCCCAAGTTCTGTCTGAGATTATTAAAATCAGCTCTTTTAAAATCCAAGACTCTGGTGTCATTACGTTCTTTTTTTTTGATAAAAGTTTTATTTGGGTTTTCAAAAAACATAATACAAATAAAATATCTTTTTTTGAGAGCAGCATGATTCCATGTTATCACATCTCCATACAGACATAATCTCAATTACATATTCATCTTTATATTCAATTTCATATCTTGTCACTATTTTATCAATTTCTCCATAATTTTTCCCTTCCCTTACTTTCCTCAACCTTACTTATAATTATCTCATTCCTTTCTAATTCAATTACATATCTTTTTCTAAATTTCTATATCTTTCTAGTCACTATATTTGTATTTTTTTCTGTCCTGTTTACAATTTCATACATTTTTTTCCATCATCATTCTGAAAGGAAAAAGAAAAAAAACAATTCCCTCCCCTTCTAGGCATTGAAAAGCAAGGTTTCCCCTATGATTACCAAGTAGAGTGTGTCACCTTTGTATCTTATAATTGTTATCCTTTCAAATCTCATTAAACATATAATTTATACATTATACAATTATAACATTCAACTTCTAATATCTATTTTATAACATATAACTCTTATCAACCGAATTCCACTTGGTCCTTTCCTTTAAAAGTACACACTAAATTCTAAAAACAGAAAAATTATATAACAATAATGAATAAAATGGTTATTCTATTCCAATTCATCCTGACAATTGATATTGATTTCATTATAAATATTTTACATTTCTTTTCAATTATATTTTATGAATCATTAAGAACAATTAAAGTGTTTTCATTCCTTCCTCTTATTCCCTCTTACTTTTGTTCCCTTTCTCTCTTTATTTCATTTAATTATTAACAAACATTCCATTACATAACAATACCAGTTCTGTCTTTCACTTTAATCACCTGTTTCATATTTTCTAGCTCGTTACTATTTCCAATATAACAACACTATCTCTTGTACCCTTGCAGAATCCTCTCCTTTAATTTATATTTTTAACCATTATCTTTATGTCTTTTAAATAGGCTAATATCTTTAATCCTTGTACATTTCCCGTTTCTTTATTTCCTGTTTCTGTCTCTTATAACGTCTTTTCCTTTTTATCTTTCCCCTCTTTTGTCTCATCACCCTTTTTGTCCCCCCCCCTCTCTGATTCTTCCCTCTGTAATCCTCTCTTTTGCTTCTTCCCAATGTTATATTTACTTTTCAGACTATTCTTTTTTTTAATTGTTTCCTCATATCTTGAATTTTTAACTCCTTTCTCCCCCACTTTTTCCATTTTACCCCACATTGAATTGTTTGGCTTCTTCTTTGTCCAGCCCTTCTTGTTCTTCAAGCATTTCTTGTTGTTTTTCACAGTTCGTAATCCCCATTTCTAAAAATTGAAATTCGAAGCCAAAGGATCCTCCTCCTCCCTCTTGTGACTTTTCTTTCATTCTTTTAAGTTCCATTTTTAATTCATCAAGGAGTACTGCCATTTTAAACACGTTTAAACATGCACCCGATTAATTTTAATTCAAACCACTAAAAATTCAACACCCAAAATTCCAAAAATCACCAAATAATCCAAAACTGTTTGTTCTTGCTTCTTTTTTCCACTTTCCCTTTCTGGGGGCTCTGTTATCTTGTATCAAAGTTTCAGTTAAAATATATCCTTTGGAAGTCTTGTTAAGATTTCACAGTTAATTCTTTTTATTTCCAGGTGGTACTCTCCTGTTCTTTCCAAGTTCCGCCCTTTCTTTTTTCCTCCACTTTCCTTCTTTTGAAGGCTTTAGAATATCCAGAAAGCTTTTATTTTCCCTTTGACAGTTTAATTTCAGCTTAAAATTGTCTGTCAGTGTCAAAGTAAATGAACACAAATTTATTACTTAATTCTCTTCTTGTTAGCGTTCAGAGCCAATTGCAACTGTCCATGTGAGAAAGAAAAAAAATCTTTTTTCCTTTTCCCTCTTTTCTCCGCCACTTTAAAAATCTTCTTTTAGGAATAACACTCTTAATAATTTTAGTTCCAGGGTACCTTGCTTAGATGTTATCTCTGCTTAGCCCAGTCTGTCAAGCTCTCCCCTTTGTCTTCCCTCCTGCTCAATCTTGTCCGGTCGGGTTCCACTTTGAGGTGGCCATTTCTGACCACCACTGCAACTGCCTTCAGGAAAGGGAGTAATGACCAGTCGAGGAGGAGAGATGCGGCTCCCCTCCACTCAGCTGGCCAGTCTCCCCCTTCTTCGCCACCTATACGGGGTGGCTTCAGCTCCAAATCCAAGGATTGGGGCACTCCAGCAGCGAGCAGTGGATCGAAATCACGCACTGATTGCGGATTTCGGTCCATTGCCGAAGAAGCCTAAACCGGAAGTAGTGTCATTATGTTCTATTTCTTGTGTTTGTGTTATGTTGAATTCTAGTATGACATGGTCACTCTCACTCAAGGTTCCTGCAGTTTCAGCTCCCTCTATCACTTCTTCTCTGTTTGTAAGAATTACATCCAGTATGGTTGGCCCTCTAGTTTCATCCTCTACCTTTTAGACAACAAAGTTGTCAGCTCGGTTGGTTAGGAACTTATTTGATTTCTTACTTGGTTCAGAATTAGTTTTCCAATTGATATCAGGATAATTGAAGTCTCCCATTACTATTGTTGTGTGTTTCCTACATATGTCTGTTAGTTGGTTGGCAAAAAGGACATCTATTTTTTCTGCTTGATTGGGTGGCTATAATATACACCTATGGCCATGTCATTCTTTTTTTCTTTTATATTGACCCATATGCATTCTAGGAGGTTTTCACCTTTGGTTTCATGCATTTCTGTAGCCATATAGTGGTCCTTTACATACAATGCAATTCCACCTCCTCTTTTATGAGGTCTGTTTTTTTTAATAGTTTGTATCCTTCTACCAATATGTTCCAATCATGGGTTTCATCTCACCAAGTTTCTATTATTCCAACTATATCATATCTACCTTCATGTATTCATAGTTCAAGTTCACCCTGTTTGTTCCCCAGACTTAGTGCATTTGTATATAGGCACTTGAGATCTTTATGTTTGATACTGTGTTTACTGTCTACATAACCTGTATTGTGCTTGCCTGCCTGCCCCTATTTTCTTACCACCTGTTTGATTAATGCACATGGTATGGCACTCACTATGAAATGCTTGGTTTTGGTTGACAGCAAGGTTGATAATCTTACCTGCCTAAACATCTATTTTGCATGCACTGGTGCCCTTATTAATTTTAGGTTGCTGGGGACAGAAATGTTCTGTATCCATTAATTCTCTGTCCCCACTGCTTCCCTTTTACACCACTCCTTTAGCCACACGTTAAACTCCGCTACACGCTGACCTTTCCCTTTTTGTTCCTTTTATACTGGAAGAACCTCTGAAAAGATAAGCCTACAGCCCATATTATTAAGTTCATGCCCCAAGCTCTGGAAGTCTTTCTGGACAGAAAGTACATTCTTCTGAGACAGATCATTTGTACCAAGATGTATAATAGCATCAACATCACAGTCCTTACTGGCATTCTTGACTATCTTAAGAATACGCCTCTTGTCCCTGCTGGCAGTAGCACCTGGCAGAAACCTGACCTCTTTCAAAACCTCCATATCCTTTCCTAAATTTACATCCCTTACAATTGAGTCCCCAACCAGAAGGTGGTTTCTCTTTTTGGGTGCCTTGCTCTTTTTGTGTGACTGGTGCGTAATTCACACTTTCTCCTTTCCAAAGTAAGTTCTTCTTCTAGGACCATGACCCCCAGCTTATTTGAGTTATCGTTATCACAACTACCTTGACTTGTCGCTTAGTGTCTCTATTAAGGCCAGCAAGGGCACTGTATCTGTTACGCTGGGACACAGCAAAAGCTTTGTGTTTATGGTCCACAGCTCTCATCCTGCCAAATCCCACAGTTGTCCATACTGCCTTTTTCCTGTAGAATCTTTGTGGTAGTGGGGGCTGGTAGCATGGCAGCTCAATAGATGGCTGGATTGGGCATCTAATTTTTGCTTGGAGAGCACAGATTAGAGATTTTAGATAGATAATCTGTCCATGTAGACTGGTAATTTTTTTACAAAGAGGACAGTACCCAAATTTGAAGAGTACTGCGAAAGGCAGCTGTAAAGCAAGTATTACACTGAACTAAGCCAGTCGTTTTGAAATAAAATAAAATCACAATCTCAAGCGCACTAACCCTTAATGTATTATTGGTATTTTTGGTTTATATTTATATGATTCCCATGCCGTTAGGCATGTGGGCTGCTATCTTTCTCCTTTGTATTCACCCTCTGCCTCCTCACAAGCAGCCAGCAGCTCCTCCCACCAACCTCTTGGAATTTTTAATTCAATTCTAGTCCTGTTTACTGCCTGGTTATCTGGGATGGCTGACAATGATATATAGTCTGAGAAAAAGACAGCTGTCTATGCTTGCCCTATATGAGAAATGATAAACCATGATTAGAAATTGCTGAGTTTTAAGAGGACTTATGCAACCAAGAAAAAAGCAAACCATAGTATGATTTCATATGTCATTGGAATCCAACTATTGCATTTTGGTGTGATAGTTGCACTGTACTTGGGTTCAGCTGACAACTGATATTTCCTGACAGCTAACTTCATGGGAAAGTCTGTGATTGGTGGGTGAGAGTTGAAATCCACCATCTCTTAGTCCTTCCTTTGGGGCTTCTGGAAGGCCTTCTGCAACCCACTAGTTGAAAGATTTATTCTATTGTTGCATGGATCCCAGTCCCTGGATCCCAAATCTTATTAATACGAATCACTGAAAATGTTGAGGGTTGTAAGAATTGCATCAGCAAGTTTTCCAGCTGCGTTTTAGCCCATGAGATCACTCGGAGCTTTGGACATTGCAGAGGGAATGATCCCTGTTACAATTAGTCCCGTTTTGCTTGTCTTCTTGCCGATTTCCCCAATGAATGGCTTCAGTGTAAACAAAAGACTGATGAACAACATGATTTGATGACTTGTTCCAAAAAGTCTGGATGTTCTAATGCATTTTGCTTGAAACTAATTGCTTGGAAGGACGTGCCTGGAGAGAATTTGTTTACATCTCCTTCAAATATAAAAGTTGGCTTAGCTCAGGAATAAGACAAATCATAGCCAATTTTGTCTTTGGTTATTCTTACACATATTTGATAAGAAGAAATGATTCTACCCAACTTGCAAATGATGCTGATTGTTCTTCTGCTTTTGCCCCATATCATTTGTGGGGTGCTGAGGTTGAAATGTCCCTTGAAGTTGAAACATGACAAAGTAAAGCTACTGAATTTCTACAGACCAGGAGAGCATTTCATCAGTGGGATCTCTAATTTTGAAATTGCTTATGATCTCTTAATCCTTGGGTTTGACAGAGTTCCCATTGTTGATTGGCATTTGTAAGTCTCTATGCCTGATAGAGGTATCCTTTTCTTGTGTGTGTGAGATTGTGCTGTGAGATTGATACAGAAGGAAGATAACATGTAAACAACCACAATATATCGGGGAGGCCATTGGTAGCTCATGTCATAAATGGAAACTTAGCCCAGGGAGCAAGAAACCTGGAAAGAAATTACTCAAACTATTCGATATGTCTTTGACTTAATTAATTCATGGTTGAAGGACAGTTGGAAAACCATTTTGTACTTTCCAAGATGTATTTCCAAGATTGTATTTACCCTTCATGAAAGCGTTAAAAACCTCTTGATGAATATTTTTGCAACATATTTTCTCCGTTACTTCCTTGATGTTGGGGAAGAACATCGTATTCCTCAGCTTGAAATGCTACAGACATCCCTTAACTGGGCAATCTGTCCCTTATAAGGTTCCCTTTTCTTGTCTCTCCAGATTCCCAGACTAGAAAAATAGATTTCAACCAAATGAAGGAATGTATTTCCTCCCAATCAAAAGAGCCTTAGCCTGAGTGCCATGTGCAGGTTTATCATGTTGCATGTAGATTGTGCACCGAGAGTGGAACTGCAATAAATGAATGATTTATTCTTATTGTGATCAAATCTACTATTCTAGCCAAAGTTTAGTGAGCTGCAGCTGCTGTGAAATGAACGCTAACCAACTCTACTGTAAAGTTAATGAAATGCTCCTCAGTCTGGATAAGAAAAAAAAAAAACTGAGAACAGGATAGTAAAGAGAGTGGGTGGATGTAAGAGTCACTTCTGGGCTTATTGTTTAAATTAGCAAAGCTGGGCAGTGGGGGTGGGTGGGTAGCGGATGATCCTGAGATTACTTGTTTTTGGTTTGTTAGATCCCAGGGTCTAATGCTGACTGCTCCAGTGTAGGTCTATTTGGCTCTTCCTCACCAGAGAAGGTGTCCAGCTGCAGGTAAAGGCTTGGAAATGACTGAATATATTTGCAAGGAGACAAATTGACATTTTGGTGGCTGTAAATCATCTCATTTGGGTTCTAAATCAGAGAAAGGAACACCTCAGAAATTAGAGGTTTTTTGATAAGTATTCATTACTAGTACAATCCAAAGTGAAACTTTTAAGTGTGTTGTTCTGAGGGAATGTAGGATGAAAATGTAATGTATTCATCTTTCCAGAACAGGTTCCACAGAGTTCTGGAAAGCTTTGTCCTTCCATTTTGCCTTTGAGGAGATTAACCAAAATCCCCAAATCTTACCCAATGTCACCTTGGGCTACAATATTTATGATAATGGCGTCACCACAAAACGAACTTCGGAGGCTTTGCTGGATCTGCTATCAAAGGGAGAGGCAGATGTTCCAAATTATAGCTGTGGCAAGAGGCGAAACACTCTGGTGGTGCTTGAAGGAGTCGGTCCAGACATGTCCATCCATATCTCAAGTTTGCTGAACCTCTACAAGATCCCTCAGGTAGATCACAGGTGTGACTGCTTGGCCATTCGAAAGGGGACAGGTTCCCCGTGGCCCTGATGTGCACCAAAAGTTGGGGCAGAAGGTTAAAGAATCTAAATTAGATGTGAATTACAAATATTGCAAATTGGCAGATATGTAAAAGGAAAGTATTTAGAAAACCCACAGATTCTTATTTTTTGCCTATTTTTTAATTTCTTTTTGCTCCTTTTGAAATTTAACCATTTCCTATTTCACCATTACTAATTTTGCTTTGTTTTTTATTTAACAATCTATATTATTTTTCATATTCATATCTGTGTATTCACATGCAAACAGATACACAGAAACATAAATAATTATGTATATATATATATTATGAAAAAAAATGAAAAGTACAGCAGCAAATAATTTATCATAAGATGAAAACTAGTATTGTAAAATAAATACTATTTAAGTGTTTAATTTAAATAATTGATTTAATAATTTAATTTAACTTTTAAAATATAAATTAAAAGTTGACCCAGTGCAACGTTGAATTCTGATAAATGTCACTTATTTATTCTTCTTTTCAGGTCCGTTCCACTTTCCCTCCCCTGGTTTTGAGGGACAGAAAGCATTTCCCTTTCTTTTACTCCACTTTTCCCAGTGAAACAAATCCGTATCTAGGGATCCTCAAAATCCTGCAGTATTTCAAGTGGACATTGACTGCCCTGCTTGCTGCAGATACCGAAAATGGAGAGAAATTTCTGAGATTCTTCACACCTATGCTTGACCAGAATGGTATTTGTGTTGCTTTTACAATGACCATTTCAGAAAATAGGTTTGATTTTAAGGAGAAGGATGCTGGACTTTTATATAGAAAAGTTAAGATCTTTATTTACCATGCTGAGGTTCAGACCTTTGTGGATGGATTTTCAACTACACTGAATTACATGATGGACATGAAGGGATACGTTGTAGGGAAAGTTTGGATCATAACTTCTATTTGGGACCTCACTCGCCATATTTCATTAGTTGCAAAGTTCAGACAAAGAAGCTACTGGATCTTTTCTTTTCTTAGTCGCACAGATAAAAAAATAAAATTTGACAGAAAACTGGAGACTTTTACTGAGGGAACTATGGATGAAATCTATTTGTGTTCCTATTCAAAGAATGCCCCATCTGTGAAAGGCTGGAAAAGGTGCAGAGAGAAAGAAAAATGGAGGCCTTTGTCTGAAGAGAAGAGAGAAAGGATTCTGTCCATGGACGGCTATCACATTTACCATACTGTCTGGACAGTTGCACATGCTTTACACGCAGCTTATGCTCCGCAGGCCCAGCGAAGGACCACAAAGAATGGAAACAGATCAGGAGTTCAACGACTGCAGCCTTGGCAGGTACTTTTCCATTCCATCACAAAGATTTCTTCTGAAGAAGAGAATCCAGTCTCCCATCATGAAATTTTAGGCCTTTTATGAAGTTTTTGCATAAAGCAATTATTAAATTTAATTTCCTTTTTATCTGATTGTATGAAGATTGGAAATTGTAAGGTGTTCAGATTTATCTTCAGCTGGCAGAGCTTCTGAAGATAGCCACTAAATTAATAGAAGCACTTATTTACTGAGGAGGTAACTGAAGGAGGTGCCATCATTTCCTTTAAGGGCCTCCACTTGGATAACTCTCCTTTTCTGCAGCTTGTCTCAGAAGACGCAATCTAGTGTTTCAGTTTGGAAATTTGAAGAGCAATTGATATGTTGGATACAGCTGTTTCTTTTAATTTTCCCTTTTTATTACCTTGAATTATTATGATCTTTCTCTACATAATATTACTTTACTTTAGGGTGAGAAGGAGGGACTGGTTCAGTCACTCAAGGAAACGTCTATGGCTGGAGGGGAGAACAAGTAGCTGCCTTCCCCATTTCCTTGACCTTCATCTTCTCTACTAGTTCCTATTTTGCACCTAAGCTATCCGAGAAATATGCCCTTCTTTTTTCTCAACTGCTTCTTTCTGCCTTTTCCCATAATGTCTTCTTCCTCCTCAGTCCGTGAGTGAGATGGTCGTAAGTCCTTTTCAGCTGCATAGGTGCTAAAGTAGCCTTGCATTCTTTATTCCGATACCATCGGAGGGCAGCTTCCAGGTGTTTCAAACCTATTAGGCTGGGTCACCCATGACCCAGAAGAGAAGTCAAGCCACTGGGAGATGACCGAGAGGAGAGACAAATACCAGACCAGGATTGGTTGGCTCCAGATCCAGGGTGAATGGGACTCTCTTCAGATTAGTTCTGGGCAATTGTTCTTAGCCCCTCAACCAAACCTTGGTTACAGGGAAGACAGTTGTGGAATCAGGAGAGTTTAGATCTTCCAGTCCCACTTTTCTATTTTCTTCAAGTGACTCATTTCTTTCTCTTTCTTATTTTAGCTTCACCCCTTTCTGCACATCTCGCAGTATTACAATAATTCCATAGAGGGAGTCTATTTGGACAAGAAAGGGGACCTGGCAGCTGACTTTGACATCATGTACTGGGTGAGGTTTCCCAATTGGTCTCTTTACAAAACGAACGTCGGGAGTCTGGAAAGAGAGGGATGCTCAGAAGGCACATTCAAGTTCAGAATGGACCGGGATGCCATCAGAAGGGCCATGCAGATCGATGAGGTAGGGATCATACTTTCTTTTATTTCTACATATTGAACATCTTGTTTAAAATCTGTTCTCTTTTCCCACCTAGCCTCTCAAGTGTGTGTCACAAGGACCCCTTCAGCCATAGAATTAAGGTTCCCTTTTATGGATAAGTTATTAAAGCAACGGCAAAACTCGAGATTTCTGCAAAGATGTTCTGCATGGGCTGCCATCAGGGGTGGGCTGCTACGGGTTCAGCTGGGTTCAGGAGAACCTCTAGCTAAGATTCTGAGGGGTTTGGAGATCCCACAAATCCCTCCCAACCCTCCCCTCCCCTCCCCTCCCCTCCCAGGAGTCCCAACGTGGCCTGTTTGGATGCCACATAAGTGCAGGGCCTGCGCAGAGGCTTGGGGAGGATGAAATGGGTCTGTTTCCGGTCTCCAGAGGGCCTGTGGAATATGGGGGAGACCATTTTTGCCCTCCCAGAAGCTCGAGAAAAGCCTCTGGAGCCAGGGAAGGGCAAACCCCCCCACCCCGCCGTGGTGCTGGAGGCCAACTAGGCAACACCCTGTTCTGACCCATGCCCTTTTCAAACTCAATCCAAACACAATCCAAAAGGACAGGGGTAGGTTTCAAATTTTTTAACAACCGGTTCTGTGGGGATGTCTTAGTTGGTGGGCGTGGCTTGGTGGCAGAGGTGGTATTCAACCAGTTCTCACCTATTTGGGAGAACCGGTCGTAGTGATTTGCCGTGGGTCGCAGAACTGGTAGCGACCCCTGGCTGCCACGTCCCCAAACCGGGTCGCCCGGTTGCCTGCTTTTCCCGTTCGCTCTCCTGGTTTTCCCAACCACATGGTGCCATGGCACAGCTCAGGAGGATGCATTAAGGATGTACTGCGGATGCAGTACGCATGTGCAACAGACCCGGGACCTCCACCTGCCTGCCTGCTTTCCCGGAGCACATTTTCTGCCTTCTACCGGCTGACGCGGCTCTTTCAGCCCAGCCCAGCCCAGCCAGCCAGCAGGTGGGCGGGCGGATGTCCCAGAGCTTCTCCTTTGTCCCGATATGCTTGCAGCTGCTGGTCCTCCTATCCCTCACCCTCCCCTCCCTCGCTTGGCCTGAGAAGGTAAGGGTGACGGCAGGGGATAGCGAAGCGGGCAGGTCGCTATCTTCCCCTCTCTCTCCCCCACTCTTTCTCTCTCTCAGTGTGTGTGTGTCTCTCCCTCAAAGCCGCGGCTGGGCTTTCCTTCGTGCTCTTTGCTATTTTCATTTCTTCTTTTTGGAATGCAGACTGGCTGAACAAGGATTGCCAGCCGCGTTGGAAGTGTCTCTTCGGTCGACCCATCTCCCCCTCCTCTCACAACTGGCAGCCATGGGAGGGCCGGGAGGATGGCATGCACACCCAAGGAGGAGAAGGAGGAGGAGAAGGGTCACCCGAAGGGATGTTTCCAATGGGGCTGGCGATCCTTGTTCAGCCAGTCTGGATTCCAAAAAGAAGAAATGAAAATAGCAAAGAGCACTAAGGAAAGCCCAGCCATGGCTTTGAGGGAGACACACACACACACTCAGAGAGGGGGCGGGGGAGAGGGGAAGATAGGGAAGAGCCAACCGTGGCTTTGCCATGGCTTTGAGAGAGAGAGGGAAAAAGAGGGAAAGAGAAAAAGAGGGAATGAGAGAGAAAGGTCTTCTAGTCCAAACCCTCTGCTCAGGCAGGAAAACTGAGGATGCCAAGTCTGAGTGGAGGGCCAGGCAAAGGTGTCAGAATAATCTTTGGAAGGACCCTATACCAGGGGTCTCCAACCTTAGCATCTTTAAGACTTCTGGACTTCAACTCCCAGAATTCCTCCCAGAATTTTGGGAGTTGAAGTCTACAAGTCTTAAAGTTGCCAAGGTTGCCTGCCCTATACCATTTCAGAGAAATGCTTGTCCTGTCTCTTCTTGAAAACCTCCAGTGTTGGAGCGTCCAGAACTTCTGGAGACAAGCAGTTCCACTGGTTAATTGTTCTCACTGTCAGGAAATTTCTCCTCAGTTTTAGGTTGCTTCTTCTTTGTTCAGTGTCGATCCATTGCTTCTTGTTTTCCTTCTGCTGCTTTTGAAAATAGATTGCCCCCCCCCCCTTCTTTGTGGCAACCCATCAAAACCCTGTTTTGTGACCTGCCTATCACACTCTTGGACAAAGCATGTCAGCCATTTCCTCCTTTCAGTGGTCCATAAAAGTACATCTATAGTATGTGGATGCAGATAATAAAGTTGCAAAAAGGTGAAAATTTTACAGAACTATAGATACATCGAGGCGGGGGTAACAAGGAGTGGCTGGGAAGGAAGGGACTGGGCAAAATGCCCCTTGACATGAGTGATGTCGGGTTGGCCATGCCCATCAAGCCACATGACCACCAAGCCACGCCCACCAAATAAGCACGCCCACAGAACCGGTAGTAAAAAATTTTGAATTCCACCACTGCTTGATGATCATGTTATTGGCTGGGCGTGGCCAACTCAATATCACTCACATCGAGACACGCATCTCCTCACCTGGCCTTTCATGACTGTGGGGATGCTGCAACAGTCATAAGTGTGAAAAATTGTCATAAGTCACTTTTTTCAGTGCCATTGTAACTTTAAATGGTCACTCCACACAAGCAAAGTACCAGCAAAGGAGGGGAAAAAACTCCAGAGAAGTTCCAGAGACAGGAAGTCTAGTCCTGCCAAGAATGTAATAAGGGTTAACGGAGAGGCAGTTTCTGTAAGCAACACCAGAATGTTTCCTTCCTGCCTTCCTTACAGGATTAGGCCAGTAAATTCTTCTAACAACCGGTTCTCCGAACTGCTTAGAATGTTAACAATCGGTTCTAGTGAATAGGTGCGAACTGGTAGAATCCCACCCCTGCAAAAGGAACAAAAACCTTGTAATGCTTTTACAAAATAATTAACTGTGATAAGCACAACCCTTGCCAAACTGTGCGGGGCTTGCCAAAAGATAACAGACAAGAAATAATTTTCAAGGCAAAAATGTTCAAATACAAACTCAGGATACTGGAATGTCCACGAGGCTGGAGTTTCAAAACGTCTTTGACTTCTGCAAAGTACGTTCTTTTCACAGCTGGCTTTTATCTTCTTGAAGGCCTTACTCTCGAGTCGCCCATGCTGTTGTAATTGCTCTTTCCTCCGAGCAATCCTGTGGTGCACGCGCACTTGGCACAGGCTCCTCGGGAACCTCCTCATCGCGGCTGCCAGCCCCCACAATCTCTGAAGGCAGCATTCCACTCCCTAATGGTCCTGGCCCCTCATCTGAGTCTTCGTTCTCAGCTGTCTGCACCTGCTGCTGGCTAACCACAACATGCCCACCATGGCCACACCCACCCAGCAACTGGGCAGAGAACCTGTTGCTGACATTTTTGAAGCCCACCCCTGGTTGCCATAAAGAAGAGTGGGTCAAAGTTTTTTCCAAAGTACCAGAGGGCAGGACAAGAAACAATGATTAGAGGACAGGAGGGTAAAGCATGAAAGAATAGCTGCTGCAACTGGGTATGTCTAGTTTAGTGAAAAGAAGGACTAGGGGTGACATGATAGCAGTCTTCCAATACTAAAGGGCTGCCACAAAGAAGAGCAGGACACCCCCTTCTTCTTTGTGGCACTCCCTGTCAACCTATTCTCCAAAGCATTTGACAGTACAACAAGAAGCAATGGGTGGAAACTAATCAAGGAGAGAAGAAACCTAGAATTAAGGAAAACATTTTTAACAGTGAGAAAAATTAATCAATGGAATAACTTGCCTCCAGAAATTGTGGGTGCTTCATCCCTTCATGGGATGATCTTTTTGAGAGCTGTGCAGCTGAGCAAGATCAGGGATATGAGGATTATATAGTGTCGCGTTGTCGCGGTTTGCTCGTTGTCCTTAGGTTCTCTGATCAGCCCTTAGAGCCCCCGCAGGGGTGAAATTTAGAGGGACCCTCGCGAGGGTGAGTACTTAAGTACTAGAATCAATAATTGACACAGACACCATAGTTTCTCAAGGTGAGAGAGCACGTTGTGCCCGGGGTAGATGAAAAAATCCCCCGATTGCAACGCACCACCCTCTTTTATTATGCAGTTTTATCAGGGCGGGGGGAGCGAGACATATGTGAAGAGGAGCAAGGAAGTATAATTCTAATGGCGCCATGGCAGGATGCGACCACTGTTGTGTGCTAAGATAGAGTGATTATCTATTAACAAGATATTTTGTAGTCAGCTAGTTTCTGTAACTATTTGCCTACGTGTCGTGCCAAGCTGAGTTTATCATGCAATTCCTAACTTGAGAAGGTCATTCTTAGGGCCTTAGGTCAAGAGGACTCTCGAGGTTTACTACAAGTCCTCTTTTCTTTGTTTTTAAGGTGCCGCGATATCCGATTCAAAATATAAGCCTTTCTCCTTTGGAGTATCATAGTGCTTGGATAAGGACATACCCTCCGGGACATCCCGATCCGATTGCACAACCTCGTTCAAGGGCAGGTTATCAGTGTCGTCATCGGAACATAAGTGCAAAAGCGGAGCTTTGCACTCCTCAGTTGGAATTGCCATATATACATGATTTTGCATTAAGAGATTAAGTTGCGCAGCAGCTTTAGCTTCGGCAATAGCATTTAAACTACGTTTGATCATTGAAATAAAGATAGGTAATAAACAGGGTAGCAGAAAACATCCTATAGCAATTATAGCCACCAAAATAAAAATAGCCTTTAAACCGGGAAACTTGGGGAGAAACTCGTCAAACATTCCCCCTATGTCCACTCCCTTCCATGTTTGCACAGGTACATGCGCCAGTTTTATCATTTTTATGGCAGCCTCATCTACAGCCTTCATGCTGTTATCAATTTCAATACAACAATCGGTAAGGTTAAACTTTCCACATACCCCCCCTTCTTTTGCTAACAGGTAATCTAGTGCCAGACGATTTTGCATTATGTAAGTACGAGATTTTACTGACTCTCTCGCAAGGGATCGCATGGTGGCCAATGTTTCATCAGTGATTAGCTCTACTACCGCTTGAAGACGGATGATGCGGTTAAGCATGTAGATGGGTGTTCTGTATCCCTACATGCCGTCCTCTGCCCAGGTTGCCGGGTCATAATAATGAATTATGCGTTCTGGGGGCCACTCATCATCTTTCCAATTTACTTTATGAAGTATAACTGCAGGTATAACTGCGCATGACTGGGATGTCGGCCGGCTGAAATGAAGACGCTCCGGAGGGTTTTGTTCGGCCCGGGCAGAGAGCGTCGGAGGGGGATTTCTCCCCCCTAGCCTTCTGCCAGCTGGTAGGGATGGACCTCGCCGTCGCTTTGAGGCCATCCTGGACTGTGCTGGAGCCGCGGCTGCGAAGCGGTGAGTCCGCGATGCAAAGCCTGCAGGCTTACAACTTCGCCCGCCATTTTGAAGGGCGGGACATTTGAATTCCAGGATTGGCCGAGGCTTTCTTGCTGCGACGGAGATGCTGTCAGATGTTCTTGGAGGGCTGCATTCGACCAGGGCAGAGGACGTCGGGGGGAGAGTTTTCCCTCCTGGTCTTCTGCCAGCTGGTAGAGATGGACTCGACCGTCGTTTTGAGTCCTTCCTGGAGGGTATTTATGATGAGCGGTGGATTTGCGACGCCAGACCTGCGGGATTACAGCTGCGCCCGCCATCTTGGATGGCGGGATATTTGAATTCTAGGCGAGAGGATCGGTTGTGATGTGTCTTGCTGCGATCCTCTCTTGCTCTTGTTTTAGTGGATGGTCGAGGCTGCTGCTATTTGTTGTCTTACCTCGTCGTCCTCTTCTACTTGTACCGTTTAGCCTGGCAGCGTTTGATATTGTTGTTCCTGTATGAGTTCTGGATACCTGTCTGGATACTTGTCTGCTGTTTACCATCAACTCCAGCCTATTGCCACTTTTAGTGGTATAACATTTTCCATCAGCCAGCGAATGCCCTTATTCTGACTATCCTTGTACCAGGAGAAAGGTGCCAGAGGAGGAGGTTCTCAGACCGCCATCGTGGTGAGAGGACGATGGCGTTGCATATCATCCTTCCCCACTGTTGTGAGAGGACAGTGGGTTGAACCTTATCTCCACCCTAAGGTCCGTGTGATCTGGTCCCTCACCATCGTGAGAGGATGGTGGACCTATTACCACCAGGACTCCCCAGTGACCGTGAGAGGGTCATTGGGGTAGAGGATCTTTCTTTTCTTCCACAGGACATTTTATTCTGGCCCTTGCTTTGTGAGGCCTTACTGCCCAGAGGCGATGAAAAACTGAAGTCTATCTATTCGGCAGCTGAACTGAGGGCCCTGAGGAATGCCCCCCTTTCTCAGGTGTGGCCCTCAGACCTCTCCCGGTCATACCTCGAGGATGGCTCTTGGGTGCCAGAGAGGAGATATGATGCAGTTGGGGATTTTAATTTTAGGGATTTTAAGGGGTCTTTTAAATTATTTAAATTTTTGACGAAATTTTTAATGGGGTTAGGGCAAGGGAATTTATTAATTGGGTTAGGGAGGGGGCCCGGGCTGGGTTTGGGGGACAACCCGCCTGGGGATAAGGCCAGACCGGGGGATACCTGCGACTGGGAGGCCTTGGGATCGGGGACGGTCGTTCCGAAGATGGGGGTTTCTTCTGGGGAGGGGGATGAAAGGGTTATCCCTACGATCGGTGGGAGAGGCAGGTATGGTGTTGACAGGGGGTCTTATCAAGTGATGGGAGCTCGCCCCCGCTGTTTACAAGCGGTGGTGCGCTCCGGCCCCCAGGTCATGTCTCGCTCCCTGAGTTGTTTGAATGATCGGGCCCCGGGCCTCCGGCTGATGCTCTGCAATGCCAGGTCCGTAGTGAATAAAGCCCCCCTTGTGCACGATCTCATCACGGAGGGGGGTGCGGACCTGGCGGGCATTACCGAGACCTGGCTGGGACAGGAGGGGGGTGTCCCTCTAGTAGAGATGTGCCCAGCCGGGTTTCGGGTCTTTCATCGGCCGAGGGCCGAGGGGAGGGGTGGGGGGGTTGCGGTAATTATTCGGGAGGATCTAGATCCAAGGGAATCCACTGTTCCTCAGACGACCGGATGTGAGTCCCTGTTTGTTAAGTGTGGTTCCGGGGTTCAGATGGGCCTATTGATCACATACCTGGCTCCCTGCTATGTGACATCGGCCCTGCCTGAGCTCCTCGAGGTCATAGCCGGCCTGGCGGTTGAGACCCCCAGGCTGATGGTCATGGGGGATCTCAACCTACCTTCGGCCGGTGGGGCCTCGGGGACTGCTCAGGAGTTCTTGGCTTCCATGACGGCCTTGGGCCTGACCCAATTAATTAAGGAACCCACGCATACTGGGGGTCACATTCTGGATCTGGTTTTTGTCTCTGGACAGTGGCAGGATGATCTAGGTGTTGGGGATGTTTCTATTGAACCCTTGTCATGGTCAGATCATTCGCTCCTTAGGCTAGACTTCCAGGCCGCTCCTCCCCATCGCAGGGAGGCGGACCAAATACGTTGGTACCGCCCCAGGCGCCTGATGGATCCAGATAGGTTCCTGATGGAGCTTGGGCCATATCCCGACATTCGGACTCACGACTCGGTGGGGGACCTAGTCGCCACCTGGGAAAGGGTGGCGGCTGGGGCCCTGGACCGGGTCGTGCCCTTGCGGCCTCTGACCCGGCGCCGCTCTCGCTCGGCCCCCTGGTTTTCCGGGGAGCTGAGGGAGATGAAGCGCCGGAAAAGACGCCTGGAGAGTATTTGGAGGACCACTCGCTCCGGACCTGACCGAACACTTTTACGGTCTTTTATTAAGACCTATTTAGTGGCGATAAGGGTGGCAAGGCGTCTTTACTTTTCCACCCTTATTGCGTCCGCAGGAAACCGCCCGGCTGCCCTGTTTAGAGTGACCCGCTCCCTCTTAGAAGGGGGAGCGCGGGAGGACCCCTTGCAGGGACAGGCTGAGGATTTTTCAAAGTTCCTGGTGGATAAAATCACTCAGATCCGGGATGGCTTGGACTCCGAATGGGCAGTTCTGGGTGGGGAATCGGGGGCGGAATTTGGAACAGTCATTTGGGACGAGTTTGATCCTGTGACCCCCGAAGATGTGGACAGGTTACTGCGGGGACTGAATGCGACCACATGTTTATTGGACCCGTGTCCCTCCTGGCTGGTGTTAGCCACCCGGGAGGTGACACGAGGTTGGTTCCAGGGCATTATTAACGCTTCCTTGAGTGAGGGATATCTACCCGCCGCCTTGAAAGAGGCGGTGGTGAGACCCCTCCTCAAGAAACCGTCCCTGGACCCAACTTTGTTATCTAATTATCGTCCTGTCTCCAACCTTCGCTTTATGGCGAAGGTTGTTGAGAGTGTGGTGGCACAACAGTTTCCCCAGCACCTGGATGAAGCTGTCTATTTGGATCCACGCCAATCGGGCTTCAGGCCCGGGCACAGCACAGAGACGGCGCTGGTCGCATTGGTGGATGATCTCTGGAGGGCCCGTGACAGGGGTTATTCCTCTGTCCTGGTCCTCCTAGATCTTTCGGCGGCTTTTGATACTGTCGACCACAGTATCCTATTGCAGCGGCTGGGGGGGTTGGGGGTGGGAGGCACCGTTATGCGGTGGTTCTCCTCCTTCCTCTCTGACCGCTCGCAATTTGTGTTGGCAGGGGGGCAGAGGTCGGCCCCGAGGCCCCTGGTTTGCGGGGTGCCTCAGGGGTCGGTGCTCTCGCCCCTCCTGTTCAACATATATATGAAGCCGCTAGGTGAGATCATCCGTGGCTTTGGGGTAGAGTTCCATCAGTACGCTGATGACACCCAGCTGTACATCTCTACCCCGGGCCACCCCGATGAAGCCGTCGAAGTGATGGCCCGATGCCTGGAGGCCGTGCGGTGTTGGATGGGGCGGAACAGGCTTCAGCTCAACCCATCTAAGACTGAGTGGCTGTGCTTCCCGGCACCCCGATACAGCCGGCTGGTTCCATCGCTGGCTGTGGGGGGGGAAATTCTTGCCCCCACAGAGAGGGCCCGCAATCTGGGTGTCCTCCTGGATGTACGGCTGTCATTGGAAGATCATGTGGCGGCCGTCGCCAGGGGGGCTTTTGGACAGGTCCGTAGGATCTACCAGTTGCGGCCCTTTCTGGATCGGGATGCGCTTCGCACGGTCACTTCCGCCCTGGTGATCTCCCGCCTAGACTATGCCAATGCTCTCTACATGGGGCTGCCCTTGAAGAGCATCCGGAGGCTCCAGTTGGTGCAGAATGCAGCCGCGAGGGTGGTAATGGGGGCACCTAGGGGCTCCCATGTTATGCCACTTCTACGCGGGCTGCATTGGCTCCCGGTGGCCCTCCGGGTGCGCTTCAAGGTCTTGGTCACTATCTTTAAAGCGCTCCATGGCTCGGGACCAGGTTACTTGCGAGACCGCCTCCTGCCACCATCGGCTTCCCACCGACCGGTACGCTCCCATAGGGTGGGCCTCCTCGGGGTGCCGCCGGCTGGACGGCTGGCGACCCCGAGGGTGCGGGCCTTCTCATTGGGAGCACCCCCTCTCTGGAACGAATTACCCCCGGAGATAAGGGCCGCCCCCGATCTCATGGCCTTCCGTCGGTTGCTCAAAACGCATTTATTTCGGCAGGCCGGACTGGCCTAGGGGTTTTTAAATTTTAATTGGGTTTTAATCTTTTTAATACTTGTTTATATTTTATTAGAGCCATATTGGATTTCAGTTTTTAAATTTTAATATATCATGTTGTCTCATACTTTGTACATTGTATATGTGTTTTTATTGGCTGTTCACCGCCCCGAGTCCCTTCGGGGAGAGGGGGCGGTATATAAATCAAATAAATAAATAAATAAATAAATAAATTTGGGAGGTGTCTCTCTTCTCACGTGTGGCCTCCCCGGCTTCTTCGTATACCGGGTGACCTAGGACCTGTCTTTGCGACAAAGGGAGCAGAAAAAAACCTGGTCGTATGGTCCCTAGTACACAAGATCCTTGCCAGGCGGCTGGGAGGATGGAGAAGGCATTGGTGCCACATATCCAGTAAAGCCCTGTTGGTGCTGGCCAGGTGGCGGAATCATTCTCGGGTTGCCGTAGGTAAGAAAGGTAAGAAGTGAGGTTATGGGTGGACCTAGGAAGGTTATTGGGAGAGTCCCACGAATCGTTGGTGAAAGTACCTAAACATAAAAGAGAGCCTGCTACAAACGTACGTGCGGAGGTATTAACTCTTTGATAGCATTGTCTGCCTACCAAATTAGTGGTCAGGGTCCAGTTTTCAGGAATTGTGTTCATGGTATCAAAATTGGACCAATTAGTTATGACATGGGTGATGTTAATTTCCTGGGCCTGCCACGGCCATTGTTCCCCCATCGTAGTTCCCCCACACACAAAGCAATTTTTAACTTGCAATGATTTAGCAATAGTCTCTGCAAGGTGTACAAAGGTGTTGCGCACCTCATGTGGTACGGTCAGGTGAGTCAATTTTGCCAATTCCGAATAAACAGAATGAAATAAGGAGTGTCTGGTTGAGTCGATGGAAATTTTGCTTACTATTATTTTGATGGCTACTGAAGGGTTGGTTCCTGTCCCATCAATATCCAAGCCATAGTCATTGTCAGTACCTTTCCATGTTTGGAAGGAAAGCCAATTTTCCGGTACTGGAAACGTGAGATTGATGGGATTGCACTGATGTTGCATACAGTTGGAATCGGGAACTCTAAGACGGGTGATATAGAGTTTTTTAAGGTTATCCCTCTTGGGTATGGTGTCGGGTCGCACTGTGAGCCCTCTGGATTGAAAGTCCACACATTTCCATTCATTGCAGTAGGTGCCTTTGCCACAGGGGTCGTGTTGATTTGAAGTTCTGGCACAGATGTACTTTTCGTTGCTGGAATATGTCCGTCGCCAGACAAGTGAGCCGCATTCGTTTGTGCCATAGTCCATGGCTTCGCAGGCATCAAAAGTGACCGATTGGGATACCTTCGGATTATAAAAGTCATGATTGACCAGTGTCTTTTTCGATGAGCCGGCTCCGACAGTGATGAGGATGTTGTAGCGATGAGTGGGGCCTGTGGGGTCATAACAGGTTTGTTTGTTGTTATCTTCACAAATACTATACGTCGTGCTATTCCACACACAGGTGTGCGTGGATGGTTTGGTGCAAATAAAATGAGTGTGATATATTAATGTAGTTCTGATGGTCTGCCCCTGTTGAGTTTTTTGCAAGCAGGGGGTGCAATGTTTGGCATCTTGGGAGGTGAGTGCACTTCGTGTCCTCCGTTGGGGGGGGATAAACTTTTGTTGTAGGGATAATGTCAGCCGAGAAGAAGTGGCAAAGCCTCGTACCATTTTTGTAATTTCACATTGGTATAGACCAAAGTCTGAGAGGGTCAGATCTGTTACTGAAAGATGAGTTGCTCTAAAATGATAATTGATGGTATATTTGGGTGAGTCTTGTAGATGTATGGTATTGTTGAAAAACCAGCGCCAGATGATTCCCTTTTTCTTGATTGGAGACCTCTGGTAACAGGAGAGGGCCTGAGAGCGAAGATGCAGTGCTCCCTCATTGTTGTAACGGTGCGTGTGAATCAAGGAGTTGAATTTAGAATGTGGAGAGGATTCGAGAAGCTGTCTACGAATTCGTTGTCCGCGGAGCGGTGACCAGGAACCAGGATAGCGGTCAGGGAGATGGGAGCCAGGTGCATCCCATAGGCAGCTGGTGGTATCACAGGGAGGTTGGCAGCAGGAGAAGTGGCGCACCAGGGTATGGGAAAAAGATTGAGGAGAAGATTGAGACAAAAGGAGCCAAGAAAGAAACATAGAGGGTAGTGGGGGGCGAGTTACAGAGAAAATGGAAAAGAGATAAATTGTATGATTGAAGGATTGACGGGAAGCAAGAAAGCCTAAGCAGGAATAAGGTCCCACCGTATCCGCAGTGACATAGACATGTAGGTAGACCCGACAGGGTTGGTAGCCATACAGAAGAGAAACGTGAGGAGAGGGACGCAAGGCACGGCCTTGATGTTGAAAGGCATAATTACAGGCGGAAAGAGAGATGTCTTTAAAGGTAAAGGTAACGCGTGTGAACGGAGGGGCGAAGATAACAGCAGGATCAGCCCGAAACTGAGAAAAGACAGGAGATATCAGAATCAGAAGGGCTAGGAGAGGAACACTTGTCCTTAACCTCCCCATGATAAGGTCGAACACAGCGCGCAGGCACCCAAAGAACACGATCAGGAAGTTGAACAGCAGCGTATCCTTTGCCCCAAGTGATCAGTTGCACAGGTCCCTTCCACTTCGGATCTGGAAGTTGCCTGAAATAAACAAGAGGTCTGGAGGTAGGGACAGGAGGTGTGGTAAAGTGACGAGAAGCAGCCGTAGAAGAAGGAGAGCCAGTAAGATTCAGAAAGTTCAAGGTATATAAACATACATTTAACACATTCTGTAACGCTGGGAGGTTCGGGGGGCGTACGCCTTTTTTCCCCATGTATCGATCAAGGGCCGTTTTGAGTGTTAAATTTGCTCTTTCCACAATAGCTTGGCCTTGGCTATTGAATGGAATTCCAAATTTGTGTACAATGGACCAATGATGACAGAACTCCGAGAAGGAGGAGCTCGTGTATGCAGGACCATTGTCTGTTTTTAAAATTTTTGGACATCCCAGTGTTACAAAGGTCCGAATGCAATGATTGATAGTGTTTTTAGTAGTCTCCCCCCTTTGCAGTGTGGCCATGATGAACCCAGAATAAGTGTCTACAGACACGTGAATATACTTCCAGGGCGCAAAGGATGGATACTGAGTAACGTCCATTTGCCATGTGTCACAGGCCTCGGTGCCTCTAGGATTTACTCCTTCTGGGACACTTCGTGCCTGCAGACTACATGTAGGACATTGTTGAACAATTGCCGCGGCTTCTTGATGAGTAATTCCAAATTGTCTCACCAGAGCCTTTCTATTTTGATGAAAATAATCATGACTTTCTCCTGCTGTTAAGATGTTATTCTGCAGGATTGGTAACAAATGCAACTTGCAGGCCTCATCTGCCATGTGATTGCCTTCTGAAAGAAATCCGGGCAGATGCTGATGGCTTCTGATGTGGGCCACAAACAGAGATTCCTTCCTTTCCTTCAATAGGTCTTGTAACTGTAAAAAAAGCGTCATTAAAGGAGAAGGGGTTGCAGGAGAAATGTAGGCATCAAATATATTCAAGGCCAATTGTGCCACATACAGACTATCAGATATTACATTAATTGGCTGGTTGGGAAAAAGTGTGAGTGCCATATTGAAGGCAGACAGTTCAGCCTGTTGAGCAGAAGGTTGTGGTGTGGTAAGTTTTTTATGCCATTGATTGTCAGTTTGCCACACACAAGCCCCGATGGTTTTAGAACCATCAGTGAATACAGTAAGACAATCTTTCACTGGTTGTGGTACTAAAGGAGTCTCTAGAGTGAGCGGAATTGTTTTCAGCACTTGTATGCGTGGGTCTGGTGGTAGATGGCAAGAGACATTCCCTTGCCACCCTTCCAACGCATCTTGTAACGCATCAGAATTTTGGAAGAGTGGTTCCCATTGTGTTAGTCTGCAGGGAGTGTAAAGCGTGCAGATGTCCACACCCATCAAGGCTCTAGCTCTTTTCCTCCCCCGTTCTATAAGAAGAGCCATTTGTGCAGCTCTTGTGGTGATTGATGCTTTTGGGGTATGAGGAAGGTGAATCCACTCTAAAATGTGTAGCTTCTTTGAAGTCGAGATTTGAACGATGATTGCTGTAAGGAGTGTGGGTGTGGGAAGAAGCGCCAATGAGAGTGCATGATTGTGTAATGAGCGGTCCACCCAATGGGTATGCAAGGCGCTGTTGATTTCTTTAAGAGCATTAAGCTGTTGCTCATTCAGCCAAATGAGATCTGCTGGATGCTTAAGGCCGACCAATGCTTGAAATAATGGCGAGAGAGTATGAGTTGAAATGGAAAGATATGGGCGTGCCCAATTGAGCGTGCCCAGGCATTGCTGTAACTGAACCAAGGTTGCAGGTTGAGGGAGTGTGAGAACAGGAAGGTGAGGTGAAGCTGTGGAGGCTAAAACCTTGTGTCCTAAATATTGTAACGGATAATGAGACTGCACCTTTTCTGGTGCTACATGCAGTCCTGCAAGAGCAAGGAGAGAGAGAAGACATGAAAAAGTTTTACATACTGTACCTTTAGGACCATCAGCTGCAATCAGGATGTCATCCATGTAATGATACACTAAAAATTCAGGAAATTTGTCCCGATAGGGTTGTAAAGCTTTATTTACAAAATATTGACACATCGTAGGAGAATTGAGCATTCCTTGGGGAAGAACTTTCCATTGATATCTAGCTGTAGGTTTAGAATTATTAAACTCAGGAACGGTGAAGGCAAATAGTATCCTGTCCTCTGGTATCAGCGGGATGGAGAAAAAACAATCTTTGAGGTCAATGATTATGAGATCAAATGTTACAGGAATTAAATTTGGATTTGGAAGGCCGCATTGCAATGGGCCCATAGGTTGCAATATAGCGTTCAGAACACGGAGATCCTGTAGGAGGCGCCATTTGCCACTTTTCTTTTTAATTACAAACACTGGTGTGTTATATGGGCTGGTAGATGGTTCAATATGACCTTCTGCCAATTGTTGTTGAACGAGAGTGTGAAGTGCGTTTAATTTTTCTTTTGTAAGAGGCCATTGATCAATCCAAACAGGAATATTTGATTTCAGAGTGAGAAAAAGAGGAGAAATAGCCATAATTCAAGGTATGTAGAGAGAAGTGTGGAGTTGAGATAGCAGGTCACGGCCCCACAAATTGCAATGTAATGGAAGGACAAAGGGTTTAAGATAAGCAGTCACAGAGGAATGAGGCGTAGAGGCAGTAAGCCAAAGTGAGCTAACCTTTGCTGCCTGTGCTCCACCGACGCCTTGTACTGAAGTTGTTTCAGCAAGGGGCCAAGAGGATGGCCACTCAGAGGATCGAATGACAGAGACGTCAGCTCCGGTGTCAATCAGGCCAGCAAAAGATTGGCCATTCAGCAATATGGTTAACATAGGTTTGGAGGCTTGAACAGATTGCTGTAGAGCAAACAAAGAAGGGGGTTCAGGAGAGGGAAGAAGAATGAGAGTAGCCACAATCGTTCCCGCTTTCAGGGAAAAGCACCGGTCGCCAATGGCAGCGAGAGAGAGATTTTTCACAGAAGAGGAGTCGTACAAAAAGGGTGCAGTGACTACGCCTTCAATGGTAAGGGAGGAGTTAGGTATGAGCAAAACAGGCAAGGAAGGCGGAAGTGGCTTCAGAACAGTGATAGAAAGAGGGAGAGTGAAGACCGAACCAGGATCATCATAAACGATGTCCTCTGTCAGCTGTACAGGGAAAGAAGTAGGTTGTAAAAAGGAAAGAGAAGAGGAAAGAGAAGCTTCAGCCTTTGTAGCGGGGTTAGCTGAAGACCCCATGCCTAGTTTTCCGATTGCTGAGCAGGAGGAGGGTTAGAGCGACATTGGGAAGCCCAATGAAAACCTTTTCTGCAACGAGGGCAAACAGTTTTTGGCTTGGCAGCATAGGGTGCAGTACCCCGAGACTGGCCACGAGGCGTTCCAGAGCGGTTTGCAAACGGTTAACGAATGAAGAGTAAGACTCGTCAACCTCCTGCACTACCTTCAAAAAGGTGTGTGTGGATTTAGAGTCTGAGTCATCCACACGTTTCAGGGCATTCATCGCACAAAGATGAATGATTGCAAAGGCACGGCGAGGGCAAGTTTGTTGCTGAATCAGGGTGGAGTATAATCCAGTTCCCTTTAAGTGATCAGCAATGACCAGATTAGGGAGGCCTCGTCTTATTTCAGCATCTACTAATTTTTCATATTCAGACTGCCAAACAACATACTGGGCAGGAGTCATAAGCATGGAAAACAACATCTTCCAATCATATAACAGCATTACAGTGTTAGCAGACACGAGAGAATCAAGCATGCCACGAGTGTAAGTGGATTGCAGTCCATACATATTTACAGCCTCTTTTAAATTTTTCAACACTCTTAACTCTATGTTGGTATGAACATGAGCGCCAGGGGCTCCCGGAACAAGAGTCACAGGGTAAGCAGAAGGTATATCACAAGATGCTAAGGTGAAGGAAGGAGAAGCCAGGATAGCAGTAATATTTCCCCCCGAGGGATGTGGGGACGGAGAATCAGTAGGAATAGGAGAGACAGAAGGAGAGGAGGGCTGCAGACGATTGTGCGGAGTGTCAGAGTGAAAAGGAGGGGCAGAGGCAAGCTGAGGAATATTATCCGAAGAGGCAACAGATTGGTAAGGTGGGGGAGAAGAATCAAAGTGAACAGCAGGAGGCTTAACAGTTTTAGAGGCAAGAGATAAAGACTCGGGGAGAGTGGTGGAGGGGTAGATAGTATTGAGCGCAGCCATTATCGCACGCCAGGATATAAGAATGTCCGGTGGAGCTCTGGGGACATCATACAGATATTTTCCCAAGCGTTCCCACGAAGTGCGATGCAGCGTGCCCTCAGCCGGATAAGCAGGACAGTGCTGTTCCACAAAGAGCAAGAAGGAGGTGATAGATTTTCTAGACAAGGTATATACAGTGGTGCCGTTAATTTTTTGCAAACAATTAGCCTTCTTCACTAATTGGTAAAGTTCGTCCCTATGAACTGACGAAACTTTGGAGAGTGAGGAGCCCATTACTTACAATTGTACAGAGCCTTTGCCAGGTGCGTAGCAACGGGAGTGAAGGCAGCGCACCTCTAGACAGAAGTCACGCCGTGGAGCTGAAGAAGGGAGAGATCCCGGACGAGCCCCCAGTTGTCGCGTTGTCGCGGTTTGCTCGTTGTCCTTAGGTTCTCTGATCAGCTCGTAGAGCCCCCGCAGGGGTGAAATTTAGAGGGACCCTCGCGAGGGTGAGTACTTAAGTACTAGAATCAATAATTGACACAGACACCATAGTTTCTCAAGGTGAGAGAGCACGTTGTGCCCGGGGTAGATGAAAAAATCCCCCGATTGCAACGCACCACCCTCTTTTATTATGCAGTTTTATCAGGGCGGGGGGAGCGAGACATATGTGAAGAGGAGCAAGGAAGTATAATTCTAATGGCGCCATGGCAGGATGCGACCACTGTTGTGTGCTAAGATAGAGTGATTATCTATTAACAAGATATTTTGTAGTCAGCTAGTTTCTGTAACTATTTGCCTACGTGTCGTGCCAAGCTGAGTTTATCATGCAATTCCTAACTTGAGAAGGTCATTCTTAGGGCCTTAGGTCAAGAGGACTCTCGAGGTTTACTACAATATAGGTTTTATGAATTTCTCTTAAATCCCAGTCTGAGGTTGATACAGAATGTTGAACACCACAAAAGTCATTTCCCAGCCTCATTTCTCACAAGTTGATTGTGGCAAATCAAATGAAATCAAATATTTTATTGCCAATGCACAACATGTGTACAATGAAATTGAAAAGAGATCTAAGATGCTTCTTCCCCAACTTCTTGCCATCTGGCTTGAATGCCCAAGTCTGAGATAGGCTCCCCACAAACTTTCCTCTTGTCTCTGGATTGTGCATCTCTGCTTGGTCTTCCATTCCTTTCTCAGTTTCCCCTGAATCTCTCTCCCTGTTCCTCCCAAGATGGCTTTTTCCAACTCTGTGGAAGCCAGAGGGCATGTCAAGTTGCCAATAGTCACCTATGTCTCCTGCGTTGAGTTATTGTGAAAATAGGAAGGAGGGATGTAAATGAAGATATAAATAAATAAGCAAGAAATAAACTGAAAAGTGCACTCCCTTTGGCTGGAAAGGATGGGCGTAGCACGAGATTAGAGGTTTATTTTTACCTGTGAGGGCAAAGTGCCCAAAAGCCATCTGTTTGGCTGCTTCACTGCACCTAGAGATAGCATTCAGCAGGTTCTGACCAGCTCTGGAGAACCGGTAGCAGAAATTTTGAGTAGTTTGGAGAACTGGCAAATCCCACCTCTGACTGGCCCCGCCCCTATCTATTCTCTGCCTTCCAAGTCCCAGCTGATTGGCTAGGTCTTCTTTGGTTGCCCTGCATGGAAGAACGGAGCTGGAAAGCAGGTTAGTGGGATGGGCAGGGAATGGGATTTTGCAGTAACCTTCCCCTGCAATGCCCACCAAGCCACACCCACCAAGCCATACCCACAGAATCGGTAATAAAATTTTTTGAACCCACCACTGACTGCACCCCTTGTCCGATGTCCACAAGAGAGTCACAGAGGTTTATTCACATTCAATTTTTTTGGTGCTCTATTCACCTGTGATTCTTTCCAATCAGAATAGAGCTGGAGGGGCCTTGGAAATCTTCTAGTCCAAACCCTTGCTTAAGTAGGAGACTCTATACCATTTCATGTGCCCTTCAAAGTTTACCTCTTCTTTGTCCATTAACCATTCCTAGCATCATGGCCTTCTCCAATCAATTGTCACGCATAACACGGCCTAAGAAAATCAGACACAGTCTTATAGTCAACCCTGAAGCGAACCTGGCTGAGGCCATCTTGGCGGCTTTAAGGGTTGCCACATGGCAGAACAGGGGACAAGGAGAGGGGAAATAGATAATGGGGTTTGGCAGACAGAAGAAAATGTTTTCCTGTGGGAACCAAGGTCATTCCAACAGGTGTCTGAGAGAGAGGAGGAGACGAGCCACTGCTGCTCCCCTGAAGAGGCTGCAGATTCCCCCCCTGAAAATCAGTGGGTGGCGGCAGTGGTGGGATTCAAATAATTTATCCTGCCATAATGACTGGCTGGGTTGGCGTGGTTGGGTGGACATGTAACTGGATGGGCATGGCCAATTCAACGTCACTCACATCTCCTCGCCCCTCTCCTCCCAACTATTCCTCACCTCACCCAGCCTCTCCTTCCCAGGAGGCTCACTTAGCCTGACCTCTCCTTACCAGGTGGCTTGCCTCCGCTGCCCAGCCGCACACTGAGCCTCCAGGCCATCCGCCTGCTCGCCTGGTCTTCTGGCCACCTGTTCCCTGCCCTGGTGGCCAGGAGATACAATATTACAATGGACATCCCCAGTTATTTATGACCCATTTTTGGAGCTACAAATAGACAACAACTTAAGCGTGAACCAGCAATGTGCTGCAGGTGGTAAAAAAGCCAAGGCAGACCTAAGGTGCATCAATATAGGCATAGCATCAAGATTACGTCAAGTGTTAATACTGCTCTGGTAAGACCCCCCTGGGAATACTGCATCCAGTTTTGGTCATCACGATACAAAAAAGATGCTGAAACTCTAGAAAAGGTGCAGAAAAGGTTATCAAAGATGATTAGGGGACTGGTGGCTAAAACATACGAAGAATGGTTGCAGGAACTGGGGATGTCTATTCTAACAAAGAGAAGGACTAGGGCTGACATGATAGCAGTGTTCCAATATTTGAGGGACTGTCCCATTAATCAGAGGAAAGGCTTCCCTCCAGAAGTTGAGGATGCTCCATCATGGTAGATTTTGCAAAGAACAGATTGGAAAACCATTGGTTTGGAATGATATTAAGCCTCCTCTTCAGCAAGAGGTTGTAGCAGAAGACATCTAAGGTCACATCCACAACATTGTTATTCTCTTATTCTCTTCCCAAATCACTTTTTGCAGCTCTCTGGAAATCACAGGGCATATCAGGCTGCCAAGTGGAAGCCAACCCTCCCTTTGGCAGGAAAGGCTAAGAATAACATCTATCTATCTGTAAGGGAAAAGGATCAAAAAGCCATTGGTGGCTATTTCACTACACCCTCTGCAGATATTCACAATACAGAGGTTAAACATATCACTTTTTGCCATCTTCACTTGTGGCTCGTTCAGTTCTTCTGGTGTAGAGGGGCTTTTTTTGAGTGGAGTGGGAGTTTTCCTTCTGTTTTGGGTCACATTGCATAGCAACATCAGCTCCACCTATTTCACTGAATGCTCCTTTTCTTTACCTTCAGCCCCTGCCAAGTTCTCAGTGTGTGGACAACTGCCTACCTGGATTTGTCAGGCTGCTTGAGCAGAATAAACCAGTTTGTTGTTATAGTTGTGTTCCTTGTGCAGAGGGGACAATCTCTACTCAGGAAGGTGGGTGACTCCAGAAAGAACAGCTGTCTGTGTCTTCTTATGTTTTGATACCCACAATTATTTCTACCAGTTTAATTGGTCCTTAGTAACGGAGTGAGCTCCCATTACTTGTCCCAGCTTCTGCCAATCTAGCAGTTTGAAAGCATGTAAAAAATGCAAGTAGAAAAATAGGGACCACTTTGGTGTAACAGCGTTCCGTGTGCCTTCGGCGTTTAGTCATGCCGGCCACATGACCACGGAGACGTCTTCGGACAGTGCTGGCTTTGTAACGGAGATGAGCACTGCCCCCTGGCAGCTGGAAATGACTAGCACATATGTGTGAGGGGAACCTTTATCTTTACCTTACCCTACACACATTTATATTTTTACACAACTATAAAACAAGGAAATGCTTCTTTCCCCTGAAAGAGTGTTGAAAAACTGTTTTATTGTATTTTTAATGAATTACAACCACCCCAGCCTGTCATAAAAAAAATATGAAAGAGAATAGAATAGAATAAATTCTTTAGTATTCCAAGTGTGACTGGACACACCAAGGAATTTGTCTTTGGTTCATAGGGTCTCAGTGCATATAAAAAATACATTCATCAATCATTATAAGAGACAACACTTAGTGATAGTCATAGGATACTAAATAAGCAATCAAATCATACTAGGAAACTAAATAAAACAATATAAATCATAAAAATACAAGCAACAAGGTTATAGTCAGAGAGGACATCATTATTAATGAAGAATAGGAAGAAAAAGGAAAGAAATAAAGAAAAATAAAAAAACAATGAGACGTATCAGTCTCCACTTGAAGTATTTTGCAAATAATTTTGTTTTATTTCGAATATATATAAATAAAAACAAAAGGAAAATTAAATGTAATGATAAAAAGGGAAGGGGAAGAGGCAAAATTAGGGGTATCACTAGTAAGGAAAATGGCTAGAAAAGAAGAAATAATTTTCACTTTCTTTGATAAAAACAGACTTATAATACAATGCCTTTACATAAACTATTCATATTTTGTGTCTCAACTTCTGAAAGTTTTGGTGAATTTGGGGGGTTAGTGTTAGTTATTGCTCAGTTTTCCAGGGAAATGTTTTGTCTTTGATACAGATTTGAATGAAAACCACAGAAGAATTTCTGAATAGTTTTATTGTCTAATATGGATATTTCTGGATGTAAATTTTAATTTGATGTAAAATAGTGGAATCTGCTGATGCTTTCTATAAATAGCAATTGCATTTAGACTTATATACCCCTTCACAGTGCTTTACAGCCCCTCTCTAAGCAGTTGACAGTGTCAACATATTGCCCCCAACAATCTGGGTCCTCATTTTATCCACCTCGGAAGGATGGAAGGCTGAGTCAACTTAGCGCCTGATGAGATTTGAACTGCCAAATTGCAGGCAGCCAGCAGTCAGCAGAAGTAGCCTGCAGTATTGCATTCTAAGCACAGCGCCTCCTCTTTCCTCTTAATTTCATCTAGTATCATATGCATTTTTCTTGTGATTTTGTTTTCCACTATGACAGGTTGCCATGGGAGGTTATATTGAATAAAATCACTTCTTATAGCAACTTTGCAGGCATCCCAAATCAAATTTCATATTTAAACATTCCTTTAACGTCTTTTTGCAAACTTCTACACCCTCTTCTGTTTTCAAGCATTTCTTCATTTAGTCTCTACGGAAAAGAGGAAAACAATTTGTTTAGTATTATATTAACTGTATTATGATCTTAATTTTTTTAATGGAATATCTCAAAGACAATTGGATAAAAGTATTAAACAGCAGCTGAACAGTTCAATTTAAATCCCCACTGAGGTAGAATATTGCAAAATCTGAGCAGAAAGAATTTTTCCAATACCTTCCAATCATTCTCTTAACATTTCCCCGCAATCAATGTAATCAAAGTTAATTAAAACCAGTCGAATACAGAGGTGGTGTTCAACAGGTTCTGATCACTTCTGGAGAACCTGGTAGCGGAAATTTTGAGTAGTTCAGAGAACTGGCAAATACATCCTCTGACTGTAGATTTTACAGTATCCTTCCCCTGCCATGCCCACCAAGCCACCCCCACAGAACTGGCAGTAAAAAAATTTGTATCCCACCACTATCGAATATCACATTTTTGGAATATAATTTAACATTAGGTTAATCTCTTCATCACTGAAAAATTTCCATACCAGTGAAGAATGTGAGCGTTGCATTTGTTGTTTTGCAGATGCTGAACAGTGTGAGAGATGCCCTGAGGACCAGCAACCAAACAAGGAGCGAATTAAGTGTATTCCTAAAGTGATAGTCTTCCTATCCTACACAGAAGATCTGGGGATCATCCTTATTTCTGTTGCTTTACTTTTCTCCTTGAGCACCTGCTTTGTTTTAAGCATATTTATTAAGCACCTGGACACTCCAGTAGTCAAAGCCAACAACCGGGACCTGTCCTACTTGCTCCTTATTGCCCTCCTGCTTTCCTTCTTGTCTTCTTTCCTCTTCATTGGCCAGCCAAGAAGAGCCACATGCCTTCTGAGACAAGCAGCCTTCAGCATCATTTTCTCAGTGGCTGTCTCTTCTCTCTTGGCCAAAACCATCATGGTGGTACTGGCCTTCCTAGCCACCAAGCCAGGGAATAGTGTGAGGAAATGGTTGGGGAAGTTTTTGAGCAACTCCATTGTTCTTTCTTGCTCTGTTGTCCAAGTTATGATCTGCACTATCTGGTTGGGCACCTCTCCCCCATTTCCAGATTCAGATATGCATTCCCAGGCAGGAGAGATTGTCCTACAATGCAACGAAGGGTCACTCACAATGTTTTACAGCGCACTTTGCTACATGGCCTTCCTTGCAGCTGTCTGCTTGGTGGTAGCTTTCCTGGCCCGGAGGCTGCCTGGAGCCTTCAATGAAGCCAAGCTGATCACCTTCAGCATGTTGGTCTTCTGTAGTGTTTGGATCTCCTTTGTACCTACTTACCTGAGCACCAAGGGAAAGTACATGATAGCTGTGCAGGTCTTCTCCATCTTGGCCTCCAGTGCTGGGCTGCTGGGTTGCATCTTTTCCCCAAGTGCTACATTATTCTTTTGCGGCCTGATTTGAACAGAAAAGAGCAACTTATTCTGAAAAGTAAAACAGAATTGTGATTTTAAATTTCTACAATTTAGCAAGCAGTCTGATTAACCATTTGCTCATCTCTGTTCCCAAAGAGAAATGTTTAGATCAAAAATGAAAATTCCTAAAGAAGCTTATTCTGTCTGCTTTATACTTAAATTTTAATTAACACCTAATTTGTTCAAAATAATGTCTTCTTTAAAGGAGTAGTAGAATGGAAACTTTACATTTTATCCCACATAATTGTATGTGCGCTCACATAGACATACAACTTATGAAAACAAAAAAAGGAAAGAAATAATAGGACTTCTGGAGAAATCAAAGTCAATACTTTGGCTATTGTTATCTGACTGCATCTAGTTTTGTGATGTATATGAATCTTTTTGTGCTGTGACATCAGATTTCTTGGTTTCATTGTGCATTGTACTTTCCCTAATAAAAAGCAAGAGTCTGGGTTTAACTAGTCTGTAGATTTGTATTGTCATTTCTACTGCTATGGTGAATTGATCCAATAAATGGAGTTCCTATGGTGAACGGTGGCATCTTGTGATCTTTATCCACAGTTCCATTGTCCAGCTGTCCATGCCCATGTAACAGGCATTCAAGTACATTAAAAATATTGCCACAGTGCAGGGTCACCAGCCTTTTGGACCTCAGGGATCACCAAACTCATAATTTTAGATCCCAGGGACCACTAACTGGTTCTGTGGGCGTGGCCTAATTTGTGGGTATAGTTTGGTGGTCATGTGACTGGCTGGGCATGGCTTGTATGTAAATATTATAAATATTTATATAAATATTGAATTTTTTATAAAAAATTAGCAACTTTTACACAAAATCAGGCAAAGCAGGCAGGCAGATTGAGTTGCTCACAGAATCACAGATTCATTCAGAAATCCATCTATCTGCCATTGGCTAGCTCAGTCTGTCACATAAAATTTGCTTGCAAACAAACTCATAAAATTTGCTAGCAAGCAAACTCACAAAATTAACTCACAACATACCATGCATGTAAATATTGAATTTTTTATTTTAAAAAAGAGCAACTTTTACTCAAAATCAGGCAAGGCAGGCAAGCAGATTGAGTTGCTCACAGAATCACAGATTCATTCAGAAATCTATCTATCTACTATTGGCTAGTTCAGTCTGCCACATAAAATTTGCTTGCAAGCAAACTCCTAAAATTTGCTAGCTAGCAAACTCACAAAATTAAGTCATAACACACCATGCATTAAATATTGAATTTTTTATTTTAAAAAAGCAACTTTTATCCAAAATCAGGCAAAGCAGGCAGATTGAGTTGCTCACAGAATCAGTCAGTGATCTATCTATGTACCATCGGCTAGCTCAGTCTCTCAAATTTGCTTGCCTTGAGTCTGCACTGAATTTGCTTGCAAACAAACCTTCAATTCTAAGGGAGGTTTGGCTGTGCTTAGCTAGAAAGCAAGAAATCCAACCATTTCCTGCTTCCTAGCTAATCTAAATCTCCCGGTGCAGCAGAACAGATGATGGTCGGAAAAAGGAAAAACAGCAACTTTAGCAGATAATTTTGCCGGGTAAGGAGTGAGTGGGCGGGGAGGGTTCCCGCGGGCCATGTGGGCGGCATAGCCTTGTGTTTCTGCACAGCCTGGATTAATTGCTTTGGGAGGGTGCTCTGGGGGTGAGATTTCTCTGCAGCCCACCAAAATTTTCTCACAGCCCACCAGTGGGCTGCAGCCCACCGGTTGGCAACCGCTGCCACAGTGGATCAACTTGGTGTTTTTTTGAAGATCTTATTTTCTCACTTCAACAAAAGTTCAATGATATAGACATTGAACAAAGGTCTACCTTAATCAAACAGGGCAGTCTTCTTTAAGTACTTTTGAGAGTCAATCCAGAATATATCTCAGACCATCCCACTAGTAGTTCTCCTTTTAGAAGGGAAGTAGTTGGTCAGTGAACCCCCTGGTAACAATCTGAGTCCAGTGGCAATCCTGCCCACGGACAGAGATACGATTGATCTTGAAAGGAGACCTTTCTAAAGCATATTGAGAATTGGCCAATTAAAACAGCCATATCTGTAAATATACCTGCTGCTCACACCAATCGACAATAGGCAGCCAAATGGAATTTAGAGCTTCCCTTCCAAATCTACCAGGAGGGAAATAAATAACTGTTGAAGGTAGAAAAAGAGCTGAAAATCATTCCTTGATTTTAAATTCACACAATCAGAAGTTCTATCTCTTCAATCTCTATGCCCTTTCCTTTAATGATGAAACTTATATTGAAATGCTGCAGTTTAGCGACACCTATGCCTTTTAGTTCTATGCTTCTAAAAGAATTTCAATTTTCCAGTTGTGGTTAGTGTGAGAACCTCATTTTGCCAAAGTGTATATATTTAATAATAGATGAATTATTATGGAAATAAGGATCCCTAGTTCTTGAACTGACAGGCACCACCGTTCTATGACCAGAATAAATTTGTAGACAGCTTATAATTTTCTCTACAACTGGCATAATCATTTTCTGATTTGCCAGTATCTATCCACCTCAGTACATGTTCTCCTCACTTACTGACCTCAATAGGGATTTATAAGTCCAACCCTACGTGACACAGTTGTTATGCTTGATGTCACCTGACTGTGCTGACTTAACAATGTCAGTTTTGACTGTGGTTGTGAAATGAATTCCACCTGGTCATTAAATGCAACATCATGAAATCCTCATTTGCCAGATTGCCTATTGACTTTGCTTGTCAGAAGATAGTTGTGAAGGTTGCAAATTGCAATTTTGTGGCCATGGGATAATCAAACCTTAAGCAGAAAAAGGATGGAGATGTTGAGATAAGTGTGGTTATTACTTAGACCTCTGCAGATTTCCAACAACCAAGTTAACAGAGGTTAACGGGGCTTCAGCAAGGTATGTATTTTCCACTCTGAAAGTGCTTTGATAGAGCTAGTCCATGCCAAATGGCTGCCATTTAGAAGAATCTGCAGGTGAATTCTGCTAACATTTGAGCAATCAACAACTCCCAGTATGTTTTTGAAAATGACATGCAGTAATTTGGTGTCACAAGCAGAGGTGGTATTCAGCAGGTTCTGACCAGTTCTGGAGAACCGGTAGCGGAAATTTTGAGTAGTTCATAAAACTGGCAAATACCACCTCTGACTGTAGATTTTACAGTATCCTTCCCCTGCCACGCCCACCAAGCCACAGAACCAGTTGTAAAAAAATTTGAATCCCACCTACTGGTCACAAGGTCATTATTAGCCAGTTTTCTCATTGACTTTGCTTATCAGAATCCCAGCTATGGAGGCTGCAAGTGTGACTGTTCAAAATGTGTGCTGTAAATGTGGTTGTAAGCACTTTAATTACAATCACATGACAATGGAGACAATGTGATGACTTCAACTTCAAGGACCAGCTGTAAATCTCCTTTTTCAATGCTGTCATAACTTTAGAACGCTTGCTAAAGGAGAAATCAGTAAGCAAGGACTACTGGTATTTAAGAATGATAGAAATCTCTTCTTTTTTTGGCATGCTGAGATCTTTTTAAAACAGCAATTTTTTGACTTTGTATCCTGCTTCAGAGGGGTCTCCGTATTCCATTTCCATATGCCTCTTTTCACACTAATAAATGATGAAATGCTTTATGTCTTTATATATGACCTTGTATAACAATTAACATAGGCTAATTAAAAATATCATTTTTTATCGTTGGCATTTGCCACCAATGAGATTGGCTAAAATGTACCCTAACATGAATCTGAAATGCTGGAAATGAAAACAGAGCCAAGGTACTTTCTATCATATGCGATGGTCCTGGCCAGAAGCCCGAAAATTGTGTACTAAAATATGGAGTATACAAGAAATAGTGGAATATACAAGAAATAGTGGAAGATCGGAGAGCGTTTTAACTGGAATTGTTCTTGTTGGGAATAATTAAAGGGAAATATAGGAAAAAGATTAAATATATTTTACTACATATATTGACAGCAATAAGGATAGTACTTGCATAATGCTGGAAACAAAATAATACGCCCTCAGAAGAATTAGTAATTCAATTTTTTTTAGATTGTGCTGAAATGGATAAACTGATGTTAAAATTAAAAGAGTCACCCAAGGCATAAAAACTCATACCAGCTGCCCAGATAAACCAAGCAGGCATCTATATTGGGCAGCATAACAGAATAACAAGAGTTGGAAGGGATCTTGGAGGTCTTCTAGTCCAATCCCCTGCTCAGGCTTCCTGCCCTATACCATTTCAGACAAATGGTTGTCCAATCTCTTCTTAAAAACTTCCAGTTTTGGAGCATTCGCAACTTCTGGAGGCAAGTGGTTCCACTGGTTGTTTGTCCTCACTGTCAGGAAATTTCTCCTTAGTTCTAGGATGGCTCTCTTCTTGATTAGTCTCCATCCATTGCTTCTTGTCCTGCCTTCTGGTGCTTTGGAAAATAGGTTGATCTCCCTTTCTTTGTGGCAACCCCTGAAGTATTGGAAGACTGCTTATCATGTCACTCCTACCTTCTTTTCATTAAATAGATATAATCAATTCCAGCAATGGTTCTTCATATGGTTTAGCCTCCAGTCCCCTAATCATCTTTGTTGCTCTTCTCTGCACTCTTTCTGGAGTACTCAACATCTTTTTTACATCATGGTGACCAAAATTGGATGCAGTATTCAAAGTGTGGCCTTACCAAGGCATTATGAAGTGGCATCAACACTTCACATGATCTTGATTCTATCTCTCTGTTAATGCCCCCTAGAACTGTGTTGGCTTTTTTGGGAGGTGCAGCATATTGCTGGCTCATATTTAAGTGATTGTCTAGATTTTTGCTAAGAAATCCATGTTAATAAATCCTCATAGTGGGAGAGAGATGTCTATGGACATTCTCAGTCATCCAGGTCATGGTTGCCCCAAAGATGTTTTTTTCAAGAGGCAACTGGACTTTCTGATTTTTCTTTGAAAATGCCTCGCTTCTCATCCAAGAAGCTTTTTCAACTCTTCTTCAGAAGCTTCTTGGATGAGAAGTGAAATGTCTTCAAAGAAAAACCAGAAAGTCCAGTTGCTTCTTGAAAAAGCACCTTTGGGATAGGGTGTGAGAGAATTTATCTTTTACTTAAAAATCAAACAAACATTTGATCATTTTCTAAAGGTCAAGGAAAACCTGTGGATGCTCTGTGGGAGCTCCCTCCCTATGGAATGATCTCCCCCCGGAGATACGGGCTATGACGGATATTCTGACCTTCCGGCGCGCAGTGAAAACCCTATTTTTTAAACAGGCTGGCCTGGCCCAGTAACTGTGTTTTTGGTTTTTAATTAATTTTAATTGGGGTTTTATTAGCTTTTAATTTTTAATTGAATTTTGAATAGACAGCCGGATCTAATTATTTAATCTATTTTTAATCGTATTTATTGTATATTTATTGTATGTTTTTTAGTAGGCTGTACACCGCCCCGAGTCCCTTTTTGGGAGAGGGAGCGGTATAAAAGTTTGATTAAATAAAATAAATAAATAAATAAAATATTAGGAAATTGTGAAGAAATTTAATCGAAGTTTAATAAAAAGATGTTCAGGGAATATCTTTTCTTTGAATGAGTTAAACATTTTTTTATAGTAAGGTAAAAAAGTTAGGAAGATTTATCAAAACACAGAGTATTCAAACCAGAGGTGGTATTCAGCAGGTTCTGACCAGTTCTGGAGAACCGGTAGCGGAAAGTTTTGAGTAGTTTGGAGAACCAGCAAATTCCCACCTCTGACTGGAGATTTTACAGTAACCTTCCTCTGACATGCCCAGCAAGCTCAGGACCACAGAACTGGTAATAAAAAAAATTGAATCCCACCATTGGTTCAAACTGACATTGATACCTCAGAAAATTCTATATGGGTAATCCTCAACTTACAATAGTTCATTTAGTGACTGCTCAAAGTTAAAATGGCATTGAAAAAGTGACTTATGACTATTTTCCATTCTTATGACCATTGTAGAATCCCTTTAGTCACATGATCAAAATTGGGATGCTTGGCAATTTAGTTCATATTTATGACAATTGCAGCGTCCCGGGGTCATGAAATCAGCTTTTGTAACCTTCTGACAAACAAAAGTCCATGAGGAATCTAGATCCATTTAACAATTGGGTTACTAACTTTAACAACTGCAATTATTCACTTAACAACTATGGCAAGAAAGGTTACAAAAATGGAGCAAAACTCACTTAACAAATGTTTCACTTAGCAACAGACATTTTGGGCTCAGTTGTGGTCATAAGACGAGGATTGTCTGTACACAGAGTAAATAAAGGAGGAACCTCCCATTTGTTGTGAAAGGCAAAGGATGTTGTAATTCTTTGTCTTTGTGGTGGGATTTGTGGTGGGGGATAAAGTCCACTATCTTCTAATCTGTTATACCAGAGGTCTCCAAACTAGGCAACTTTAAGACTTGTGGACTTCAACTCCCAGAATTCTCCAGCCAGCTGCTGGAGAATTCTGGGAGTTGAAGTCCACAAGCCTTAAAGCTACCATGTTTGTTGAACCCTGGTTTATACTGTAGCCCTGGCAATGATTCCTACAACCTACTGGTAAAGGAAAGGTCACCCTGTTAATTTGTTGCAAAGGTCCTCTGGATCCCCACTCTTATTAAACCCTAACCTGTCAATGAATACTTCAACTTCAACCATAACAATACAAGAGCATACAATGGATACAAACTCAAGGTTAATCGCACCAAACTTGATTGCAGGAAATATGACTTCAGCAACAGAGTGGTCAATGTCTGGAGTACTCTACCTGACTCTGTGGTTTCTTCCCCAAACCCCAAAAACTTTAACCTTAGACTGTCTACTATTGACCTCACCCCTTTCCTAAGAAGTCTGTAGGGGGCGTGCATAAGTGCACCAACGTGCCTGTCCTATTGTTTCTTTTTATTTTTTTTATATGTATCCATTTCATGTATTCATAACTATGTTTATACTTATACCTATTATCTTGTAAGCAATTGACAAACCAGATAAATAAATAAATAAATAAATAAAAGATGATCACTGAAAAACTTGATAGTGGCAAGAATTGCATCAGCAATCTCTCCAGTTGTGTCTTAGCCCATGAGATCACCCAAAGTTCTGTACGTTGCAGAGGTGATGCTTCCCCTTGTAATTAGTTACGTCCTGGTTGCCTTCTTGCTGTTTCTCCAGACCTTTTCCCCAATGATTGCCTTCAATGTAAACAATAGACTTAAGAACAATATGAAGTGATAGCTTGTATTAGAAAGTTTCAGTGTGTAAATGCCTTCTTTGCTACTTATTGCTCAAGCAGCTGTGTGGTGTGAGAATTTATTTTGGTTTCCTTCAAATATCAAAATTTAGTCCTTCGTTATTCTTAGACATATTTGATAAGAACAAGTGACTCTGCTCCACATATCAACCATGGTCGTACTGATTCTTCTCCTCCTCTTGCCCCATCTCACTTGTGGGGTACTGAAGGCTAAATGCCCTTTGCATTTGGAACCAGATGAAGTAAAGCCACTGAATTTCTACAGACCAGGAGACCATCTCATCAGCGGGATCACTTCTGCTACAACTGCAAAGTTCCTGTTTTACAAGATCAACAGGGCTCCTTCTGCTAAACTTTATCAGTAAGTCACCCTGAGGTGGGAGAAAGATACAAGAAGCCTCTCCATTTCTTTTGTGAGAGTGATTGTGCTGTGAGATTGTCATGGAAGGAACGTTAGACGTGAACAACCAAAGTGTTGGAGAGAACTCCACTGATAGCTCATCCCATAAATGGAAATCCAGCTTAAGTGAAACAAAACCTGGGAAGAAACAATTCAAAATATTCCATGTGCCCTAATATATTTAGTCCTAATGCTAGTATTAAGTATGTTTTACTGTCATTTGATTTCTTTCTTTTGTTCCCCATATAGTTTGCATCATTAAAATAGGCTTCAAGCTAAAGTGTTTTTATTGAAGAGCAACATAACAGTCCATGTAAATACATCATCACAAAAATATATAATATTCTCAGGACCTTAAAATGCAATATAAATGTTCAGACTTATGTATGCACTGTGAAATCAACCTCCTTACTCTGGAATTCAAAATCATTAAGCTGTTTAAACACACAGAAACAAACAAAATCTAGGATGAAGGTGGAGCAGGGAGGTCAGCTTACAAAACTTTGAAATAATACTAGCATTAACATTCTTATAATCAGTGATCAGAATTCAACAAAATAATAGCAGATAAAACAAACAATATAGTTTATAGCAAGAACTTTGATGCAATCAAAGTGTTTCTGATTTTATACAGTCTAGCAAAATAAGACTGTGTTCATTAAAAAAGACAATCTAATTAAATTTCATTAAAAAAGACAGCTGTCTAATGCAGTTACTATGATGAAGCTTCAAATCAGCCAGGCAGGAGAGAAATTTTCAAAAGGATGAAAGGGGCATTTGAGATAAAACATGACAGTTCAAGTTAAATCTTGACACTATCTCCCTCCAATGTTTTTATCTTTCTCTTTCTGTCTCACTCTCTCTAACCTTCCCTTTCACATGCACACAAAACACAAAAAATGTGGATGGCTATCTACCTCTATGTTGCGGAACCAACTATTACAACATCCAGTAATTTTACCTGTAGCATCAGGTCAACTAATATGTATTAATTTCCCATCTTGATATACAGTATTACAAATCAGCTATTTCCCAACCCAATTCCATGTCAGATATTGTGACTATTTCTTGTTTAGTCATTTTTTCTTCCGTTTCTTCCCCCCAACTCCCATTTCCACCAGGAGATAAAGATAACTATGCCTGTATGTTTTTTGACTGACTGTAAATCGAATAGGCAAGAAGAAAATTGTAACTTTTTAGGGAACCACAAAATCCTTTGTCAGTTCTGTGCTTTTAGATTGAATAGAAGACATAGAATGAATGAATGAATGAATGAATGAATGAATGAATGAATGAATGAATGAATGAATTCTTTATTGGCCAAGTGTGATTGGACACACAAGGAATTTGTCTTTGATGCATATGCTTTCAGTGTACAAAAAAAGAATAGATACGTCAAGAATCATAAGGTACAACACTTAATGATAGTCATAGGGTACAAATAAGCTATAAAATCATACCAGGAAACAGTCAATATAAATCGTAAGGATACAAACGACAAAGTTACAGTCATACAATCACAAGTGGGAGGGGATGGGTGATAAGGAATGATGAGAAGATTAATAGTAATAGTAGTGCAGACTTTGTAAATAGTTGGACAGTGTTGAGGGAATTATTTGTTTAGCAGAGTGATGGTTTTCAGGGAAAAACTATCCTTGTGTCTAGTTGTTCTGGTATGCAGTGCTCTATAGCATTGTTTTGAGGGTAGGAGTTGAAACTGTTTATGTCCAGGATGTAAGGGGTCTGTAAATATTTTCATTTTTATATTTTAAAATATAAAAATATTTTAGAATTGACTTCTTTATGAAGACACTCCAGTCCTATCTATATTCAAAAAACTGGTATCTGCAATGCATCTGATTGTAAATCAACCAAGCAGAAGTTAGAAATTAGATCCTGTGGCTTTTCTTGTTAATATTAGAATCAAAGGAGCCCTCACTAAACACATCGTTCTGACTGAACGCAGGATGAAAATCTGATCCACCTATATTTGCAGAAAAGGCTCAACAGATTACTGGAAAGCCCTGTCCTTCCTCTTTGCCCTCGAGGAAATTAACAAGAATCCCCAAATCTTACCCAATGTCACCCTGGGCTACAATATTCATGACAACTATTTTAACACAAAAGTGACTTCGGAAATTTTGTTGGACCTGCTTTCAAAGGGAGAGGCAGATATTCCGAATTATAACTGTGGAAAATGGAGAAACACACTGACGGTGCTTGAAGGAGCTGATTCAGACATGTCCATTCAGATATCAAGCATGCTGAGCACCTTCAAGATCCCACAGGTAGATCTGTGCATGCATGGGAGCTTGGTCATTTGAAAGGGAATGGAATAAGAATAAGAATAGAATAGAATAGAATAGAATAGAATAGAATAGAATTCTTTATTGGCCAAGTGTGATTGGATACACAAGGAATTTGTCCTTGGTGCATTGGCTCTCAGTGTACATAAGAAAAAAAAATACATTCATCAAGAATCATAAGATACAACACTTAGTGAGGGGATAAAGTTCCTAAAGGCCCAACAAGAGTTGGGGGAGAAGATTCAAGAATCTGAATTAGATATGGCTCAGATGAACTTTTTGTTTCATGGCCCTTGTCCAAATTGGTGGGCCCTTACTGGATATTTCCAAAAGAAAAATATCAGGATTGGTGGGGAGAGTTGCTGGGTCTGAGAATTCTGCATGTCTTCTTTGGAACAGATGTCAAAATGGCCACCGATGAACAAATAACAATAGAGCTTAGATTTATATACCACTCCATAGTGCTTTACTAGCAGGGATCTCCAACCTTGGCAACTTTAAGACTTGTGGACTTCAACTCCCAGAGTTCCTCAGCCAATGTAAACTGGGTAGTTTACATTGTCAGCATGTTGCCCCCCCCCCCCCCCCCTCAATAATCTGGATCCTCATTTTACCAACCTTGGATGGATCAATGGTTGAGTCAATAATAAGGACAAAGATCTTTAGTCGGGATTTTGGGCAATCAATACTTTAGTTTTGATCTGAAAGAAAACATTCCCTTCTTTTTCAGGTCAGTTACACTTTTGCTTCCCAGGTTTTGAGTGACAGAAAACGATTCCCTTTTTTTTACTCAACCTTCCCCAAAGAAGCACACAAGTACCCAGGGATTGTCAAACTACTCCAACATTTCGGGTGGACGTTGATTGGACTCCTTGCTGCAGATACTGAAAATGGAGAGAAATTCATGAGACTCTTCACACCCATACTAGTCCAGAATGGCATATGTGTGACTTTCTCCCAAACCATTTCAGTGAATCTTAGGAGCAATGACTACAGCCCTGGACTTTTCCATAAATGGAGTCAAGTCAATGTCTTTCTTTACTTTGCCGAGGCCTTAACTTTCTCATATGGAATAGCACATGCCCAAATCATTCTGAGCCAAATGGAGAAACCTGTTGTGGGAAAAATTTGGATCACAACAGCTTTCTGGGACCTTACCTTGCCATTGTCATATAGTGCTTTATCTTTTAGGTACACCCATAGTATTCTTTCCTTCTATAGCCGGACAAATCAAAACGTTAATTATGATTATTTCCTCAGACTTAACTCTTTTACTAAGGAATTTGTAGATTTAGTATTTTCATGTTCCTATTCAAAGCATGTCCTATCTCTGAAAGGCTGGATAAGATGCAAAGAAAGAGAAAAATGGCGGAATGTCTCTCCTAAGCTACGGGAAAGGATTCTGTCCCTGGATGGCTACCACATTTACCACACCATCTGGACCGTTGCTCATGCTTTACATGCGGCCTATTCTCTCCAATCCCAGAGAAGGGCCACAAAGAATGGAAACCGATCTGGAGTTCAAAGACTCCAGCCATGGCAGGTACTTTTCTTTTCCATTACAAAGATTTCTGCTGAAGGGGAGAATCCACTCTCTCACTCCGTAATGTTTGGCTTTTTGTTGATATTTTGCTTAAACAAATAGGTTTAATTTTGTTTGTTTTTTTCCTGATTTTACGAAGAGGGGAATTTTGTGGCGTTCAGAGCCACCTTCAAGTGGCATAGCTCCTATAGCTTTCAAACAAATTAATAGAATTTATATAGTCTATGAGTGAGTGAGTGAACTGGGCTTGGCTAGTCTAGTGAAGAGAAGGACCGGGGAAGACATGATAGCAGTGTTCGAATATTTGAGGGGCTGCCACAGAGAGGAAGGGGTCAAGCTATTTTCTTTTTTTAAAATAATGTTTATTGAAAGTTTCAAAAAAATATTTTTTTAAAAAAGAGAAACTGTGTACTCACATTTTTGCAATGTTTTCATAGTACATTTCTATTTATTGTCAATTAAAGTCATTAGCTACAAGAAAATCTATAACTTGTTTACTAAATCCTTACTTTTTTGTGTTATTATTACAATTGTAATACAATATGTATTTAGTTATATTACTGTACATATATACATAACTATCTATACATTTATCCTTACTTCCATTTTCCCTTGTTGTTTGTTTAATCAATTTCACTAGACATCTTTACTTCCTTTTTATACAATCATTTGTACCATATATTCCAAATTGTAAAAAACTTCACCTCTTCCTTGTTTTTTAGTAACATGGTTAATCTAATTTCTGCGCATTGGTGGATTTTATTAGCTATTGCCAGATCCGTGGGTATCATTGTTGATTTCCAGTTTTGGGCAAAGACTATCCTTGCCGCTGTAATGATATGTGATATCAGATGCTGTTGTTTTTTGCCCCATGTCAGTTCTGTCATTCCGAGTAGAAAGGTCTCTGGGTTGAATTTAATCTTTAGTTTTGTCATCTCTTCTCACCATGCCTGTATCTTAATGGGGTCAAGCTATTTTCTAAAGCACCTGTAGGCCAGACAAGGAACAATGGATGGAAACTGAACAAGGAGAGATTTAACCTGGAAATAAGGAGAAATTTTCTGACTGTGAGAACAATCAATCAATAGAACAGCTTCCCTTCTGAAGTTCTGGGAGCTTCATCACTTGAGACTTTCAAGAAGAATGTATATGAAATGGGGAGGCACAATCATATTGTCTTATGCTTGCTTGTACTTTTGTTTTGTGGTGACAGACTGACATGAACTGTGAGGAGGCAAGATAAGGAGGGGATGCTTGGGGAATCAAAAGTAGAGGCTCTACCACCTCCTAATGCTACACCAAGGTCATCCAGCTGGAAGAAGGAGGGAGCCACATGGATTTGATTGGTTACAGTAGGATGGGCAGCGAGGGATAGTTAAGGGTGGGAAAAGTAGAACTTAGGGATTTTGGCACTCAATTCTCAATTCTGGCTATGCAGTACTGCAATACACTTAAATCTGTAATAAAACTATACCTTTCTAAACAAATGAAGCCAAGGATTGTTTCTATTCAGAAGTTTAAGTAATGGCTGGTCTTATTCTTTAATAAACCCATCTGAATAAATCTTTTTTTTACCCTACCTTAGAACATGCAGATCAGTTTTGTGACTTAAGATTTCACATAAACCAATAGTTACATTTAATTTTTATTTTGTCTGACTTTATGGAGACGGGGAAATTATTCCACTCAGAACCACTTCAAACATCTTCCACACCATGCAGATGAATGAATATAAATTAATTAATCACTCAGAAAATGTCAAATGAAATGATGAGACATGAATAGTTGCTTTAGTGAATTCCCTTTTGAAGAACTCTTTCTTTCTCTAGCCTGACTCAGAAGACGCAGCCCAAGAGTCAGAGGTGGGGTTCTACCGGTTCGGATTAGTTCAAGTGAACCAGTAGTTCCCGTGAGCATTTGGCCCCGCCCACCCATCCCTGTTCTTTCCTGTGCTTTATTTCCTGGTTTTTTTTTAGCACAGCTGATTTGCATGACAGAATGGTTTGCCATGCCTCAGCTGTTTTAGTCTCAGGGGCTGCAGTAGAAGGTAAGTAACTGAGTTGAGAATGTTTTTTTTTTAAATGTAGAACATGCGGTTGAATCGCACCACTGCCCAGGGTTCATATAATTCTCCTGTCAGTGCAGTGTATGGTTAATCCTCTTGCCAGCTATTTGGATGGATCATTTGAAAATTTGGAAAGCATTTGGAATGTTCAATCTAGCTATTATTTCCTTATTGCTTTCCACCAGTGGTGGGATTCAGTTTTTTTTACTACTGGTTATGTGGGCGTGGCTTAGTGGGCGTGGCTTGGTGGGCGTGGCAGAGGAAAGATACTGCAAAATCCCCATTCTCTCCCCACCCCACTAACCTGTTTTCCAGCTTCATTCTCCTGTGCAGGGCAACAAAAGAAGACCCAGCTGATCAGCTGGGACTTGAGAGGCAGAGAATAGATGGAGTCAGGGCAAGTCAGAGGTGTTATTTGCTGGTTCTCCAAACTACTCAAAATTTCGCTACCGGTTCTCCAGAACTGGTCAGAACCTGCTGAATACCACCTCTGCTTTTTATTTTATTTTATTTGGTTTGTCAATTGCTTACAAGATAATAGATATAAGTAAAAACATAGTTATGAATACATGGATACATATAAGAAAAATAAAAGAAACAATAGGACAGGTAGGCATGTTGGTGTGCTTATGCACTCCCCTCTACAGACCTCTTAGGAAAGGGGTGAGGTCAATAGTAGAAAGTCTAAGGTTAAAGTTTTTGGGGTTTGGGGAAGAAACCACAGAGTCAGGTAGAGTATTCCAGACATTGACCACTCTGTTGCTGAAGTTCCACTTTGTTTTGTGCCCATTGGAAGATGGATGGGGCTCACTCCAAGGAATGGCCTTCAGCCCTTCAACTCACCCTTGAATTACAGGAAGAACATCTATGCAATCAGGAAAATGTAGATCTCTGCCTTGCTTTTCTATATTCTTCAGTTCTTCCATTTTGCTTGTCCTTTCCAGCTTCACCCTTTCCTGAGCATCGCCCAGTATTACAACAATTCTATGGAGGGAGTATATTTGGACGAAAAAGGGGACCTGGCAGCTGACTTTGACATCATGTACTGGGTGAAGTTTCCCAATCAATCTGTTATCAAAGTGAACATTGGGAGTTTGGAAAGAGAGGGATGCTCAGAAGCCAAATTTACGCTCACAATGGACCAGAAGGCAATTATGAGGTCCATGCAGGTCAACAAGGTAGGGAAGTTAATTTCTTTCATATTGGAAGCATTTCCTAATATCTGAGGCGTGTTCTCAACCGAGTTTCTCATTTGTCTGACAGAAGGATGCTACAGGATTTTTAAAAAATCTTCTTTTATTTATTTATATATATATATATAATTTATTATATATAATATATATATAAATTTATATATTTATTTTATTAGATTCTGCATGACTCTTTGCCATGCAGTCATGCCCCAAATAATTTATTGTGTGCCTTAGGACAGGACATGGAGGGCTCCATTAAAAGCTGCTAATCTTAAAAAGTCTGGCCAAACTTTATTCAGGTCTATCATCAGCATCAAGATTCCAAGATCAGGGAAACCCAAAAAGCCTGCTTGATGTTCCCACAGACATGTCCATGTTGCCTTCTGATATCCTCAGGGGTGGGATTCTACCGGTTCGCACCCATTCGCTAGAACTGGTTGTTAACATTCTAAGCAGTTCGGAGAACCGGTTGTTAAAATAAATTACTGGCCTAATCCTGTAAAGAAGGCAGGAAGGAAACATTCTGGTGTTGCTTACAGAAACTGCCTCTCCGTTAACCCTCCGTTAACTATGAATACCTAATTTTCATAGTTCTGTCTAATATCTATGTGCATTTACCCATGTAGTGTGACTGTAGTATTATTATTATCCATTTCCTCTTCTCTACTACCCCCTCTTATTGTCATTATTGATTATTATTACTCTGTTGCTTTGCATGTACACTGAGAGCTTCTGACCCAAAGACAAATTCTCATACTTGACCAAATAAACAATTCCATTCCTTTCCGTTCTGTTCCGTTCCGTTCTGTTCTATTCCATTCAATATTATATGCAGTTCTGGGTTTCTGCAAATATCAAATATGACACAATAGAGTTATAGAAAAGATTCAGAGGGAAAAGGCTAAGGTGATTATGGGGCTGGGGCAGCTTCCCTATGAGGAAAGATTTACTTGAATAGAATAGAATAGAATAGAATACCTTTATTGTCATTGCATTCCATACAATGACATTTGAAAGCTACTCCAGCACAGTGCCCAAACACCACATCAAAATCACACTACAGAGTATTTAAAAATTAAAAATAATGAAAATAATAATAATTAAAAACCTAGTCTAAAACCTATCTAAAACATTTAATAAATTAAATAGTTTAAAAATGCCACTATATACATAGGACTAAATCACAAATTGGAAAAGAAACTGTTTCTCAGTCTATTAGTTCTCATTTTAAGACACCTATAACGTCTCCCTGATGGAAACAGTTCGAAATATGAATGACCAGGATGAGAACGATCTGTGGATATTTTTAGTGCTTTGGAGGGTTTGGGGGGGGGGGGTTGCATAGAAATGTAGTGTAAAAATGGGGACGTTGCTGAGGTTTACAAAATTACGTATGGTGTCGATAAAATGGACAAAGAAAAGTTATTTTCCCCACCCAAAGCACAAAAACCAAAGGCCATCTAATGATATTGAATCATGGCAGAATCAGAATAGATAAAAGGAAGCATTCCCCCACCTCCACCACATAGCATGCAATTAAACTTTGGGCTTTCACTCCCAGAAGTTGTGGTGCTGGTTACCAACTTAGCTGGCTTAAAAAAAAAAAAGTGAGCCAATTTAATTAGAGGGCAAATCAGGATCAAAAAGCATCATTTAGCAAGCATTCTGGGGCACAAGAGAATGCTTGACATTAAACACGCTGTTTTTGCTATCTTCACTTGCAGCTGTTTCAGTTCTTCTGATTGGATCCAGCAAGTTAAAATTTGGACCAGCAGTTTCATTGGGGTTTCCTATGGTAGGACTAATTTCACAGGAACAACAGTTCCACCTATTTCATTCAATGTTCCTTTTCTTTATCTTTAGCCCCTGCCAAGGTCTCGGTGTGTGGATAGGTGCCTGCTTGGGTTTGTAAAGCTGATCGATGAAGATAAACCGGTTTGTTGCTATAGTTGTATTCCTTGTGCAGAAGGGACCATCTCCACTCAGGAAGGTGGGTGACTCCAGAGAGAAAAGCTGTTCACGTCTTACTCGTTTTGAATAAGCACAATTAATTCTATCATTTCAGTTCGTTTAATCTCTATCCTGCATTTTTATTTCATTTCACAATCACAAGTTCGTGGCCTAATTCAGTTAAAAATATAAAACCAAAGCCAGTAAAAACTGTTTCAATTAAAAATTAATAACTTAATACTGTATATATATCTGTAAATACTGTTACAACTTAAAGGTAGAAATAATTATATAATATATAGAATAGTAACCCATATAATTAGAAACTATGTGAATATGTGTGAATACCGATACTGGAACAAAATCCAATAGTTTTTATCCAATAGATTTTATTCTATTCTATTAAATCCAATAGATCCAATAGATTCTATTCTATTTACCATTTTTCTAATCATGCAATAGAATTTTCCAGTATTATTAAAAAAGTATACAGTGGAGTATCTCCACACAAGTGTATATATTGATTTAATGCATTCCCATATGCAAAATTACTTCCATCCTGTGCTTATTGACAGTCTTGTGAACAAAAATCCTACAAAGAGAAGAGAACATCAAGAGATTTTCAAACCACTGAAGTACGTGAATGTTGCATTTGTTCTTTCTAGATGCCAAACATTGTTTGAGATGCCCCAAGGACCAGCAACCCAACAAGAACCGAGATCAGTGTGTTCCTAAGATGATAACCTTCCTATCCTACTCAGAAGATTTGGGGATCATCCTTACTTCCTTTGCTTTACTTTTCTCTTTGAGCACTGGCTTTGTTTTAAGCATATTTATTAAGCACATGGACACTCCGGTAGTCAAAGCCAACAACCGGGACCTTTCCTACCTGCTTCTCATTTCCCTCCTGCTTTCCTTCTTGTCTTCCTTCCTCTTCATTGGCCAGCCAAGAAGAGCCACCTGCCTTCTGAGGCAATCAGCCTTCAGCATCATTTTCTCAGTGGCTGTTTCTTCTCTCTTGGCCAAAACCATCATGGTGGTGCTGGCCTTCCTAGCCACCAAACCAGGAAATACTGTGAGAAGATGGCTGGGGAAGTCTTTGGGCAACTCCATTGTTCTTTCTTGCTCTGTTGTCCAAGTTACAATCTGTGCTATGTGGTTGAGCACCTCTCCCCCCTTCCCAGACTCAGATATGCATTCTCAGGCTGGAGCGATTGTTTTGCAGTGTAATGAAGGATCGGTTGCTATGTTTTACACTGTACTCTGCTACATGGGCTTCCTGGCAGCTGTTTGTTTGGTGGTAGCTTTCCTGGCCAGGAGGTTGCCTGGAGCCTTCAATGAAGCCAAGCTGATCACCTTCAGCATGCTGGTCTTCTGTAGCGTTTGGATCTCCTTTGTGCCCACCTACCTCAGCAGCAAGGGCAAATATATGGTGGCCGTGCAGGTCTTCTCCATCTTGGTCTCCAGTGCTGGGCTGCTGGGTTGCATCTTTTTCCCCAAGTGCTACATTATGCTTTTTCGACCTGATTTGAATACAAAGGAGCAGCTTATTCTGAAAAGCAAAACAGAAATATGACTTTTAACATGCATAACTTAGCAAGTACTGGAGATCGATATGCTTATCTCTGTTCTCCAAGATAAATGTTTAGATCAAATATGATTTTTTTTAAGGGAACTTCATTCTATCTGCATTATACTTCCATTCTGATAACACCCAATTCGTTAAAAATTACTTCTTTTAAAGATTTGATAAAATGAGAACTTCAGTTATTTTTACTCCCCACACATACAAATTAGGAGCCAAAAGAGAAGATCTTTTTATGCTATGATATCAGATCTCTTGGATTCATTCTGCATATGATATTTAACCTGATCAAGAAGCAGGAATTTGGCTTTAACTGGGTCCTATATGAAACTGTAGATTATTACCTTCTCTACTGCTATAGTAAAGTGATCCAATAAATATATTTCCTATCATGACTAATGGCATTTGGTTGCATTTATTATCTTTATCCATTCTTTTGCTATTGTGGGTTTTGTTGTCTAGTTTTGAGATGATTACAAGCCAAAACTTATTTTTTTAAATGGTGATTTTTATTTTATTACTTTGCAGAGAGTGTATCACATACTTGTAGGTACAGTGAACACACCTTAAGCCACCAATATATTTTCTTTATATTCACCATCACAGGTTCAATTCTGACCTTTTCTTCATTGGCTGGCTACTCAGGCCATCGCAATCTATCCAATGTGCCTAAAGTGAATACATTATTCCCTGCCCCTTATTTACAATTTATCTATAATAACTACTAGCGTCAACTCATAAAATATTTCTCTGGTCTTTTAAAGTTGCCAGCAGAAAGGGAGGGGGGAAGCAATGCAGCAGCTTGCAAAACCGAAACTGCATTCCATAAATGTTTTCAAATATAGTTTCTAGGCAATCGAAGTTTCTGCCGTGCAAAATTCTAAATGGAGAGCATGATTGATGATCTTGGTTATGGAAGTGTCCCATTGGAGAATATGAATTACGATACACCCAGGGAGTGGGGGGAAACCAGGATCAAGGGCGAATGATGTGTCTCAGAGTTGGCTACACCCAGGCAGCACTGGCATGTCTACTTATTATAAATCTTCTTTAAGCTTTGAAAATCCATCTAGAGATTCATAATTGAAATGGGGGTAACTACCGGAGCCCTGACAGCTAGCTGACTCTGAGACACTTCCTTCTATAACAGTGTGGCAATTAGTTTCTCGGGGTTGTTTCTAAGCCTATCACCATGCCAGCAAATTTTAGTTAAAACCAGTTTTGAACATTCCAGGGGTTTCTCATCCCTTTGTTTCTATGCTTTAGGCTTTAGCAACATTTATGAGATTAGATAAATATACTAATACACGGTATATTCGTTTCAAAGATTACTATGTCCTTCTACAATTTCTGTCATAACAATAAACTCCTTTCTCCTTTCCCACACTATCCAATTGCCAGTGCCCCATGATGCCCACTGACTTAAAGGTCATCTAAAAATATTACCACAGTGGGCCAACTTGGATTTTCATGAGAGGTCAGAGGAATTACGAGAAACATTGCTGACAATATGCTTGACAGTGAAACAATTAATTAATCTCATCACCAGGTACACAGCACTGTGGTAATAAACATTAGCAAATTGCTAATGCTCTCACAGTTGCTTAAAAGCTCAGCCATTCAGAACACAATGGAGAACCCTGAATGTTTAATCAAGTCCCCAACAATCTGCAGATACATCAATTAGATAATCTAAAGTACTGATAGAGGAGAATATTCATAACTCAGGGTTGAAATGAGGGGTTCTTGGTGCTCTCTGAGCTTTCTTGCAGACATTTCAATACCCATACTAGGCAATGTCACCAGTGTTGGTAGGAAGTGGGATTTGCTCTCATTTTATATTCTAGTGCAGAGATCTCCAAACTTGGCAGCTTTAAGACTTGTGGACTTCAACTCCCAGAATTCTAGAAGTTGAAGTCCACAAGTCTTAAAGTTGCCAAGTTTGGGGACCCCTGCTCTAGTGGATCGTCTTGTCAGTGTTGGTGTGGGTAGTCATAGTGGTTCTTTGAATAGTCTGTTTACTATTAGCTTGTCTGGCAGTTCCTTGATTGGAGTATTGTTTACCTCTTTATTGTTCATCCACCAGGTTTCTTAGCATTTCATCAGCCTAGGTCTCAGGGAAGGGGTGGTGGGGTGGCGGTGCTTATTAGAGAGGTCTTTCGTCCTAGGGAGGCCACTGTTCCTCAGACGGCTGGTTGTGAGTCTCTCTTTGTGAAGTGGGGACAGGGGGTTCAGATGGGCCTTTTGATAATGTACCTGGCTCCCTGCCACATGTCATTGGCCCTGCCCGGACTCCTCGAGGTGATAGCCGAGCTGGCGGTTGGGACCCCTAGGCTTTTAGTCATGGGGGATTTCAACCTGCCTTCGCTCGGGGAAACCTCTGGGGTAGTTCAGGAGTTCATGGCTTCCATGACTGGCCATGGACCTGACCCAATTAGTTTCTGCCCCTACTCATATAGGAGGACACACGCTGGACCTGATTTTTGTCTCTGGTCAGTGGTTGAATGACTGTAATTTCGGGGATTTAGTCATTAAACCCTTGTCATGGACAGACCATTCTCTTCTTAGACTGGACTTCTGTACCACCACCCCCCACCGCAGGGAGGCGGAGCCGTGTAGATGGTTCCGCCCCAGGCGCCTGATGGACCCTGAGCGGTTTCAGAGGGAGCTTGGGCCATTTCCCGAGACTCTGGCTCACAACTCGCCTGGAGACTTGGTGGCCACCTGGGATAGGTTGGCTGCCGAGGCTCTGGACCGAGTTGTGCCTCTGTGACCTCTGACTCGGCACAGATCCCATCTAGCTCCGTGGTTTACGGAGGAGCTGCGGGAGATGAAGTGCCGGAAAAGACGTCTGGAGAGTGTTTGGAGGGCTAGCCGCACTGAGTCCTGACCAAACACAGGTGAGGTCCCATATTAGGACCTACCTTGTGGCGATAGAGGCGGCGAAGCATTCGCATTTCTCCGCCCTTATTGCGTCGGCAGAAAATCGGCCTGCCGCTCTGTTTAGAGTGACCCGCTCCCTGCTGGAGCCGAGAGCGCGGGATGACCTCTTGCAGGGTAGGGCAGAAGAGTTTTCCCGATTCGTGCACGACAAAATCGCTCAGATTCAGGACGGGCTGGACTCCAATTGGGTGGTCCTGGGGGAGGTGTCCGGGGCAGGCCTTGAGACTATGATCTGGGAAGAGTTTGACCCTGTGACCGCTGAGGGTGTGGACAGGTTGCTGGGGGGAGCTGAATGCCACCACATGTTTGTTGGACCCGTGTCCCTCCTGGTTGGTTTCGACCGCTAGGGAGGTGACACGAGGCTGGCTCCAGGGGATTATCAATGCTTCGTTGAGAGAGGGGTCGCTCCCTACTGCCCTGAAGATGGTGGTGGTGTGGCCCCTCCTCAAGAAGCCTGCCATGGACCCGGCTGTTTTAAATATTTATCGGCCAGTCTCCAACCTTCCTTTTTTAGCGAAGGTTGTTGAGAGTGTGGTGGCACGTCAGCTCCCTCAGTACCTGGAGGAAGCGACTTACCTCGATCCATTCCAATCGGGCTTCAGGCCCGGGCATAGTACCGAAACACCATTGGTTGCGTTGGTTGATGATCTCTGGAGGACCCGTGACAGGGGGTTTTCCTCTGTCCTGCTCCTGTTAGACCTCTCGGCGGCTTTTGATACTATCGACCATAGTATCTTATTGCGGCGGTTGGAGGGGTTGGGGATTGGGGGAACTGTCTTGCGATGGTTCTCCTCCTTCCTCTCCAGCCGCTCGCAATTCATGTTGACGGGGGGGTGTAGAGGTCCACCTCTAGGCCCCTCATTTGTGTGATGCCTCAGGGGTCGGTCCTCTCCCCTCTTCTGTTCAACATTTATGTGAAGCCGCTGGGGGAGATCATCCGTGGTTTTGGGGTGCGGTGTCATCTGTATGCAGATGATACCCAGCTTTACATCTCCACCCCGGGCCACCCCAATGATGCTGTGGAGGCCTATGTCCCGGTGCCATGGATGGCCGTGCAGAATTGGATGGGCGGGAACAGGCTCCGGCTCAACCCGTCCAAGACCGAGTGACTGTGGTTTCTGGCGGCCCGATATAGTCAGCTGACTCCGTCGCTGGCTATTGGGGGAGAGATTTTACCCCCCACAGGGAGGGCTCGCAACTTGGGTGTCCTCCTGGATGCACGGCTGTCCTTAGAAGACCATATTACGGCCGTCTCCAGGGGGGCTTTTTATCAGGTTCGCCTGATTTACCAGTTGCGGCCCTTTCTGGATCGGGACGCCTTACGCACGGTCACTCATGCCCTTGTCACCTCTCACCTGGACTACTGTAACGCTCTCTACATGGGGCTCCCTGCAGGGAGCACCCGGAGACTCCAACTGGTACAAAATGCGGCCGCGCGGGTGATTATGGGGGCATCACGAAGCTCCCATGTGACGCCTCTCCTGCGCGAGCTGCATTGGTTGCCGGTGGTTTTCCGGGTTCGCTTTAAGGTTCTCCACCCCTCCTAGGAGTCCCCACGCGGCCTGTTTTGAATGCAGGATAAGCACAGAGTTCGCATGGAGGCTCTGGGAGGGTGAAAAATGGGCCTCCCAGAAGTTCCAGAAGTCCAGAAATGGGCCTGTTTCTGGCTTCCAGAGGGCCTCTGGAGCCTGGGGGAGGCCATTTTCACCCTCCCGGAGGCCTGAGGAAAACCTCCAGAGCCTGTGGAGAGCTAAAAATGGGCCTCCCAGAAATTCCTGTAGGTCACACTCACCATGGCCACACCTACCCAGCAACCAGCAGAGAAACGGTTGCTGGGATTTTTGAATGCCGCCCCGGAAAGTCTTGTCCTGCTGGTTCAAAACTGAGTCATTAAAGCAGTCATAACTTATATTCGTTTAAAGCAAGGGGCATGGCTTCTGCTGTAGATATACTCCCTTGGAGTCAGCTAACACCAACTACGCCAAAACTGGTAGCCTGGAAAAAGAGAACTGTTGTACTGAGTCTCAGGCACATCTTACACTGTTGCTCTAAATCTCCTCTGCAGCAGTATTTTTGTTGTTGTTTTGTTTGTTTGTGGTTGTTTTTTTAAAAAATTTGGACAGTCCACATGGATCCCTGATTTCAGTCATTTACAATTATGATATTACCTACTGTAGTTGGATAACAAATATTTTTTTTATTTATTTGTCAATTGCTTACAAGATAATAGGTATAAGTAAAACATAGTTATGAATACATGGATACATATAAGAAAAATAAAAAATAAAAGAAACAATAGGACAGGGACAGTAGGCTCGTTGGTGCGCTTATGCACGCCTCCTACAGACCTCTTAGGAAAGGGGTGAGGTCAATAGTAGACAATCTAAGGTTAAAATTTTGGGGTTTGGGGAAGAAACCACAGAGTCAGGTAGACTCTAGACATTCTAGACATTGACCACTCTGTTGCTGAAGTCGTATTTCCTGCAATCAAGTTTGGTGTAATTAACCTTGAGTTTGTATCTATTGTTGCTCTTGTGTTATTATGGTTGAAGCTGAAGTACTCATTGACAAGTAAGACATTGCAATGTATGATTTTATATACTATACTTAGATCGGACTGAAGGCGACATAGTTCTAGGTTTTCTAGGTATAGAATTTCGAGTCTGGTGGCATAAGGTATTCTACAACGAGTAGAGGAGTGAAGAACTCTTCTTGTAAAATATTTCTGGACTTTCTCAACTGTGTTAATATCAGATGCGTAATGTGGGTTCCAGACTGATGAGCTGTATTCGAGTATTGGTCTAGCAAATGTTTTGTATGCTCTAGTTATTAGTGTAATATTACCAGAGAAAAAGCTAAATAAATAAATAAATAGCCAAGATCAGGGAGCACCAATGACTCCACAGTTCAACTTTGAGCTGCTCTTCTAGTGGAGTCAGAGGACTGTTAATAAAGTTTATTTACAGATCAAATGGTTGAGCAGAGCCAATGGCAAACATCTTAAACTCCAAAGGATGGAGAAGTCCACTGTTTCCAGCAGAAATTTTTCTAGGAAGTCCAAACACCTCCTTCTATCCCTTTCTAGCTTGTTCTCAAACCACTAGATCAGATAATTTTAATTTTGGATAGTTAGGAAAATCTGCCTTTCTTTTCCACGTAACTATCTAATGAGCCTACTTGATCTTGAAGAAATTTCACAAACTGGACAACAATCATTTTATGATTTCTAAAGTTACCAGAGTTACAGGTTCTTACAAAACTGTTTCACTAGGGAAAATTGGACTCAGGAGCTTCTAACCAGTCTGGATCTGTATCCAGGTTCTCACAAATATGTTTTTCTTCCCTGTTCCCCTGTCCATGAAATCTCAGGACAGAACAGAGGGGATGCTTCTTCTCTGTATAATTATCAAGATCACATTGATTTATTGACTGTTTCCCAATCATACTCTAGGGAATTCTCCAAAGTTCACTGCTGAGCTGACATAAACATCACTTTCAAAAGCAATGGAGCACAACCGTTCATTTTGGGCACTCAGGGACAAAAAAAGGCCCTTTACTAATCACTGAGAAGTTGTGACTCTGTGCTGTAAAGCTTGAGCCTTTTCAGCTGACTTCTATCTGTGCTAGGAAAGCCACAAAAGCAATTGTGGTGTTGCAAGAACCCTTGAACCACTCCTTCAATTCTTTGAGAGCCACCTGACTCTGCAAAACACATAGGAAATGGTTCTGCTCCTTCTCCTGATGCTTCTCTTGCCCTGGACAGCCTGCAGGATGCAAAAGGCCAAGTGCTCCTTAACTTTAGAAAGGGACAAGTCCGATCCATTGTCTTATTTCAAGCCTGGAGACTACCTGATTACTGGAATTGCTTCTGCAACAACCACTTCATTTCTACCCTTCACTTTCAAACAGGCTCCAGTTAACAAAGTTTCTTGGTAAAACAGCATCTCCCATTCTGCATGCTATTGATTTAAAAAATGGCTTTAGGTATCCTCTAATTTGGAACAACTGTACTTTTTAAAAATCAATCTATTTTTTGTCTGGATCACTAGAGACAGAGGTTGTAGCTGGATCAGACTAAGACACTACCCAATAACTTCTATGATATTTCTGCCTGCAGTTTCTCTAACACCAGTTTTTAAAAAAATCCTTAAGAATAGAATAGAATTCTTTATTGGCCAAGTGTGATTGGACACACAAAGAATTTGTCTTTGGTGCATAAGCTCTCAGTGTACATAAAGAAAAAATAAAAAAACATTCATCAAGAATCATAAGATACGACAGTGGTGTATCTTATGATTATGTAGATACAACATTTAAACACAGAAAAGATCTTCAGCTTTGCTTGAAGTAATTGGAAGTACAGCTAGATGTACTCCATCCCTTTTCTGTCCAGCCAAACCCACGAAGGGAGTTGGATTAGGAGACCTTCAAGATCCTTTCCAAATCTGTTATTCTCTTACCTGTTAACTTCTCCTGTGACAGCAGCCTATTCTGTAGTGAAATTCTACATTCTATGAGGTGCTTAGTTGTCCTGAGAGATGCTGTGCCATTGTGGAAGCATATAGAAATGTACAGGGCATTTTGAAAGTGTTCAGACTCCCTACACTTTAATCGATTTTGTAGTGCTGCAACCTGATTCTGCAGTTGTTGAAATTAATATTTTCTCATTACTCTATATTCAGTAGCCCATAATGACGAAGTAATTTTTTTTAGAATTTTAGAAATTTGTTAAAAAGAAAAAAAAATTGAAATATCACATTGACATAAGTATTCAGACCCTTTGCAACAACAGGTGAAATTTAGCTCAGGTGCCTCTCATTTCATTGCTGAAATATTTCTATCTCTTGACTGGAGTTGACCTGTGGTAAATCAAATGGATTGGACATGATTTGGAAAGGCACACCCCTCCCTATAGAAAGCTTCATTGCTGACAATGCATACTTGTAGCGCAACAAAAGCCATGATGAGATCAAAGGGACTGCCTGCAGAGCTCAGAGACAGGACTGTTGCAAGGCACAGATCTGAGGAAGCCTGCAATAAAATTGTTGCTGCACTTAAGGTTTGGAAGAGCACTATGGCCTCCATCATTGTTCAATGGAAGAAGTTTGGCACAAGCAGGACGTTTCCAAGAGCCGGTCGCCCGGTCAAACTGAGCAATCATAGGAGAAGGGCCTTAGTAAGTGAGTTGACCAAGAACCCGATGTGACTGAGCTGCAGAGATCCTGTGTGGAGATGGGGCAGAGCAGCCCTCCACCAATCTGGGCTTTATGGCAGAGTGGCTGGATGGAAGCCTGAGTGCAAATCACATGGAAGCCCATTTGGAGTTTGCAAAAAAGCACCCGAAGGACTCTCAGACTGTGAGGAACAAGATTCTCTGGTATGAAACCAAGATTGAACCATTGGGCCCCAATTCTAAATGTTATGCCTGGAGGAAAGCAGGTACCACTCATCACCTGCTCAATAGCATTCCCACATTGAAGTGCAGTGGTGGTGGCATTGTGCTGTGGGGATGTTTTTCAACAGCTGGGGTTGGGAGACTGGTTAGGGATGAGGGTAAGCTGAATGGAGCAAAGTACAGGGATATCCTCAATAAAAACCTGTTCCACAGTGCTCTGGACCTCAAACTGGGCTGAAAGTTCGCTTTCCAACATGACAACAATCCTAAGCATACAGCCAAGATAACACAGCTTAGGGGCAACTCTGTGAATGTCCTAGAGTGGCCCAGCCAGAGCCCTGACTTGAACCCTATTGAACATCGCTGGAGGGACCTGAAAATGGCTGCCCACCGACGGTCGCCATTTCCATCCAACCTGACTGAGCTTGAGAGGATTTGCAAGGAAGAATGGTAGAAAATCCCCCAATCCAGGTGTGCAAAACTTGTTGGGTCCTACCCAGAAAGACTCAAGGCTGTAATTATTGCCAAAGGTGTTTCAACAAATTACTGAATGAAGGGTCTGAATACTTATACCAATGTGATATTTCAGAGTTGTTGTTTGTTTGTTTTTAATAAATTTACAGTCATTTCTAAAATTCTGTTTTCACTTTGTCATAACGGGGTACTAAGTGTAGATTAATGAGGGGGGAAAGTGAATCTCAACAACTGTAGAAACAGGCTGCAGCATAACAAAATCGACAACAGTGAAGGGTGTCTGAATACTTTCTGAATGCACTGTATGTGTTTGGTGTCTTACTAGTACAGAAGGAATAGAAAACATAAATACCAAAGACGATAAACATCTCACAGGCAGTGACAGAAAAAATGTGGCACAGAATTTCTAGGTTAAATCTGAGGAATACAAAAGGTAGGTAAAATGATTTAGAGAGCCTGAGTAATGAAGATGATATTTACAAGATACTTCAAATCAAATCCCTGGCACACCAACTGTTATAGGATTGTAAAGGCGGATCAGTTTTAGGTTCTGCTAGAAATTAAATGTGTCTATTTTCTAGATAAACCAAGAGAATCAAGAAAACCAATACTGAAGACATGGCTTTCCCTGTGATGGAAAATCATATGACTTATCATATATGTGTGTGTGTGTGTGTGTCTATTTTCAGGAGAGCAACCTCACAGAGCTGGAAAATCCTGTCCTTCTTGTTTGCCATCCAAGAGATCAACAAAGATCCCCATATCTTACCCAACCTCACCCTGGGCTACAACATTCATGACAATTATTTTGATACCAGAACTACATCAGAAGGTTTGATGGATCTGCTTTCTCCTGGGCTGGCAGACGTTCCAAACTACAAGTGTGGAGCAAGACAGAATAACCTCTTAGCTGTAATTGAAGGGACAGAAACTGACATCTCCATCCAGATTTCATCCATGTCAGCCAACTACAAAATCCCTCAAGTGAGAAAGTCTCTTCTTTAATTTCACTGATAAGATTTATAATTGGTGGGGGAATCTAATTAGCTGGAATCTGGCTAGTTGGCATTAATGGTTACAATTCCAGTGTTTTGTTTGCACTCCAAAATAAGTGTTTTGTTTAATAAGCATAATCTGAATAAAATCACAGATGAGATGATAGAAATGAAAATTCTATAAATTCAAAAGCCTATAAATTCAGAGCAAACATTAGATATGTAGGAAGATAAGGAGCAGTAAGGACAGCTGAGAAGATTATAGGAAGCTCACTCCCCGTTATTCAGGATACTGCTTATAAGTGTTGGAGCTCAAAGTATTGTTAGAGACCCCACACCAGTGGTGGGATTCAAAAAAATTTACTACTGGTTCTGTGGGTGTGGCTTGGTGGGCGTGGCAGGGGAAGATTACAATAAAATCCCATTCCCTCCTCATCCCAATAACCTGCTTTCCAGCTTCATTCGCCTGTGCAGGGTAACAAAAGTAGACCCAGCCGATCATCTGGGACGGGAGGCAGAGAATAGATGGGGGTGGGGACAGTCAGAGGTGATATTTGCCGGTTCTCTGAACTACTCAAATTTCCACTACCAGTTCTCCAGAACTGGTCAGAACCTGCTGAATACCACCTCTGCTCCCTCACACACTTCACAGCCTGTTTTTGATGCTCTCCTCCGGGAGGAGGTTTCAAAGTATCTTTAGAACAGGAATACTAGATTCAGTAGATTCAGCTTTGTTTCTTATGCCATCCATCCTGTAAATTCGCAGGATTCTTTTTTTCCCCGGCAAGTATATGTATACATTCAAACTAGACTGTGATGACCCGGAGTGTAACACAAATGTAACAAAATCCAAAATGCAAATAAATGTCCTTTAATGCCACCAACTTGGCCCCACTGTTCAATAATTCTCAGTTGGAGATAAAACGTATTCAAAAGAAAGCAATACAGTCCAAACTTAATGAGCAGATAGAGGTGAAATAAAAAACCAAACGAACTACAATGATGAAATTTTCACAACAGACCAGGATAAATAATTACCAAATTCAAAGAGATAACAAGGCATAGTCTGTTGGAAGGACGCCAATCAAGATAACTTGAGGCCAAAATAAAACACACTTTGCTTCTGGCAATGCTGTTGTAATCGTTTCTTTTATATACTAGTCTCCCCAACAGCAACCAATGAGGAGGATCATGGCCGCTTCCTCTCTCGTAAGCCAAGTTTTTGCCTTTTCTGTTCCTCCCAGCGTGTCCTAGGATGGATAGGGGATGGACCTGGGTCCTCCTCTGCCTGCTCAGCTGGCCTCTGCCCTTCCCCAGCCTCCTCCACAACCTCCAGAGCCACACTTCCACTCCCTATCAGCTGTTCCTCCTCTCCCTCTACCAAGGGCATGACATAGACTGTGATGTTTCTCTGTGTCATACATGTGTGTGTATGTGGGTATGTGCATAATGCTTATCTTTTGAGAGCTGAATGCAACAAAATGTCATTTTTAATGTATGCTGATTAGTGTACATTTAAAATGACAATAAAGTTTTTATTCTATTCTAAGATGGTATGATAGATACATAAGCTTTTAATCTGGTGATCACATCTCATTAATGGAGGATCCAGCAAAATACGGCATAAGGAGAGCACTGTAGGACCTCAAAAGTTCACATTCCTCAAACGCTTGAATAATTGCAGAGGCTTTTGGGTGTCAAGTGGCTTGAAAACAGTAACAGACATTAATATAAATAGAACAACCCGTGCTGAGCAGAATACTTTAGACCAGGGGTGTCAAACTTATGATGCATTCGGCCCATGGACCACGAGTTTTACACCCCTGCTTTAGACCATCTAAAATAAACATTCAGTATAACAGGAGTTTGGAAGCAAAAGACTAGCAAGTCCCATCCTGAAACTAAACCGATCACCAATTCCTTCTTCTCTTTATCAGGTCAGTTACTCTTTTGTTACGCATGCTCAGAGTGATAAAACCCAGTTTCCCTTTTTCTACACCACGGTCCCCAAAGAACGAACCCAATACCTGGGGATTCTCAAAATGCTTCTGCACTTCCAATGGACATCAGTTGGTCTCTTTTCAAGAGACACTGAAAACGGGAACCATTTCATAAGGACATTGGTGCCAATGCTGTCCAAGAATGGGATCTGTGTTATTTTCTCACAAACCTTTTCGGGAGTGAATAGAGAAGTTATGGATATCAATGCAAACAGCAATTCTGCCTCGGTGTGGAAGTGGAAAGAAGTGAATGTGTTTATTTATTTTTCAGACCCTGGATTCTTTATGACTGGGATATGGGCAATAGTCAATATGATTAACACCAGCACATTCTACATAAAATCACATGTTGCAGAATCGACTGTCTCCGTAGGGAAGATCCTTGTTACCGCAGCTTTGTGGGACCTCTCGTTTGACTTGAAATATAACATCGTATTCTATAAAAACATTCACGGTTTCTTTTCTTTCCTTACCCAGAAAAAGAAAAAGATAAAATATGATTTCCTCCCTCTTTTCATTTCTCTTCACCGTTTTGCGTATATAGCATTTCCTTGCTCATACTTCAAGGCTGCCCCATCGGTGAAAGGCTGGACGAGATGCACTGAGAACGAGGCAGTGGGGACCCTGCCCCAAGACGAGATTGAAAAAACGGTGTCTCTAGACACCTCTCGAGTTTACCACACTGTCTGGGCCCTGGCACGGGCCTTAGATGTGGCTTATTCTTCCCAATTCAAGAGGAGGAAAGTGGAAGGTGGAGGAGGGACATCCATATTGCAAATTCTGCAACCGTGGCAGGTATTCCCTTCCGAATCACAGGGATTCCCACTCAATATGTGCAACACAAAAGCAATTCGAGAATCGTCAGAAACCGAGAAAGTGTTCCTCTAATGGGGAGGATGTTTATTTTGTTGACTTCTCTAAATACAATCTATCACATAAGTCTTATGGCCATTTAAAGTGTTCCAGATAATTATATTTAAATTTCCATGACAGACAGTAGACATACACTTATTGCCTTAAATAAAAAATCTGTCTTAGGTCATGTCTACCATTATTAGCATTCATTTGCCTTGTGGTTTTAGACAATCTGAGGTGACTTCTTAAAGGCCAGAAGGTTAATTACCATCTCTATCTGGAAGAATATGATTTAAGAAATGAATTCAGAATTGAATTCAGAAATGGGGAGGAATGTAAGAATGAGTTCATTGTGCCCAGTGATGAGATTCAAATTTTTTTACTACTGGTTCTGTGGGCGTGGCTTGGTGGACATGGCTTGGAGGGCATGGCAGGGGAAGGATGCTGCAAAATCTCCATTCCCACCCCATTCCTCGAGGAAGGTTACTGCAAAATCCCATTCCCTCCCCACCCCACTAACCTGCTTTCCAGCTCCATTCCCCAACTGGGACTCAGGAGGCAGAGAATAGATGGGGACGGGGCCAGTCAGAGGTGGCATTTGCCGGTTCTCCGAACTACTCAAAATTTCTGCTACTGGTTCTCCAGAACTGGTCAGAACCTGCTGAATACCACCTCTGATTGTGCCTCAACACATTTTGGGTGAGGGACTAGCGTTTACTCCCTCAAGAGAGAGTGAGAGATTATTTTTTAAATTTGCTGTGAAAAGCATATAGATCTCATTTCATAAGAGACCATCGATGGAATAGAATAGCAGAGTTGGAAGGGACTTTGGAGGTCTTCTAGTCCAACCCCCTGCCTAGGCAGGAAACCCTACACCACTTCAGACAAATGATTATCCAATATCTTTTTAAAATCTTCCAGTGTTGGAGCATTCACAATTTCCGAAGGCAAGTTGTTCCACTGATCGATTGTTCTAACTGTCTGGAAATTTCTCCTTAGTTCTAGGTTGCTTCTCTCCTTGATTAGTTTCCACCCATGGCTTCTTGTCCTGCCCTCAGGGGCTTTGGAGAATAGTTTGACTCCCCCTTCTTTATTGCAGCCCCTGAGATATTGATTTTGTAATATAGGAAAGTCCAAAATATCTATGAGAACCTGTGTAGAGCAAGGTTGAATTATGGAATCTTTGGTGCTCTGTGAACTTGGTTATATGCATGAAGACATTTCACTACCCTGCTCGGTAACATGGCAATATTGCTTATGAGCAATGAAACATCTGCAAAAAACTTCATCTTCATGTTACCTAGTTGGGTAATGAACTATCTGCAAGCAAACAACCAAGATCAAAAAGCATTAAGGACCCCTCAAATGTACATACAGCTAGTCCTCACTTAATGATGGTTCAAATTAATGATGAACTCAGCAAAGGATGTTTTATGTTCCATGAAGCACTTCCCATTGTCATCAACTTTTGCACCCCACATGGTCACAAACTGATCTGGGTGCTTGGCAACCTACCGTATTTGTACATACAACCTGTTGCCAAGCACCCCAAGATCATGTGATTCCCATTTGCAAACTTCTCTATCTGCTATCCCAGAAAGTCAGTGGGGAAGCCAGGAGAGAAAGTTGCAAGCTGCTGCCAGATGCCAAGAGGACTCCATTTGGTGACTGGCTAAAAGAGCTCCCTGCCAAAATCAAGAAAATCCTTTTCTCCTTGAGCTCCATGCCAGGACACCTGCATTCACTACCTAAAATTCTGTTCCCTTAATGGCCCATGAGACTGCTTAACAGCTCCAACCAGGAGTGGTAGGATTATGGTTGTTGAGCATAACACTCACATAACATCTTGCTTAATGATCACTTCCCTCAACAACCGAGATTCCAGCCCTAACTATAGTCATTATGTGAGGACTTCCTGTAGTTATCTTATCATCTATAAATAAGATAAATAAAAAGCGATTTGGGGGTTTGTGGGAGTGCTCAACAGAAATTCATTGTCCATCTTTACTAAATACAAACCTTTTTTTTTTTTTGCTGTCCCAGCTGCACCCTTTCTTGCAAGATTCTCAATTTTACAACACTTCCACGGATGAAGTGCATTTGGATGAGAATGGTGAACTAACAGCTGATCTGGACATTGTGAATTGGGTGAAATTTCCTAATCGTTCTATTGTCAGTGTACAATTTGGAAGCATAGGAAGGCAGGGTTCCTCGGAGCCCCAATTCAACATCGATGAAGAGGACATGGTGTGGCTCAAATGGCTCAACCAGGTGGGAAGGAGAAGTCATTCCCTTTGCTGTCTCCTACCATATAATTACTGTAAGGCTTCATCCACAGTTCTCTAGATCTTCTGATCTCTTCTCAAGTTTGCTGTCCAGTTGGCCATTTCAGGTACCATACAATGCGTTGTATTTCATGAATAAGGCAGTTTCCAACATTTGAACTGGGAAAGTAAAACACATTTCTAGAAGTATTGGTTTATTTATGTATTTGTTGGTTTATCATTAATATTGTGAAACTACTCACCAGGAATAGCTCTCTGCACAGCATTTATGCATGTGAAAAATATACTAGCAACAAAAAAATATAATATCTAAACTCAAAATATTTCCATAAAGAGCCTCTTTTTGAGGGAGATATGCAGTTAAGAAATATGAAATATAAACAAACAAACAAACATCAGCAGTCAATTAGCAGTATTATACAAAGAAGTGAGAACTAGAATAATAACAATTGTAAGAGAAGAGCAATGACTGCTAGAGGTAGTCCTCATTAAGTGACTATAATTGGGACCAATAATGCTGGTAGTTAAGCAGAAGTGGAATCTGGCTGTGAAACTTGCAAAAGGCACTAGAGGACATTACAATGGTTGTAAATACAAGAATAGGTTGTAAATTTACTTTTTCAGCACCATATTCACTTGGAACAGTTGCTAAATGGAACAGTCACCTCAATCTTGTATTCCCATATCTGCTAAAATATAATGTCAATGTAAACTATCTGGGAAAACCAGCTTTTAAACAGACTTGTCATGCTGGAAATGATGCAGAGAGAAACACCATGTGCCATTTACACTTCTGGGAAATTCATGCTTTCACTACATTTGCTTTAGAAGGCTGAATATTTATAATCCCGTGTCACTCAAATAAATATGTAGCATAACTACAGGATGGAAAGTGGAGGCAGGAGTAATCTGAGGGAATCATCAACCACTGTTTCGTTTGCCTTGGGTAATTTGGGTAATTACCCAAGCTTTGGGTAATTTCCATCTCTGCCTCTGCTTTCCATTATTAGATCAGGGGTCTCCAAACTTGACAACTTTAAGAGTTGTGAACTTCAATTTCCAGAATTCTCAGCTACCTATGCTGAGGGGGATAGGAACTCTGGGAGTTGAAGTTCGCAACTCTTGAAGTCCCCACGTTTGGAGACCTCTGCATTAGGTAACCAGTTGCTCTGGTTTTTCTTCTCAGATCGTGTAAATATTTCACTTGTTACTAAATATTTCCATAGAGAGGAACATTTGAGTTTATTTTATTTTATTTTATTTTATTTGTCAATCGCTTACAAGATAATAGGTGTAAGTATAAACATGAGTAAGAATACAGGAAATAGGTACGAATAAATGGGGACAATAGGACAGGGATGGTAGGCACGATGGTGCACTTATGCACGCCCCTTACAGACCTCTTAGAAATGGGGTGAGGTCGATAGTGGATAGTTTGAGGTTAAAGGAGTGGGGATTAGAGGATGTAACAACAGATTAGTTATATTAGTTTATAAAATTAGTTTGTAACTAATTTTTTGAGGCTCTTATTGTCATCTGATAAGAGCCAGGAAGCATGTCTTCTCTGTATCACCCCCTGCCCCCTGGAAAACTTCTCTAGTTGAAGTTTGGCAGTCCCTTTCAGCCTTCCATAAGTTTCCTCCAAGCACTGTGAGGTGACTAGAAAATTGCATAGTAGAATGGATTGGTGCCCGGATTTTATTATTTTTTTAAAGTTTTAATATTTTAGTCAGTTGAATTTTTGATTTAAATAATTTTATGTGTCTCTTAATTTTGGACTGAGAGCCGCTCAGAATTGGTTGAAAGATGGGCAGTTATATGAACGTATTAAATAAATAGATGGACATTTTGCTTCTCATCTAAGAAGAGTTTTCAGTTCTGACTGAATAGGGGAAAGGATTTATATTCCTTGCAGTGATCTGGATGTTAGTACTCTGTCTGAGAGTCATTGAGGCCACTTGGAGATAAACCTCCACATGGCCTTAATACCAGAGGTGCTATTCTGACCAGTTCTGGAGAGCTGGTAGCGGAAATTTTGAGTAGTTCGGAGAACCAGCAAATTCCCACCTCTGACTGGAGATTTTACAGTATCCTTCCCCTGCCAGGCCCACCAAGCCATCCCCACAGAACTGATAGTAATTTTTTAAAAATCCCACCACTGCTTAATAACTCTCAGAACGAGTGCTAATGATCAGGTGGCTGCAAGGAATATCAATCATTTCATTCCCCACCATTCAGTCAGAAATGATGAAGCTTCTTGGATGAGAAGTGAAATGTCTTCAAAGAAAAATAAAGAAAGGCCAGTTGCCCCTTGGAAAAAAAAGCACCTTTTGGGACAACCATGACCTGGATGACTGAGAATCTTTATTAGACAAATAAATGAACACATTTTTCTTGATTGTCTGTTTAGACCTTGCCTTCTTCCAGATGTGTGGAAAGCTGCCATCCTGGTTTCCTCAAGGTAGTCCAGAGAGGACAGCCAGTTTGCTGCTATGACTGTGTTCGTTGTGCAAAGGGGACCATCTCCACTCAGGAAGGTGAGTGGCTCCTGGAGAAAACAATTTTTCATGCACAAAATGACAAACATTTGAATGCACTCAGTGGTATCTTTAAATATGCATTCCGTATTTATTTCATTTTTAAAATTCACAATTTGCTGCATGATATAAACAATAATAAAGGAAGCGAGGTAATGACCCTGGGCTTTGTGTTATGATTCCGGGTTTCAGCAATCTACATGCAACCTTTACTCCTTAACTAGTACAGGAATGTTAAACCGATTATGAAAAGTATTTTTTTTATAGAGAAAATATTTTATAAACAAATAAGCTATTTTTAATGCTCTCAAAATAAACATTTTTCCCTTCATCTTGTCTTGATGTCATTCTAATTTGTTCTTGTGCAACCCTGACTCAGATTAATTTTCATTTAACGACCCCATAATCCCTTGTGGGGTGGAGTCTGGGCAACTGAATGGAGCTAGCAGAGTGTTTAATGGCCGGATGCCTTTCCTGTCACCAATACAGAGTTTGTTCAGCATACATATTCTCATTTTGCCCAGAGAGAGAGAAATATATCTGCCTTTACCTAGGATCGAACTCACACACTCCTGATTGTGAGGCGAGAGTTCGACCTCTAGGCCACCGTACCGCTCCTAACCCTGGCTCAGATTGGGACCCCCAAAAATACTTTTGACACTATTAGGACTCTGCAACCGGTTTCAAAGAGAAGCAATGGAAGATAAATGTAGTACTTGCCTGCCAATCATTAAAGTGGTTTTTTTCAAGCTTGGCAACTGACTAGGGAATTCTGAGAGTTGAAGACTAAACATCCCAAAGTTGCCAAGTCTGAAAAGCCCTCATTAAAGCAACCATAGCTTTTTCCAGGGCACGTAGCACATTCCTGAGAATGTAACCAACAGAAGCTTCTCCATCGTCTCTGCTACTCTGGTAAAAGGGTGTGTTTGTGTGTGTGTGTGTGTGTGTGTGATCCACTGAGACTTGGGCCAAGCTGTATGGATGCTGTGAAACCCTTCTTGAGAACTTTTTGAGGAACATTTGCAAAGCCCTCATTGAACTAAAGGCCTTCTTGATTTCAGTGAGTAGTAAGAAGTTTCAAGGATACTTTCTTAACGCTGGATCTCCTTTAGGAAGGAAACAAAGAGAGGACAACTAATATTGGAATTTATTTAGAAATATAGGGATGGAATAGGCACAAGAACAAACGTTTTAAAATGTAAGAGAATGGCTTCATCGTTTCCAGAACGTATATTTTGAAAGAAACCCAAGGCGTCCACTCTGTCCATTTCTGATTCCTGAGCAGGGGGTTGGACTAGATGACCTCCAAGGTCCCTTCCAACTCTGTTATTCTGTTATAACACCAATTGTTAAAAGATTTTTTTTCCCTTTTAATTCATTCCCTACTCTGCTCAAAACACCAAAACACTTTTAAATCCATCTAAATCAGGGGTGTCAAACTGGTTTCCTTCGAGGGCCAGATCAGCATAGTAGTCGGCCAGCCGGGGGAGGGGAGATGGGATGGATGCCTTCTATAGCACCCTGCCAGCCAAAATGGGGCACGCACACACACACAGACATACCCGATTTGGGTTGGCAGAGGCACCGCAGACCCGTCCTTTGCTATTTCCAGGCCAGTCCCACAGACCAGATCTAAGTACTTGCAGGCCTCATCCAGCCGATGGGCCTTGAGTTTGACACCCCTGATCTAAATCATGTGAGGTGATACTTGTTCCTTTTCCATAGCATCCATTAATGTCTATCTACAGAGGAAGATACATTTATTTATTTATTACAAGATAATAGGTATAAGCATAAACTTGAGTAGGAATACAGGAAATAGGTACGAATAAATGGGGACAATAGGACAGGGATGGTAGGAATGATGGTGCGCTTATGCACGCCCCTTACAGGCCTCTTAGGAATGGGGTGAGGTCAATAGTGGATAGTGTAAGGATAAAAGAGTGGGGGTTAGAGGATGTAACAACAGAGTCAGGTAGTCCATTCCAGGCATTGACCCCTCTGTTGCTTGAAGTCGTACTTTCTGCAATCGAGTTTGAAGCGATTTACATTGAGTTTGTATCCGTTGTTGAAGCATCCGGAGGCTTCAACTGGTACAGAATGCGGCCGCGCGGGTGGTTATGGGGGCATCAAGGTTCTCTCATGTGACGCCCCTCCTGCGTGAGTTGCATTGGTTGCCAGTGGCCTTTCGGGTGTGCTTTAAGATTTTAGTGTTAACTTTTAAAGCACTCCATGGCATCGGATGAGGATATTTACAAGACCGCATTCTGCCATTTTCCTCTTACCGTCCGGTGCGCTCCCAGAGGGAGGGTCTCCTGCGGGTCCCGTCAGCTTCTATGTGCCGGCTGGTGACCCCGAGGAATAGGGCCTTCTCCGTGGGGGCGTCTGCCCTCTGGAATGGGTTGCCTCTGGAGTTACGTACAGCCACGGACCTGGGGACCTTCAGGCATGCCTTGAAAACCTGGCTTTTTGACCAGGCCAGCTTGGGCTGATTTTAGATTTGGGTGTTTTAATTTTTATATTAAATTTTAGGGTTTTAGGGAGGGGTTTTAATTGTTTTCAGCCAGGGCCTTTAGTTTAATTTAGTTTTAACTTTTCACATATTTATTGTTTTAATTGTATGGCTGTGCACTGCTCCGAGTCCTTTGGGAGAGGAGCGGTATATAATAATAATAATAATAATAATAACAGCAACAACAACAACAACAACAATAATAATAATAATATTGATGTTGTTGTTGTATTGTTACGGTTGAAGCTGAAGTAATCATTGACTGGTAAGACATTGTAGCAGATAATTTTGTGTACTATGCTTAAGTCCAACCATAGGCAGTGTAGTTCAAGGTTGTCCAAGCCCAACATTTCAAGCCTGGTGATATAGGGTTAAAGTGTTATAGATCAGTGGTCACCAACCAGTAGGCTCGGGACCACTGGTGGTCCATGAGAAAATTTTGGTGGTCCACACAGAAATGTCACTCCCAAAGCAATTAATCCAGGCTGCGTGGGAACACAAGGCTGCGCCGCCCAAATGGCCCGTGGGAACACAAGGCTTGAGTCGCTTGCATTGTGAACACACAAGGTAGTGAGGAGAGAGGGGAAAGGGCAGAGGAGGAAACTTGCCCCACACGCCCCATGCGCCTGGCCTGGCCACCGGGCTGCTTCTTTCCACTTCTTTCTTCTTCTGCTATTGGCTGTGTGCAAGGAAAGCAGCAAAAGTCTTTCTTTTTCTCTCCCAAACTCCACCAGAATGAGTCTTTTGGACCCTGCAAGGCATCCTGCTCCAAAAGGCTGCACCGGCACAACAAATCTCACTTGGGCAGAGTTGGGGGAGAGAAAGAAAGACTTCTGTTGCTTCTGCTGCTTTCCTTGCATGAAGTGAAAAGTCTCTCTCTCTCCTGCTGAGAACGGAGCTGGAGACGGTATCCTGCGATCCCAAATAAAGAATTATCGATCGGTAGGAAAACGGGGTGGGGAATTTTCCTGCAGACTTTTTTGGGAATTTTTCTGGAGTATCTGGTCTACGGGATTTAAAATAATGAGTTTGGTGGTCTCTGAGGTCCAAAAGGTTGGTAACCCCTGTTATAGATAACTCTTAAAACTAACTTACTTATTTATTTATTGATTTGATTTGATATACTGCCCCCTCTCCCATCAGGACTCGAGGCGGTGTACAGCCAAATAAAAACACACTTACAAATACAACTTTAAAATAGAATTAAAAATAGATTAAATTAATGGCTGAGGTACAGTGATGATAAAACTAAACAAGGTAAAAATTTAAAAAGGTAAAACCATTAAAACCAATTTAAAAACCCTACCAGTAAAACTAGGCCAAACCGGCTTGTTGGAAAAGGTGGGTCTTCGGTGCGCGCCGGAAGACTTGTAGGTCAGGGATAGCTCGCATCTCTGGGGGTAATTCATTCCAGAGGGAGGGTGCTCCCACAGAGAAGGCCCACACCCTCGGGGCTGCCAGCCGGCATCGCCCAGCTGGTGGCACCCCAAGGAGGCCCACCCTGTGGGAGCACACTGGCCGACAGGAAGCCGATGGTGGCAGCAGGCGGTCCCGTAAGTAACTTCTAGGTCCATTGTACAAAAATATCCATTAAATCTATCCAATGTTAAAACATTGTTTTTATTATTTATTATTTTGGGAGCTCTGGTGGCACAGTGGTTAGAATTTCAGGCAACACTGACAAGGTGCAAGGTTGACTCAACCTTCCTTTCTTCTGGAATTGATAAAATGAGGATCCAGATTGTTGGGGACAATATGATTGTTGGGGACATTGTAAATAGGCCAGAGAGTGCTGTAAAGTAACATAGGGCAATATATAAGTCTAGTTTGCTTCATTCTATATTACCGAATGTAAGTATTCTTCTTTAGTTGTAATGTTTAGTATCACTTGTTTCCCTCTAATATTCAGTTTTTAAAGCCTTACTAGACAACTCGTGTCCCACTCATTCATTGTTTCTAAGATATTTCCTTACCAGAATCCTCAATGTTTTCATTAATGACCAAGCTTCTAAAGTACACTCTTCACTAGAAAAGTTAGGATAACATTCAGAGAGTAACTGCCTTGAAAATAGCCCATGTTGAACTTCATGTCATAAAATCTTTTATAAAATTTGCCAAGGTTCAATTCCATGGGAGTTATTACTGTCAGATTCTGGACACATTCTGTAAATTAGCCCATCTGAAGTACCTTGGTTTAAAAGGTCTTGCCCAATTAAAGGTGATGTGAATCAGAAGTTTAGTAGTATATAGATTTTTTAAAAAAGAGATCAAATAAAAGCATTGTCCCACAGGAAGGATTCTTTATAATTAATTCCAAAACTATATTTCAAGTTTATTTATATTATAAGGGATGAAGGGCCCTTAATCTGTTTGTAACTTTCTAAACACAAACATTTAATCTTCCTTTTGCCAGTTATTTAAAAAGAAGTCCTTAAATTTGGATTTAAAACTTCTTTAACTAAAGATTGAAGAAAACTCATCTGGTGCTATAAAACCTACTGATTCAAAAATTCCTAGTTGAAAAGCCGTTAACAATTTCAAAAGTGATTAGAAAAGGAAGTATATGAACCCAGGCTCCAACTGTAGGATGAGTAGGATGGATTTTCCCATCCCACAAACCTCTAAACTCGCTGGAGTGAGATTTCTTGCAGTCTCCTTTAAGAAGAGCAATTGTCTGGAGCACTTGTGGGTGATCTCCTCCCCTTGTCCAGAGAGCAATTATTGGAGAGCCCATCTACTGTATTAACAAGGGCTTCATTCTGCCTATAATAGTCAAATTGCTCTTTTTTTTTGCACCTTTTATTTTTATTCTTTTTTTTCCCATTTATATTGGTTTGTAGTGTTTAGATTGTAATTCTTAATAAAATTATTATTTTAAAAAGGATGAATAAAGGAGATATTTCTTTTCTCTGCAGATGCAGTTCATTGCACCAGATGTTTGGAAGATCAGCATCCAAATGAAAGGCAAGATCGCTGTCTCCCAAAATATATCATCTTCTTGTCATATAATGAATATTTGGGGACCATCCTGGCTTCCTTTGCTCTGTTTTTGTCGTTCATCACAACACTTATATTAACAATTTTCATAAAATATTATGAAACTCCAATAGTCAAAGCCAATAACCGGGATCTCTCGTACATTCTCCTGACTACACTTCTCCTTTCCTTTCTCACCAGCTTCCTCTTCATTGGCAGGCCAAAGAAAGCTACCTGTCTTATCCGACAAACAGCCTTCTTCATCATTTTCTCAGTGGCTGTTTCTTCCCTCTTAGCCAAAACCATCACAGTGGTGCTGGCCTTCTTGGCAACAAAGCCGGGGAACAGAATCAGGAGGTGGCTTGGGAAGACTTTAACCAATGCTGTTGTTCTTGCTTGCTCTGCTGTACAAGTTCTGATTTGCTCCATCTGGCTGGGAATCTTTCCTCCCTTCCCTGACACAGACAAGCACTCACACCCTGCAGAGATTGTCCTGCAGTGCAATGAAGGACCTGCTGTCATGTTTTATTCTGCCCTGGGGTATATGGGCTTGCTGGCTGTTGTCTGCTTCACAGTGGCTTTCCTGGCCCGCAGGCTGCCTGGGGCCTTCAACGAAGCCAAGCTGATCACCTTCAGCATGCTGGTCTTCTGTAGTGTTTGGGTTTCTTTTGTGCCCACCTACCTGAGCACCAAGGGTAAATATATGGTGGCTGTGCAGATCTTCTCCATTTTGGCGTCCAGTGCTGGGCTGCTGGGCTGCATCTTTTTCCCCAAGTGCTACATTATTTTGCTGAGGCCAGAGCTGAATACAAAGGAGCAGCTAACCACACAAATCAAAGTATAGATTCATTGTGTATATCTGGGCAAACCCCCCCCCCCCTTGCTCTTTTCTCTCACTCTCAGTCCACCTTCACTCCAGAGTTTCACATCAATATGATTATGGATGTTTATAAGGAAATGAGGTACCATTAATTAAAATAAGTGGTACAGTAGTTAAAGTGCAGTATTGCCTGCAAACTCTGCCCACAGCCTGCAGTTCGATTCTCACTGGCTCAAGGTTGACTCAGTCTTCCATCCTTCTGAGATTGATAAAATGCTTCCATTTTAAACTGCCCAGAGAATGCCGTAAAATGATATGGAGCAGTATATAAGCCTATAACACTGCTGCAGGATTCAATCTGGGTTGATCACTGGGACCAGAGGTTTAATCTTCCACGCTTTCAGACTTCTGCTGGAGTCCATCCTTAGGGATCTTCCCTCTCACCAGAATATCTTGGAACACGTATATTCGCCTTCATTTCTAAAAATACTATGCTAATGTAGATGTTTATACATGTATATGTGTCTCTCAGTATATGTTGTTCCTTTTTTGTTGCCTTATAATTGTATGTATTGTTTGTGTTTTCCTTTTAAAATGTTCAGCCACTCCATTAATAAAACAAAAGTAAAGTTTATCAGATTATTTGCATTATGAGGACCAAACGGTTACAATAGTGCTCCTCATAAGAGCCAGAATAGGCAATGGTTAAAGAAACAGGTGGCATAAGAAAACAGACCCAAAGGAGTTGCAGGATTTAATTTCATTTGGTAAAGATATGCTAGAAGTTTGATAGGAGATCTGGTGTCCATAAGAGGAATTGGAAGAAGAAAGATGGTGGATGCAGTGTGGCATTCACATACAAAAAAAAAGAGGTCAAGCATTGTGATAGATGTTAATATCTTGCCTATTGTGACTTTCCTTTTGAGATTAGGCATTTAAGCCAGGTGGAGCTTTATATGTCAAATATAACTCGTATCACTAAGAATGGTCCAATATATTTTGGACCTAATTTTTTATTAGCAAGACCCAACTGTATGTATTTCGTTGAGAGATATACCCAGTCGCCTATGTTATATTGGGCTTGTGCGGATCGTTTTTTATCTGCCTGACGTTTGTACTCTGCTTGTGCTTGTTTTAAGGCAACTTTTACTTTTTCCCATTGTTTCCGTATGTTATCCGCCCAGGTTGAAACAGTACTTGGTTCCTGAGTGGCATGAGGCCATTCTGGTATTGGTACAAACTCTGTACCACTAACTATCCGAAATGAAGAAAATCCCGTACTACTATGGATTGTATTATTGTATGCTATTTCAGCATACGGAAGTAGGTCCACTCAGTTACTCTGTTGGTAATTTACATAACACCGTAGATATTACTCTACAGTGGCATTAGCTCGTTCCGCAGCTCCATTGGTACACGGGTGGTAAGCCGTACTTAATCCTTGGGTCGACCCAATCATGTGTATAAATTCTCTCCAGAATTTTGCTGTGAACTGTACTCCACGGTCAGATATGATTTTGTGTGGTACACCATGCAAACATGCTTTATGAATAAATCTGCTAATTTCCTAGCAGAAGGCAACCCTTTACAAGGAATGAAATGTGCCTGCTTGAAAAATAAATCAATGACAGTCCATATAAGGTTGCAGCCATGAGTTTCTGAAAGTTCCACTATGAAGTCCACACCGATGTCTTGCCAAGGTTTTATGGGCTCAGACATGATTTGCAATAAACCCGATGGTTTCTCTATTTTTATTTTATTAACCATACAGGTAGGACATGATTTCTCATAGCTTTCTATATTTGTCCTCATACCCGGCCACCAAAATTGTCATTTCACTAACTGCAATGTTTTTAAAAACCCATAATGTCCTGCTGTTTTGTCGTCATGACAACATTTCAGTACTGTCGATCGTAGGCTATTTGGAACATACATTTTATCCTTTCGCCACGCAATCCCATTTCTCATTTCAACTTGACTTTTATTATCAATCAACCATTGATCTTCTGCTAATATAGTAGGGCAGTCACTGGTGAGTATAGTAGTTTTTAACGACTCGGCATGGTTACTGCATGGTATAAGTGGTTGTATTATATTATCCCTTTGGTTATTGCATTGAGGAAGCCGCGATAAGGCGTCTGCCATGAACTTTTTTCCCGATGGAATATATTTTAAGTCCATGGACTTCCAGATACTTCTGGAATTACATCAGAGGCTTCTCACCAACATGTTTTCCTTCCTTGTTCCCTTCTTCATGAACTCACAGGACAAGCCTGGAGACAGAGACAGTCCAGGGAATGCCTCTTCTCTTTAAAATTATCAACATCACATTGATTCATTGACTGCCTTCCAATCTCACCTCCAGGGAATTCTCCAAAGTTCACTATCAAGTTGACATAAACATCAACATTCAAGAGCAATGCAGGAGACATCAGAGCTTGGAAACCCAGGGACATAAAAGCCTTTGGTATCATTGAATAATTATTATTCTGTGCTTTAAACCTTGAGACTTTTCAGATGAATTTCTTGTGGACTCCAACCTCCAGCTGTGGCAGGAAAGCCACAACAGCAGTTGTGATATTGTGCAAAGGCCATTTGCCTTCGTGAACTGCTCCTCCAATTCTTTGAGAGCCACCTGACACTGCAAGAAGTGGAAATGGGTCTATTATTTCTCCTGATGCTTCTGTTCTCCCAGATACCCTGCAAGATGTTGAATGCCAAGTGCCCCTTAACTATAGAAAGGGATGAGACAGATCCATTGAATTACTTCAAGCCAGGAGACTACCTCATTACTGGAATCACTCCTGCGACAACCGCTATGTTTCGACCATTTACTTTCAAAAAGACTCCAACCAACAAAGTTTTATGGTAAGAGAGCATTTCCCCCTCTGATTACTGCTGGTTCCAAAAGTTGTAAATGTTTCCTGACACACACAAACACACACACACGTGCACGCACACACCCCAGTGAAGAAAAGCCTTCCTTAATGAACTATCTCTCTTAGCCAGATCACTGGAGACAGAGGTTTTGGACTGAATGAAAACCAAGGCACCTCTCAATGTCCACCATGTCATTTCAGCCTCTAGCTCCTTAGCTTCTAGAATGCAAGATATTTTGCTAATCCTTCACTTCAGGGGGGAAAAAATCTTTATTGATTTATTTGATTTGTCAATCGCTTACAAGATAATAGGTATAAGTATAAACATAGTTATGAATACATGAAATGGATATATTTAAGAAAAATAAAAAGAAACAATAGGATAGGGACGGTAGGCACATTGGATGCGCTTATGCACCAACTTCTGCTTTTTCCCGTTTTTCTCCCTCCAATTCTGGGAAGAGTAGTTGAACAAAGAGGAAATTCAGGGAACTTGCCATCCATGAAGGAATCTCACTTGGATTTGTTTTCTTTTGTGTCTGGGACATGACTAGGACAAGCCAGTTGGCTCAGAGAATTTTTTTTTTTTCAGATCCTGCATTTTCCTGCTGTTTCACCTTCTCCTTGAGGCATAGTATTGCCAAAAGCACACCATCCAAAAAAGTGCTCCAGAAATGCCCCCAGACCTCTTCCTGCCCAAATATCTATGTTCTTTTTCTTTGTACAATTACAAAGTAGGTGTCCCTGCAGTTTGACAGACAGACAGACAGACAGAATTCTTTATTGGCCAAGTGTGATTGGACACAGAAGGAATTTGTCTTGGTGCATATGCTCTCAGTGTACATATAAAGAAAAGTCAAGAAACATAAGGTACAACACTTAATGATAGTCATAGGGTACAATAAGCAATCAAATCATAGTAGGAAACAGTCCATATAAATTGTAAGGATACAAGCAACAAAGTTACAGTCATACAGTCACTAGTGGGAGGGGATGGGTGATAAGGAGTGATGAGAAGATTAACAGAAATAGTAGTGCAGACTTAGGAAATAGTTTGAGGGAATTATTTGTTTAGCAGAGTGATGGCATTTGGGAAAAAACTGTCCTTGTGTCTAGTTGTTCTGGTGTGCAGTGCTCTGCAGATGACAGACTCAATAATTCCTCCGTAGAACTGTATCAGCAGCTCCTTGGGCAGTTTGAGCTTTCTGAGTTGGCGCAGAAAGAACATTCTTTGTTGTGATTTTTTGATGATGTTTTTGATGTTAGGTGCCCATTTTAGGTCATGTGATATAATAGAACCTAGAACCTAGAAATTTTCAATGTCTGTGTGACACTGAATCCAATTTTGCCCAATGAGAAGGTTAACCTTGAGACTATTCCTTCATCCCAATCTCTTATCTATAGTAGATAGTTTAATAATATGAAAAAATAAAATAAATAAATAAAAATATACCATGGCAATTCATCCTACGAAAGCAGTCATATCTACAGGGAAATTCTGCATTCTGTGAGATACTTAATTGTCCTGAGAGCCTCTATACCATTGTGGGGGCATACACAGTACAAATGTGTTTGTCTGGGGTCTTTCAAGTCGAGAAAAAACAGAAAAAATAAATATCCAAGAACATAAACATTTCCAAAACAGTGATATAAAAAATGGCATAAAACATCTAGCTTAAGGCTGGGGAGTATAAAGGGAAGGTAAGATGCTTTAGACATCCCAGGAATAGAATATATTTTTCAAATCAATTCCTCCAGCCCACCAACTCTTAAGCTTTTCTACAGTTAGATAAGTTTTTATCGTCTAGAAATGAAACACTTCTATTTTCTAGAGAAAACCAAGACTGAAAGAAAACACAGGGATCTTGTTCTTATACTGTACATGATAACTGTTTCAAGACTTCCATATGCACAAAGGGGGAAGGTCAGATATATGAATTCCCACAAGGAAGAAATGGATTGTGAAGTTAAGGAAATTGGCCAAAATATCAAAATTGATTGCTTTGATTAAAGATATTAATTTCACTGCTTCTGCTAATATATGGGAACAGTTTAGGGGGTTTTGCTCAATATAAGGAAAAGGAAATGTTTGATTTTGGGATTTGATGATAGAAATGTTGTGTACTGTTGAAGTTTATCATTTACTTTAGGTTTTTATAGTTCTTTAAATTTAGAGGATGTTTTATTACAGATTTTTGATCATAATTTATTAGGGTGTATATTCTGCACTATGGCTTATATGTTTATTTAGATTAAGAGAGTATTATATTACATATTTTTCTGTTACTGTTTGATTATTTCATACTTATATTTTTTAGTTTTGCATCTGCTTTCTTTTATTATACTAAAACTTGAGCATATTTTATTATCAGATATACGGATTAAAGAGAGTTGGAAGTAAATTTATAATATTATTATTGTGTCTTTTTCTATGTCACTTGTTAAACTTTCTGTGTTGTTCCACTCACCAACATTTCCCGTTTTATTGCAATTTTGTACTTTGATGTTTACATTTTTTTTGAAACTTAATAAGATCTGTTTTTTAAAAAGAGAAACCAAGAGAATCAATGAAACCAATATTGAATTCACAACTTTTCTTTGACACAAAATGATTATTGTGTGCATGTGTATTTTCAGGAAAGTAACAACAAAGTACTGGAAGATCCTGTCCTTCTTGTTTGCTGTCCATGAGATCAACCAGGACCCCTGTATCTTACCCAACCTCACCCTGGGCTACAACATTCATGACAATCATTTTGATGCCAGAACAACATCAGAAGCTTTGGTGGATCTGCTCTCTCCTGGGCTGGCAAATGTTCCAAACTACAAGTGTGGAGGAAAACAGAATAATCTCTTAGCTATAATTGAAGGGACAGAAACTGACATCTCCATCCAGATTTCATCCATGTCAGGCAACTCTAAAATTCCCCAGGTGAGAAAGTCCCTTCTTTAATTCCACTTTAAAGGGTAATAATGGAGAAAAGAAATCTAATTAGCTGGAATACGGCTAATGTATTAATGGTTATCAATTCAGTTTTTGTTTATGCTCCAAAATAAGTATATTCTTTAACAAGTACAATCTGAAGAAAATCATAGATGAGATGACAGAAATGCAAATATAGGCCCTATGAAAGTCAGGCAAATGTTCAATACTGAAGAAGATAAAATGGTGATATGACGGACACATTGTAAGACATTTTGTGATCTCTAATGATCACATCTCATTTATGGAGAATCCAATGAAATATGGTATAGCAAGAAAATTCAAGGGTTCTGTGGCTGAAAGACTTGGATTATTGCAGAGGATTTTAGGACTCAAGTGAATGAAAACAGTAGTGACAATCATAAATATAAATAGGGCACTCTATGCTAATAAGAAAAGATTAGAATTTCTGAAACCATGCTCAAGATTAAAAGGAGTTTAGAACCAAAGACTTGCAAATGCTGTCCTGAAACTGAATCAGTCACCAGTTCCTTCTTCTCTTTACCAGGTCAGTTATTCCTTTGTTTCCCATCTTCTGGGCGATAAAGCACTGTTCCCCTTTTTCTACACCATGGTCCCCAAAGAAGGGGTGCAATATCTGGGGATCCTCAAATTGCTCCTGCATTTCCAATGGACATCAGTCGGTCTATTTGCTCCAGACACGGACAATGGGAAGCATTTCATAGCAATGATGGTTCCAGGGCTCTTCAAGAAGGGGATTTGTGTCGTTTTCTCACAAACCATTTCGGGGATGAATACATAGAAAGTGAAGATTGATGGTGCCAACATTGAGAAATGGAAAAAGGTCAATGTATTTATTTATTTTTCAGAAGCCGGTTTCTTTACAGATGGAATATTTGTAATAGAGACATTAATTAAATCTTTGATATTGATCATAAAATCAAATGGTGTGGAATCTACAACACCTACCGGGAAAGTCTTTGTCACCACAGCTTTGTGGGACCTCAATGTGGACATGGCATACAGCTCCATAACACATCAGCATATTCTTGGTTTCTTTTCTTTCCTCATCCAGACGAAGAAAAAGACAAAAGATATTGATTTCATGCCTCTTTTTGTTTCTCTGCAAAACTTTGCACATAAAGCATTTCATTGCTTATACTCCAAGGCAGCCTCTACCGTGAAAGGCTGGACAAGATGCATTAAGAAAGAAGGGATAGAGACCCTTCCCCAAGAGGAGATTGAAAAAAGCCTGTCTCTAGAGAGTACCTACATCTATGACACTGTCTGGGCCCTGGCACGGGCCTTAGATGCGGCTTATTCTTCCCTTTCCAAGAGGAGACTGAAAGATGGTGAAGGGACACCAGTATTGCAACCGTGGCAGGTATTCCTTTTTCATCTCTGGATTTCCCACTAAATGTGTGGAATACATAAGCAACCCCAGAATCAGTACTGCAAATTATCCAGCCATGGCAGGTATTCCCTTTTCCATTACAAGGGATTCCCAGGGAAGATGTGCAAGTCATAGGTGACCCCAGTATCTTTAGAATATGTAGTGAGGAGTGGATTTATTTACTAACATCTCCAAATACAATTTATAATATAGGGCTTGATGGCAATTTAGAGTCCCATGATTATCATGTATTACACCCAGTAGACACTAGACAATAGGGTTGACACGATAGCAGTGTTCCAATATTTCAAGGGCTGCCACAAAGAAGAGGGAGTCAAGCTATTCTCCAAAGCACCAGAAAGCAGGACAAGAAGCAATGGGTGGAAACTAATCAAGAAGGGAAGCAACCTAGAATGAAGGAGAAATTTTCAGACAGAATAATTAATCAGTGGAACACCTTGCCTCCAGAAGTTGTAAATGCTCCAACACTGGAAGTTTTTAAGAAGAGGTTGGATAACCATATGTCTGAAGTAGTGTAGGGTATCCTGCCTAAGCAAGGGGTTAGACTAGAAGACCTTCAAGGCCCCATCCAACTCTGTTATTCTATTCTATTCTAATCCATGATTTGTTGAGTCATTGTTTCAGAGATATTTTCCAACCAGATTCCCCAAAGCCTTCAAGAATGGCAGTGTAAAGATGTATCAGGCACATTTTTTCACATGTGGTGGATATGCAATGCTGCAAATGAGTATTGGAGACTGATCCAGATATGGGTGGGAGAGTGTATTCCATTTAAGCCGGATTTTTTTCTTTTAGGAATAATACCAGAAGGATGTAGGAAGGATTTAATTTATTTAATAGTACATGTGTTGACGGCAACTAGAATAGTATATGCGCAATACTGGAAGAAGAAAAGCATACCACCAGAAGCAGAGATAATAAGGAAAATTTTGGCCTTTGCAGAATCGGACAGGTTAACCTAGAATTGAAAAACAAGGCAGAATAAGAGTACTGTAAAACATTGAATAAATTCTATCAGTGGTTGCATAGAAGAAGGCACGGTCGGAACATAAGCACCTATGATGATTAGAATAATTAATAAACAATGTATCAAGCAAGAGGATTGTAAATGGTGTAGTAAAATTTATATATGCATAACGATTGTAATGCCAGAATGGAGGCGCTATGTTGCATTCTTATAATTAAAATTTAAAAAAAAGAAATTAAAAAAAAAGAATGACAGAGCTTTTAATCTATTCCCTTCACTGGAAAGTCGTTAAAAATTCATGGTAATAGTCAGAGATGTATTGGCCTTGAAAACCGCTGATGTTCAACTGAATACTACCGTTAAAGCTCAGGAACTGACTACAATAAATACTTTAGGATATTTTATATTATCTCATAAAATATTTTATGAGATTGGTAGGTCATAAAATGTTTTATTATAATTTTTTATGTCTTAAAGTGTTTTATAAAATATGCCAAATTCCAATTCCTCAGGAGTCATGTGTTCGGAATTTTTGATGCATTCTGGCGATAGGGGCGGCGAAATCTTCGTATTTCTCTGCCCTTATTGCGTCGGCAGAAAATCGACCTGCCACCCTGTTTAGAGTGACCCGCTCTCTACTCGAACCGAGAGCGCGGGATGACCTCTTGCAGGGTAGGGCGGAGGAGTTTTCCCGATTTCTGCATGACAAAATCGCTCAGATTCGGGAGGGGCTCGACTCCAATTGGATGGTCCCGGGGGAGGTGTCCGGGGCAGGTCTTGTGAATGTTATCTGGGGAGAGTTCGATCCTGTGACCGCCAAGGGTGTGGACAGGTTGCTGGGGGGTCTGAATGCCACCACCTGTTTATTGGATCCGTGTCCTTCCTGGTTGGTTTCGGCCGCCAGGGAGACGACACGAGGCTGGCTCCAGGAGATTATCAACGCTTCTTTGAGAGAGGGGGCGTTTCCTACCGCCTTGAAGACGGCGGTGGTGCGGCCCCTCCTCAAGAAGCCTTCCCTGGATCCAGCTATTTTAAACAACTATTGTCCAGTCTCCAACCTTCCCTTTGTGGCGAAGGTTGTTGAGACCATGGTGGCACGTCAGCTCCCTCAGTACCTGGAGGAAGCTACTTACCTCAATCCGTTCCAATCGGGCTTCAGGCCTGGACATAGCACTGAGACGGCATTGGTCGCGTTGGTTGATGACCTCTGGAGGTCTCGTGACAGAGGGTTCTCCTCTGTCCTGGTCCTATTAGACCTCTCGGCGGCTTTCGATACTATCGACCATAGTATCTTGTTGCGACGGTTGGAGAGGTTGGGGATTGGAGGAACTGTCCTCCGATGGTTCTCCTCCTTCCTCTCCGACCGGTCGCAATTCGTGTTGGCGGGAGGGGGGAGGTCCACCTCTAGGCCCCTGCTTTGTGGGGTGCCCCAGGGGTCGGTCCTCTCTCCCCTCTTGTTCAACATTTATATGAAGCCGCTGGGCGAGATCATCCGTGGTCTTGGAGTGAGGTGTCATCTATATGCGGATGACACCCAGTTGTACATCTCTACTCCAGACCACCCCAACGATGCTGTGGGGGCTATGTCCAAGTGCTTGGAGGCTGTGCGGGATTGGATGGGCGGGAACAGGCTTTGGCTCAACCCATCCAAGACCGAGTGGCTGTGGTTTCCGGCGCCCCGATATAGCCAGCTGACACCTTCGCTGGCTATCGGGGGGGAAGTTTTGCCCCCCGCAGAGAGGGCTCGCAACCTGGGTGTCCTCCTGGATGTACGGCTGTCACTTGAACATCACATCGCGGCCGTCTCCAGGGGGGCGTTTCATCAGATCCGTCGGATCTACCGGTTGCGGCCCTTCCTGGATCGGGACGCCTTGCGCATGGTCACTCAGGCCCTTGTCACCTCTCGCCTGGACTATTGTAATGCCCTCTACATGGGGCTCCCCATGGGAGACTCCAGCTGGTGCAAAATGCAGCCGCGTGGGTGATTATGGGGGCGTCGCATAGCGCCCATGTGACGCCTCTCCTGCGCGAGCTGCATTGGCTGCCGGTGGCTCTCCGGGTTCACTTTATGGTTCTAGTTTTGACCTTTAGGGCGACCCATGGCATGGGACCAGGTTACCTGCAGGACCGCATTCTTCCAGTGATCTCCAGCAGGCCGGTGCATTCACATAGAGAGGGTCTGCTCCGGGTGCCATCGGCCGCTATGTGTCGTCTGGCGGCGCCAAGGAGTAGGGCCTTCTCTGTGGGGGCCCCCGCCCTCTGGAATACTCTGCCACCGGAGCTTCGTACCGGCACGGACCTGAGGGCCTTCAGGCGCGCGTTGAAGACCTGGCTTTTGAAGCAGGCCGGCCTGGGCTGAGATGGTTTTAATTGGTCTCCATATTTATTCTTAATTTTAATTGGGGTTTTAAGGGTGGGTGGTGGGGCCTTTCTATTTTTATTAACCAGCCAACATCAAATTTAATACTTTTTTAACTTTTGTATTGTTCGTGGGGTTTTAGACGGGCTGTGCACCGCCCTGAGTCCCTTGGGAGAAGGGCGGTATATAAATTAAAATAATAAATAAATAAATTAGCCCATTTGAGGTACCTTGGTTCAGTCATTTCACCCAATTAAAGGTTACACATAGACAAACGGAGTATAGAGATCGAAATAGGAGCCTAAATGAACATCCTGTCATCATTAGCATCTATTTGCCTTGTGGTTTAAATGTCTTCTTAAAGGTCTGTATGTTAGCTGCACCCTCCATCTGAGGCAAAATATATCCAGAAGTGTGAGATGGCTGAAAGAATGAATTCATTCTGCCCTCTTCAGTACATTTCAGATGGGGGACTGGCATCTATTCCTTGAAGAGAGACACGGGATCAGGGGTGGGATTCTACCGGTCCTGACCGGTTCTATAGAACCCCTTGTTTCTAAGCAGTTCAGAGAACCAGTAGTTAGAAGAAATCTCCTTTTGTATGCCTAGACTTACTGTCTCTGAAGGAGGTTTTATTTTCTTTCCTGGTTCTTTCTTACAGGGGAAGGGTTGTTTTAAGCTTTTTATACTGCTGTTGGGAGGAAATACTCCCCTGGAATTACTTCCAGCCGGCATGCAATGATCAGCACTTTGAAGAAATAATTGAATAATGAAGCAGAGCTGCAGAAAGAAGCTTTTTAATGATAAGTGTTATGATATGTACAGAATAACCCTTGAGTAACAAGAATATGCACATGGAAACGTTTATGAGAGTAGTTATGAATAATTATTCAGCCACACACAGATACTTTAATTGAGTTAAAGTTTACTTTACGAAATAGCACAGTCCAATAAATGGTCATATTTCCAGATCATATATGTTTAACAGTCCAAAGAATATCCAATTACAAAGTCTTCTTACCAGTTGCCATTGTCATTAACAGTAAACAAAGATATCAAAGTATAAGCACAGCATAAATACAACAGAGAATCTTAGATAGCAACAGAATGTCAGAGAGAGCAAGCTATGATCTCTAGCTCCCTCTTATGGCAATCTGCAACACAATCAGCCAATCGGAATATAGCATAAATCAACACAGTGATTTTGTCTTAAAGTTACAAACATACATTGTTGGTTTATATATTGCCAACCCAACTAATTGGTGTACAGATTCCTAACAATAAGGAACCAAGATGAGTGACATTCAGCAAGGCTAGCTAGAAAGATTGACATTCAAATACGAGTTTTATTCCCTTTCTGAGTTTTGGTCTAAAATTGGTTTTTGGTGAAGTTTAATCCTGTGTTTATTGATGGGATAATTTTTCCTATTCAGCTTTGTTTGGAAGGAAAAAGGTTAATCTCTGTTCCTGAAAAGAAACTTGGTTGAGAAATCTGGCTAGTTCCAGTGTCTATTTTTCTGGTAATTGGTTTAACAAGCAACGGCTACTTTTGTGATATAATTATTTGTATTGTGTTTGAATTTTTTCCTGCCTCATGGTTTCTTTCTCTATCTGGGGAGGGGGTCTTCCTTCACTGCTTCAGTGGTATCTGGCACTGTTCTTTTGGAGTGTACTTTCAAGAGGCAGGATGCAAGCTTGGCACTGAATTTTTTACTGCCATTCTGGGGGGCATGTGACCTTTCCTTAAATCTGGATGATTTCCTTAGGATATCTTGTGGGGTGAGTGAGACCAGCTGGTATCTTTAAGTGGTGCAAATGGATCTAAGGATTACTTTTCTTGAGTGTGCTCTTTCTGGAGAGCTTAAATGATCTCTCTGCTAAAGGGTTTCACTTTATGAGCAAGAGTTGGCTGTTTGATAATTATCACTGCATTTTAAATATTTTCATTCCTCAAGGTACTCTGGCACCCTGCCTGATTTGTAACTCCAGCTTGCAAGTATTTTTAATCTAATGATTGGTATTTAGGGCAGCTTTCTGCAAGCAAAGAGGCTTTCTGTATTTTTTTATAGGTAATCCTTGACTTACAACAGTTCATTTAGTGACCATTCAGAGTTACAATGGCACTGAAAAAAGTGACTTTCACACTTACGACCGTTGAAGCATCCATCATGAGAAGCCAGGTGAGAAGAAGCACCCATTGATGTGAGTGATGTCGAGATGATCATGCCCACCCAGTCATATGACCACCAAGCGACACCCACAACTAAGCCACACCCACAGAACCGGTTTTTCAAAAATTTGAATCCCACCCCTGCATGGGATCATTGAAACTATATTGGGAGAAGCCTGTGGATCTCATTTCTGAAGTTCTGAGACCATTAAGTTTATAAGAGAGGAAACTCATTGAAAATATATCATTCTCATCATTTGACAACAAGATTAAGTAAAAGCAACTATTCCAGAGTTTATAGGACTGATTAGTAGACATTCTATGTCCATCTTGACTAAAGGCAGATTCTCTTCTCTGCTGTTCTAGTTTCACCCTTTCTTGCAAGACTCTCAGTTTTACAATGCTTCTATTGACGGAATATATTTGGATGAGAATGGTGAACTAGCAGCTGATTTGGACATTGTGAATTGGATGAAGATTTCCAATAAGTCTGTTGTCAATGTGAAATTTGGAAGTATAGCAAGACAAGGTTCCTCAGAGCCCCTTTTCAAGATTGACAACAAAGCTATAATATGGCCCAAATGGCTCAACCAGGTGAGGAAAAGAAGTCATTCCATGTCACTTCCTTTCTCCTACAAGGATCTTCTGATCCTTTCTCAGTATTGTTGCCTCGATGGGCTTTGAGATACTGTATAATACTGATAAGTAGTGCAAAATCAGGAGATGTGGAGAGACCTGACCCATAGAACACCTGAGGGTCAGACCCAACTGAATGGAATCTATGCTCCTCTCCCTTCCTCACAGTTCCAGCCAGCCGGGCTGTGGCCACCCTGACGACTCTTCAAAGATGGCTCCAGGGTTGACAGGCTCATTTGTTTTTCTTGCTTTTCTGACTAGACCGTGCCGCTCTCCAGATGTGTGGAAAGATGCCATCCTGGTTTCCTCAAAGTGATTCAGAGAGGACGGCCGATTTGCTGCTATGACTGCATTCCTTGTGCAAAGGGAGCCATCTCCACTCAGGAAGGTGAGTGGCTCAGGAAGGAGAACAGGTGTGAGGGCTGCGGCATCCACCCCCATTTAAATCATGAGTCTCCAGCTGCAGCTCTCAGAGTTTAAAGAAGATTTATTAGGAGTGATCATGCCAGTGCTACCTGGGTGTAGCCAACTCTGAGACATCATTCATTTCACCATTGACCCTGGTCTTCACCCACCTCCTGGATGTATATTCTCCAATGGAAAACATCCATAGCCAAGAGTCATCAATCATGCTCTCCAGTAATAATCTTGCGCGCCAGAAGCTTCGGTCGCCTAGATATGATCTATGAATCTATTGAAGGAATGTACTACTTTCCCCACTCCATTTCTGCTGGCAACTCTAATAGATCAGAGAAATGTTGAGAGTTGACAACAGGCTGTTGAAAAACACGCCAAATAGTTGACATTTTTTTCTGGAATAAACAAGCAAAAAAGGTAATTATTATTTGAAAAGAAAATCATGTGATGCAGTGATGAAATTCAAAAAGATTTACTATCTGTTCTGTAGGCGTGGTTTGGTGGATGTGGCTTGGTGGGCATGGTGTGGCTTGGTGGCTGTGGCAGGGGAAGGATACTGTAAAATCTCCATTTCCATCCCACTCCAGAGGGAAGGTTACCGCTGGTTCTCCGAACTACTCAAAATTTTTGCTACCGGTTCTCCAGAACTGATTAGAACTCACTGAATACCCACCTCTGATGTGATAGGATTTTGAAGGTTGCACCTTAGAGGGAACTATTTATTTATTTATAAAAATAAAAAATAAAAAAAAAACTAGAATGAAATAAAGATTACAAAAAAAAAAAAAACTAGAATGAAATAAAGATTACAATAAAGGACAAGAATGTTTTAACATATGTGGTACCTTGCTCAATAGTAGTAACTGTGAGAGGGATCTCGGAGTCCTAGTGGACAACCATTTTAATATGAGCCAGCAGTGTGCAGCAGCTGCCAAAAAAGCCAGCACAATTCTAGGCTACATAAACAGAGGGATAGAATCAAGATCAGGTGAAGTGTTAATACCACTTTATAAGGCCTTGGTAAGGCCAGACTTGGAGTACGGCATCCAGTTTTGGTCACCACGATGTGAAAAAGATGTTGAGAGTCTAGAAAGAGTGCAGAGAAGAGCAATGAAGATGATTAGGAGACTGGAGGCAAAATCATATGAAGAACAGTTGCAGGAACTGGGTGTGTCTAGCTTAATGAAAAGAAGGATTAGGGGAGGCATGATAGCAGTTTTCCAATATCTCAGGGGCTGACACAAAGAAGAGGGAGCCAAGCTACTCCCCAAAGCACCTGAGGGCAGGACAAGAAGCCATGGAGGGAAACTAATCAAGGAGAGAAGCAACTTAGTTCAAAGAACCTGGCAAATCCCACCTCTGACTGACCCCACCCCCATCTATTCTCTGCCTCTCGAGTCCCAGTTGATCAGCTGTGTCTCCTTTGGTTGCCCTGTACAGGAGAATGGAGCTGGAAAGCAGGTTATTTGGGTGGGGATGGAATGGAGATTTTGCAGTATCCTTCTCCTGCCACGCCCACCAAGCCACGCACACAGAACCGGTAGTAAAAAATTTTGAATCCCACCATTGATTCAGATGATCATACATTTTAAATGAAACAGTGTAAAAGGGTATTTTTAAATGATGGATCAGCAGAGAACAGTCACCTGGGTAATTCAAATTTATATCAACACGATCTGCTCTTTTTCACTAACTATATGATCCCCTTATCTATGATTCCACTATATACAATTTATTGCCTGGGTATTTCATCCAGTGCAGCCCTTCCTCTGATCACATCAAGGCGCTGTAACGGAAGGCCTCCAAACCTTTCCAACTGAACTCCTGTTAGTAACACTCAAAGAACGCTAGGGACGAATAAGAAAGATCTTCTCCTTATTTGCAGATGCAGTCCTATTGCACCAGATGTTTGGAAGATTGGCATCCAAATGAAAGGCAAGATCACTGTCTACCAAAGTATATCTCCTTCTTGTCATATGGAGAATATTTGGGGACCATCCTGGCTTCCTTTACTCTATTTTTGTCGTTCATCACAACCCTTGTATTAGCAATTTTCATAAAATATCATGAAACTCCAATAGTCAAAGCCAATAACCGGGATCTCTCGTACATTCTCCTGACTACACTTCTCCTTTCATTTCTCACCTGCTTGCTCTTCATTGGCAGGCCAAAGAAAGTTACCTGTCTTCTCCGACAAACAGCCTTCTTCATCGTTTTCTCAGTGGCTGTTTCCTCCCTCTTAGCCAAAACCATCACAGTGGTGCTGGCCTTCTTGGCAACAAAGCCAGGGAATAGAATGAGGCGGTGGCTCGGAAAGACGTTGGGCAACGCTCTTGTTCTTTCTTGCTCAGCTGTCCAAGTTCTGATTTGCTCCATCTGGCTGGGAATCTTTCCTCCCTTCCCTGACACAGACAAGCACTCACACCCTGCAGAGATTGTCCTGCAGTGCAATGAAGGACCTGCTGTCATGTTTTATTCTGCCCTGGGGTATATGGGCTTGCTGGCTGTTGTCTGCTTCACAGTGGCTTTCCTGGCCCGCAGGCTGCCTGGGGCCTTCAACGAAGCCAAGCTGATCACCTTCAGCATGCTGGTCTTCTGTAGTGTTTGGGTTTCCTTTGTGCCCACCTACCTGAGCACCAAAGGCAAATACATGGTGGCTGTGCAGATCTTCTCCATCTTGGCGTCCAGTGCTGGGCTGCTGGGATGCATCTTTTTCCCCAAGATCTACATTATTTTGCTGAGGCCAAAGCTGAATACAAAGGAGCAGCTAACCACACAAATCAAAGTATAGCTCTTGTTGTGTTTAGCTGAGCCAAGCCCAAAACAAAAAATTGCCCTTTTCTCTCATCCTCTGAACATTCCAGGGTTTTGCATCAAGATAATTACAGATGCTTGTAAGGAAATATTGTAGCATGTATGAAAAGTCTTTCATAGGACTTTATATAGGGACCTGTCAACATAAGAAATGAATATTTTTGTTCCCTTACTTTTATTCTTTTCCTTTTTTCTTTGTTCCTTGATAATTCTGTAAATTGTTCATTTGTGTTCTCTTCTTAGCAATTTTAAAACTTGTGTTTAATAAAAACAAACAGAATATACAAACTCATATTGTTTGCCTGAGTTATGAGGATGACCTGGTTACATCAGCAGCTGCTCCTAAAAGCCAGGATAGGCAGGGGTTACTGAATGCAGTGATTTTCCATTTATATGTATTTATTTATTTTTAGTAATCAAATTTGTATAGCCATCCATCCCACAAATAGAGACTGGATTGGGTTGAAATATGCCAGAGAAACCTAATACATAATCTTGGAGCGCATTTAAGTCATAATCAAGAGTGACTGTGCACAATTGATTGCATGCCAATTGCAGTCTTTCCAAGATCAAGGAGCATCACACACAGTCACTTCTGCTTAAGTCACCTGCTAGTTGGGGTACTGCAATGCACTTCAAGGGGCTGTCCTTGAAGAATCTCTGAAACTGCAGTTGATCCAGAATTCATTTACAAAAACAATTCTGGATATACTATCATAGTTCCATGTTACACATTTCTTTGAATGTATTCCTACATTAGTACACAATGGACTTCCAATAGATAAGAGCTGAAGTTTTGCTGGTTGTCACCTAGAAAGTTCTTCATAGCATTGGCCAGAAATTTGTGGACCATCTTTCTCCAACTTTCTCTAATGACACTCATTTAGAGACTTCTACCCTGGGACAGCCAATTGATGCTGTGGATGACCGGGATGGTTTGGTTTCAGCTCAACACTAGCAAGACAACATAGCAGATTAATGGAGAAAAAACAATTACTACCAACCTGCCTTCCATTGAAGACCTGTATACTGCACAAGTCAAAAATAGGGCTGTGAAAATATTTACAAACACCTCACATCCCAGACATAAACTGTTTCAAAGCCTTCCCTCAAAACGATGCTATAGAGCATTGCACACCAAAACAACTAGATACAAGAACAGTTTTTTTTCCCAAAAACCATCACTCTGCTAAACAAATAATTCGCTCAACACTGTCCAATTATTTCCTAAGTCTGCACTACTATTTCTGTTAATCTTCTCATCACTCCTTATCACCCATCCTTTCCCACTTGTGACTGTATGATTGTAACTTTGCCGCTTGTATCCTTACAATCTATATTGATTGTTTCCTAATATGATATGATTGCTTATTGTACCCTTTGACTATCATTAAGTGTTGTGTGATTCTTGACTCTTGATCGTTTTGTCAGCCTTCAAGATTTTCTTCCTTTGCTTTGCATCTTTCGGCTGTCATAAGTAACAGGGGGAGGAGGGAGGACGTAGTTATGGGAAGTGAGCTGGAGGTGTTACAAAACAGAACTGTATAAGTTGGGGGGGGAGATTCTTGCTTAGGCTTCTATCCTATGCTATGCGCAGCCGCAACTCTTTATCAAAATATGTCAAGGTCAACGGACAGAGGCCTCATCACCACCTGGAGATGCCCACATGATACTATACACAACTTTTAATTGGATGAGCCAATTGAACTATTGGGGGTGGGAACGTTGCCATCACTTTGTATATGTGATTTAGGCATTCATTTTCTCAGATTCAGAATTCTTTTGTTGCTACCACTTGATCTCCAGTAAAAGATATCTTTTCTCTAACTAATGCAGTCTAAGTATTTCTTTCTTGGATTTTGAATGGAGTACCAGCTGACACTTTACTTTTATGTACACTGAGAGCATTTGCACCAAGACAAATTACTTGGGTCCGACCGCACTTGGCCAATAAAGAATTCTATTCTATTCTAGTAATAGATTCGGAAAGGATCTTGGATGTATTCTAGTCCAATGACTGTTCAATCTCTTCTTAAAACCACCAGTGAAGGAGCACAAACAACTTTTGGAGGCAAAGCCTTTTACTGATTAATTGTCCTAAATGTCAGAATGGCTTTGGGATTTAGGGGCCCTTGGATGCAGTGGTTTTCCATCTTTATGCCTGGATCAGGCTATATGTACCCCAGAGAGATGCAGTGAGCGATTCAGGGGATGCAATGCTCTTCATAAGGTTCTCTTAGTCCTTCAGGGAAATCCAAACAAGAAGCCCAATTATAAATAGTAGCTGTATCTTTATTGTAAAGTTACATTAACAGAATTTTCCAAAACTGTAACTTTTACTCTTTGGAAAACTAAGTAAGTAAGGTCCCTTCCGAAATTCTGCCCACACTGCCTCCTTCCCCTTATGTGGACTGAGATATCTTGTATATAATGACTGTCGTGTCTGTGACTCTTTGTTGTGGCCTGTCGGCCATTGGCCCCTCCAGCAGCTGAACTGGAGGAGGAAGAAGAGGCGTGACGGTCAACATCAAGGCAACCTGACAGCTCCAAGGGGGACGAGGGAATGGACCTGGCAGAGAGAGAGCGACAGAGGCGGAGCCTGGGCTGTCCATCAGCCCCCAGATGGAGAGTCAACAGCCCCCAGATTGGAGATAGATGATGAGGAAGAGAGGGAACAGCTGGGTCCAGTGCCTGACACATGGATGTGCAGAAGGCAGAAGGAGAGGAGAGCAGTGGAAATCTATTGGCTGATTCTTGGGACCAAAGAGCCATCACTGCTAGTGAAGCCCCACCCTAGCTCTGGGGATAAAAGGCAGGGGGAGGAGATTAATAGATGTCATCTCCTTGCTGATGGACTTGTTAGCCTCAGGTGAAGGAGAAACTTTCTGAACAATTCCAAATGTATTGTGCTATTTCATGTTAGACCTTTCCTCTCTGAGCTACATTAGCACACAATCAGCTTCCCTTGGAATATAAAATTCTGGTTGGCAATTATAAAACTCTATACCAGTGGTCTCCAACAGGTGGGCTGGGGACCACTGGTGGTCCATGAGAAAATTTTGGTGGTCCGCAGAGAAATGTCACCCCCCCAAAGCAATTAATCCAGGCTGCGCAGGAACACAAGACTACGCCGCCTACACGGCACACGGGAACACAAGGCTTGCATTGAGAACAACATTGAAAACAACATGAAGTAGTGAGGGGAGAGGGGAAAGGGCAGAGGGGAGGAACTTTCCCCACTTGCTCAATGCACCTCCCCTGGCCACCAGGCTGCTTCGGCCTGCTTCTTTCCGCTTCTTTCTTCTTTTGCTTTTGGCTGCATGCAAGGAAAGCAGCAAAAGTGTTTCTTTCTCTCCCCCAAACTCCAACAGAAATGAGTCTTTGATACCCTGCAAGGCATCCTGCTCCAAGAGGCTGCGCCGGTGCGACAAGTCTCACAAAGACTCATTTCTGGCAGAGTTTGGGGGAGACAAAGAAAGACTTCTGTTGTTTCTGCTGCTCTCCTTCCAAGAAGCCAAAAGTCTCTCTCCCCCTCCCCACTGAGAACAGAGCTGGAGATGGTATCCTGTGATCCCAAATAAAGAACAATCGATTGGTAGGAAAATGGGGTGGGGAATTTTCCTGCATATTTTGGGGGGGATTTTCCCAGGGTTTCTGGTCCGCGGGATTTAAAATTACGAGTTTGATGGTCCCTGAGGTCCAAAAGTTTGGCAACCCCTCCTCTATGCAGTACATCTTTCTCCAACTGTCTCTTCGAAGTTCCATCAAGACAGGCAGAAAGGTTCCATATCTTAAGAAGTGTCATCTGGTGAAACCAGTAAGCTTGGCTTTCATGCTGGCATGCCTGGCCTCAGGAATAGCAATCTCTCCCAAAAGTAGCCAACGTTCTGCCATCATTCAGAAGGCTCATAAACTCGATTATTCGGCTAGGTATGAGATCAGGAATTTATGTGAGCCTGTAAATTTTAGTCTGAAGGGCATTGGCTGACATGTATTGTTATTTTATTATTATATTGATGTTTTATATTGATTCACTACCAGAGAGGTTTATGTGAGAAGGGCAGTCATATAATTGAATAAACAAAAAGATCAATAAATCCATTTTTTCAGCTTTCATAAGGACTCCCAATCAAGAGGAGAAAAACCTACAGGCTTGATTTCTCCATAATTTCTGACAAAAAAAGTTTCACTGGAGAAACCTGGGTCCATGGGGCTTTCAAAGAGTTCTGGAACTACATCAGAGACTTCTCACAAATATGTCTACCCTCCCTGTTCTTTTCTTCATGAAATCACAGGACACACCTGGGGATAGAGAACACAGGAGATGCTTCTTCTCTGTATAATTATCAAGATAACATTGATTTATTGATTGCCTCCCAATCTCTCCTCCAGGGAATTCTCCAAGGTTCACTGTTGAGCTGACATAAACAACACTTTCAAGAGCAATGCAGGAGCCACTTTACATCTGAGCTTGGGAACTCAGGTACATAAAAGCCTTTAGTGGCATTGAGAGGTTGTGATTCTCTTGTGGTATTGCAAGGACCTTTTGCCTTCGTGAACTGCTCCTCCAATTCTTTGAGAGCCACCTGACTCTGCTAAGAAGTGGAAATGGGTCTATTATTTCTCCTGATGCTTCTCTTCTCCCAGATACCCTGCAAGATGTTGATTGCCAAGTGCCCCTTAACTATAGAAAGGGATGAGACTGATCCATTGAATTACTTCAAGCCAGGAGACTACCTCATTACTGGAATCACTCCTGCGACAACCACTATGTTTCGGCCATTCACTTTCAAAAAGACTCCAACCAACAAAGTTTTATGGTAAGAGAGCATTTCCCCCTCTGATTACTGCTGGTTCCAAAACTTTTAGATGTTTCCTGTCACCCTTCAAGGAAGAAAAACCTTCCTTTATGAGCAATATCTCTTCGCTAGATTGCTAGAGACAGTTAGGACTGAATGAAAGCCAAGGCACCACCCAATGCCCACCATGTCATTTCTGTCTGCGCTTCCTCGGTTTCCCTAATGCAAGATATTTTACTAATCCTTCACTTCAGAAAAGATCTTCTGGGAAGAGTAGTCCAATAAAAAGGAAAGAGGAAATAAGGAGTAGCTGAATAAAGAGGAAATTCAGGGAACTTGCCATCCATGAAGGGATAGTTTTCTCAGATCCTACTTTTTCCTGCTGTTTCTTTTCTGTGTTATATGTAGTATTTCCAGTGCACACCACCCAAAAATAGCTCCAGAAATGTTTCCAAACCTCTTCCTGCTCCATGTCTTAATAGTCCTGTTCTTTCTCTTTCTACACCTATAAAGCAGATATCCTTGTAGTATGAAGATTCTCCATTTCTATGTGACACAGAATCTAATTTTTCCCACTAGGGCAGGGATGCCTTAACCTTGAGACCATTGATTCTTCTAGTCTATCATCTCTGATGGATGAGGGTGGTTCAAAAATGTGAAAGATATAATAAATAATAGAATAGAAATATAGTAGACCAACTACACTTCTGAATCTATAGTGAAATTGTGGCTCCAGCACAAGTTTATTTTATTATTTAACATTTCTATATGGAAGAGGGTTGGGAGTAACTTTTTAAAGTTATTTTGGGTGTCTTTTTTCTATATGTCACTTGTTAAAACTTTCCCTGTGTTTCCCCTCACCAACCTCTCCACTTTTGTCGCAATTTTATATTTTCATTTTATTTCTGGAAACTTAATAATACCCATTTCTGAAAAGGAGAAACTAAGAGAATCAATGAAACCAATATTGAATTCCTAACTTTTCTTTGATTCAAAGTAGCTGAATTATCATATATTTGTATATTCTGTATGTGTGTGTGTGTGTGCATATTTTCAGGAAAGCAACCACAAAGTACTGGAAGATCCTGTCCTTCTTGTTTGCTGTCCATGAGATCAACCAGGATCCCCGTATCTTACCCAATCTCACCCTGGGCTACAACATTCATGACAATCATTTTGATGCCAGAACAACATCAGAAGCTTTGGTGGATTTGCTCTCTCCTGGGCTGGCAAATGTTCCAAACTATAAGTGTGGAGGAAGACAGAATAACCTCTTAGCTATAATTGAAGGGACAGAAACTGACATCTCCATCCAGATTTCATCCATGTCGGGCAACTATAAAATCCCCCAGGTGAGAAAGTTCCTTCTTTAATTCTTTTGGAGAAAACAAATCTAATTAGCTGGAATACGGCTAATGTATTAATGGCTATCAATCCAGTGTTTGTTTATGCTCCAAAATAATGTATATTCTTCTTCTAACAAGTAGAATATCATAGATGAGATGACAGAAATGCAAATGTGGACCCTATAAATTCCCAGCAAATGTTAGCTACAGAGGGCAATGAGATGGTGATATGATGGACACATCACAAGACATTTTTGGATCCCTGCTGATTGCATCTCATTAATGGAGGAACCAATGAAATATGGTATAAGGAGAGCATTCTAGGTCTCCAAGGATCCTGTTGCTGGAAGACTTGGATTATTGCAGAGGATATTAGGAGTCAAGTGAATGAAACAGTAGTGACAATCATAAATATAAATAGGGCACTCTATGCTAATAAGAAAAGATTTGAATTTCTGAAACTATGTTCAAGATTAAAAGGAGTTTAGAACCAAAGCAGTTGCAAATGCTGTCCTGAAACTGAATCAGTCACCAGTTCTGTTCTATATTCAAATACTCACCCGCAATTGGTTGATCCAACAGCGGGAACTTTGCATATCTGTCATTGGCTGGCCAGCCACGAGCAGCCGCTATAAGAAGGCTGCCGCGGCTCCGTGGCCGTTCAGTCATGGAATTAAAACAAAGTAACCAGTCAACTGAATGTGTGCGTCTCTCACTTTTGCCTTTAAAGCAAGTTCCATCTTCTCTTTATCAGGTCAGTTATTCTTTTGTTTCCCGTCTTCTGGGTGATAAAGTACAGTTCCCCTTTTTCTACAGCATGGTCCCCAAAGAAGGGGTGCAATATCTGGGGATCCTCAAATTGCTCCTGCATTTCCAATGGACATCAGTCGGTCTATTTGCTCCAGACACGGACAACGGGAAGCATTTCATAGCAACGATGGTTCCAGGGCTCTTCAAGAAGGGGATTTGTGTCGTTTTCTCACAAACCTTTTCGGGGATGAATACCGACAATATGAAAATTAACTATGCCTCAGTAAATAAGTGGAAAGAGGTCAATGTATTTATTTATTTTTCAGAAGCCGGTTTCTTTATAGATGGAATATTTGTAATAGAGATATTAATTAATTCTTTGATATCAAACATAAAATCAAATGGTGTGGAATCTAAAATACCCACCGGGAAAGTCTTTGTCACCACAGCTTTGTGGGACCTCAATGTGGACATGGCATACAGCTCCATAACACATCAGCATATTCTTGGTTTCTTTTCTTTCCTCATCCAGAAGAAGAAAAAGACAAAAGATATTGATTTCATGCCTCTTTTTCTTTCTCTGCAAAACTTTGCACATAAAGCATTTCATTGCTTGTACTCCAAGGCAGCCTCTATCGTGAAAGGCTGGACAAGATGCACCAAGAAAGAAGGGATAGAGACCCTTCCCCAAGAAGACATTGAAAAGACTGTGTCTCTAGAGAGTACCTACATCTATGACACTGTCTGGGCCCTGGCACGGGCCTTAGATGCGGCTTATTCTTCCCTTTCCAAGAGGAGACTGAAAGATGCTGAAGGGACACCAGTATTGCAACCGTGGCAGGTATTCCTTTTTCATCTCTGGATTTCCCACTGAATGTGTTGAATACATAAGCAACCCCAGAATCAGTACTGCAAATTATCCAGCCATGGCAGGTATTTCCTTTTCCATTACAAGGGATTCCTAGGGAAGATGTGGAAGTCATAGGTGACCCCAGTATCTTTAGAATATGTAGTGAGGAGTGGATTGATTTACTAATATCTGCAAATACAATTTAAATATAGTGCTCGTGGCAATTTAGAGTCCCATGGGTATCATGTATTACATCCAGTAGACCAGAGGTGGTATTCAGCAGGTTCTGACTGGTTTTGGAGAACCGGTAGCAGAAATTTTGAGTAATTTGGAAAACCGGCAAATACCACCTCTGGCTGGAGATTTTACAGTCTCCTTCCCCTGCCATACCCACCAAGCCACGCCCACAGAACCGGTAGTAAAAAAAAATTGAATCCCACCACTGCAGTAGACACTAGACAATAGGGGTGACATGATAGCAGTGTCCCAATATCTCAGGGGCTGCAACAAATAATGGGGAGTCAAGCTATTCTCCAGAGCATCTGAAGGCAGAACTAGAATCAATGGGTGGATATTAATCAAGAAGGGAAGCAACCTAGAACTAAAGAGAAATTTCCAGACAGAACAATTAATCAGTGGAACACCTTGCCTCTGGAAGTTGTAAATGCTCCAACACTGGAAGTTTTTAAGAAGAGGTTGGATAACCATTTGTCTGAAGTAGTGTAAGGTATCCTGCCTAAGCAGGGGGTTAGACTAGAAGACCTCCAAGGCCCCTTCCAACTCTGTTATTCTATTCTAATCCATGACTTGTTGAGTCATTGTTTCAGAGATATTTTCCCACCAGATTCCCCAAAGCCTTCAAGAATGGCAATGCAAAGATGTATCAGGCACATTTTTTCACATGTGGTGGATCTGCAATGCTGCAAAATAGTATTGGAGACTGATCCAGATATGGGTGGAACAAATGGTGGGAGAGTGTATTCCATTTAAGCCGGATTTTTTTCTTTTAGGAATAATACCAGAAGGATGTAGGAAGGATTTAATTTATCTAATAGTACATGTGTTGACGGCGGCTAGAATAGTATATGCACAATATTGGGGAAAAAAAGCATACAGCCAGAAGCAGAGATAATAAATACAATTTTGGCCTTTGTAGAATCGGACAGGTTAACCTAGAATTAAAAAACAAGGCGGAATCTCAGTACTATGAAACGTTGAATAAATTCTATTATTGGTTGCATAGAAGAAAGCAAGGTTGGAACATAAGCAGCTATGATGATTAGAATAATTAGTAAACAATGTATCAGACGAGAGGATTGTAAATGGTGAAGTAAAATTTATATATGTATAACAATTGTAATGCCAGAACTATGTTGTATTTTTATAATTAAAATATGTTGGGAGAAGCCTGTGGATCTCAATTCTGAAGTCCAAAGACTATTAAGTTTATAAGAGAGGAAACTAGTTCAAAATATATCATTCTTATTATCTGACAATATGCCAAATTCCAATTCCTCAGGAGTCATGTGTTCTGAATTTTGGACGCATTCTGTGCATTAGCCCATTTGAGGTAGCTTGGTTCAGTCATTTCACCCAGTTAAAGGTTACACATAGACAAACAGATGAATGAACAACCTGTCATCATTAGCATCTATTTGCCTTGTGATTTAAATGTCTTCTTAAAGGCCTGTATGTTAGCCGTTTCTTAGGCAAAATATATTCAGAAGTGTGACAGGGTCATAGATACTATGTTGGGAGAAGCCTGTGGATCTCAATTCTGAAGTCCAAAGACTATTAAGTTTATAAGAGAGGAAACTAGTTCAAAATATATCATTCTTATTATCTGACAAGAAGATTAAGTAAAAGCAATTATTTCAGAGTTTATAAGACTGCTCAGTAGACACTCAATGTCCATCTTGACTAAAGGCAGATTCTCTTCCCTGCTGTTCCAGTTTCACTCTTTCTTGCAGGACTCTCAGATTTACAACACTTCAATCGACGGAGTATATTTGGATGAGAATGGTGAACTAGCAGCTGATTTGGACATTGTGAATTGGGTGAAGTTTTCCAATAAGTCTGTTGTCAATGTGAAATTTGGGAGCATAGCAAGGCAAGGTTCCTCGGAGCCCCTATTCAAGATTGACAATGAAGCTATAATATGGCCCAAATGGCTCAACCAGGTGAGGAAAAGAAGTCATTCCATGTCACTTCCTTTCTCCTACAACGATCTTCTGATCCTTTCTCAGTATTGTTGTCTCGATGGGCTTTGAGATACTGTACAATAGTGATAAGCAGTGCAAAATCAGAAGATGTGGAGAGACCTAGCCAGAGGTGGTATTCTGCAGGTTCTGGAGAACTGGTAGTGGAAATTTTGAGTAGTTCGGAGAACCGGCAAATACCACCTCTGACTGCCCCCTCCCCATCTATTCTCTGCCTCCCAAGTCCCAGCTGATCGGCTGGGTCTTCTTTGGTTGCCCTGCACAGGAGAACGGAGCTGGAAAGCAGGTTAGTGGGGTGGGAAGAGAATAGGATTTTGCAGTAACCTTCCCCAAGGAGTAGGGAGAGAATGGAGATTTTACAGTATCCTTCCTCTGCCATGCCCACCAAGCCACACCTACCAAGCCACACCCACAGAACTGGTATTAAATTTTTTTGAATCCCCCCACTGGACCTTGCCCATAGAACCACCAAGAATCAAACATCACTGATGTGAGGATACCATCAACATCATCACAATGTTGATAAAAGAATGTTTGTTGTTCGGGGTTGAAGTTTTATTTATTTATTAAGTTTATTTTCCATCATCTAATTTCAAAATGATGCAAAATAGCAATACCACTTCACAGTGCTTCACAACCCCACTCTAAGCTGTTTACAGAGTCAACCTATGGTCCTCAACAATCGGGGTCCTCATTTTACCCACTTCAGAAGGATGGAAGGCTGAGTCAATCTTGAACCAATCAGGCCAGTTTTCTCATTTTGAAACAACTCAAAATGTTGGGTCCTTGATGCTCTAAGAACATGGTTCTTTTCTTGCAGAGATGTCTTTTCTCAAACTTGTTAACATCATCAATGACCCCGTACAATGCAATACTTGCCATGGATATGGCAGTTTTCAACATGTGAATGATAAAAATAAATATATTTCTGGAAGTCTATATTCCATTACATTTTTACCACTCACCCTCAGCAACAGCCCTATTCCCAGTTAGTAAAGGCACTCTATTTTTCTTGCTTTGCTGCTTAGAGCCTGCCACCCTCCAGATGTGTGGAAAGATGTCATCCAGGGTTCCTCAAAGTGATTCAGAGAGGACAGCCAATTTGCTGCTATGACTGCATTCCTTGTGCGAAGGGAGCCATCTCGACTCAGGAAGGTGAGTGGCTCAGGAAGGAGAGCAGGCTATTGAAAATGATTGCAAATTAGGGGTAGGATTCAAATAATTTGCCCAGGGTCAGATTTGCTGTCATGGGAGGCATGGCCCATCCCTCCCACAATGGCCAATCTGACCCTGGGTGAACCATTGTTAAATTAAATACCCCCCACTTTCAAAATGGATCCTGAGAGCTGTGCTACAATGCAGAAACAGGAAGAGTGGTCAGAATGAGGGAAGGAGGAGGAGCAGGGAGAAGAAAGAGGGAAAGCAGCCTCCTTCTTCCCTCACGCCAGCCACTTCATTACCTCCAATAATCCAAGAGGGAGACCTGGATAATCTCCCTATATTTGATTTACAAAAGAGGTTTGTTAAAACTCTGAAGAATTTTGTGAGAAGAGACCAAAAAAAATTAGGGTGGGGGTCAAGTTTTAGTATATTATTTCATGGAACTAAAAATCAAGATTGTTAAAATGAAAAACAGAAATGAAACATTGGTTTATTTGATCTAGGTTAAAATAGATAGCTATGGAAAGAAGAGATCATTTTTTTATAGTTTAAGGCAAGGTGACAAGTTACTAAAATTGTTTATACTTTTGATGAAGGTGGAATAGATGTTAGATAGATAGATAGATAGATAGATAGATAGATAGATAGATAGATAGATAGTTAGACAGACAGCTGATAGAGAAATAGACAAATGATAGATAGATAATAGATACATGATAAACAGATAGATAGAAGGTGCATAAGTGCACCATCGTGCCTACGTCCCTGTCCTATTGTCCCCATTTATTCGTACCTATTTCCTGTGTTCTTGCTCATGTTTATACTATATTTCCTATGTTCTTACTCATGTTTATACTTATACCTATTATCTTGTAAGGAATCGACAAATCAAATAAATCAAACAAAAATAAATAAAATGATAGAGATAAATAGATGCTATAATAGACAATTTCTATCCACATTATTGTTTTTTCTTCTTTTCCACCCTTTCTCTTTATTGAACTTTTGAAATAATCTTACTATCACTTTTGTTTATTATGTATCCTACTTATTCTTCTGGTCTTTCAAAAGAATTTAGTCAACAACTGGTTCACATATTGACTGGTCAATTCCAATAATTGCTACCAAAAGGCCAACAATGATTATCTGCTTTTGCTTTTCGCAAACGTTTTGTCCTGAAAGAACAAAGAACCTTGAAATGTATGTTCAGGTCAGGGGTGGGATTCCATTTTTTTAACAACTGTTTCTGTGGGCGTGGCTTAGTTGGTGGGCATGGCTCGCTGATCATGTGACTGGGTGGGCGTGGTCAACTCAAAGTCACTTACATCAAGGGGCCCTTCTTCTCGCTTTGCCTCTCATGACAATGGGGATGCTGCAACGTTCGTAAGTGTGAAAAATGGTCATAAGTCACTTTTTTCAGTGCCATTGTAACTTTTCTTTTAAATTTTAAAAGCTTTATTGAATACAAAAAATTAAAGTATATGAATATACAAACTCAAAAGACAAAGATTCATACAAACAAATGTCACAATAATCTCTGTACTAAAACTAGTTAATTTTTCTTACATTTGACAGTGAATTAAATATGTGCATAGTGCCATTGTAATTTTGAATGATCACCAGTTTTAGACCAAAACTCAAAATGGGTATGTAAACTCACGTTTGAACGTCAATCTTTCAAGCTAGCCAAGAAGCCTTGCTGAATGTCACTCATTTTGGTTCCTTGTCATTAAAAGCTTCTTTCTGGCAGCTCTGCTTCATTATTCAATTATTTCTTCAAAGTGCTAACTCCAACAGGGAATTATTTCATCCAACAGCAGTGTAAAAAACTTAAAACAACCCTTCCCCTTTAAGAAAGTACCAGCAAAGAAAAAAACTCCTTTGGAGACAGTAACTCTAAACATACTACCAAGAATGCAAGAAGGGTGGAAAAAAACAAAAGGAGATTTCTTCCAACAACCGGTTCTCAGAACTGCTTAGAAAATTAACAACCAGTTCTAGTGAATAGGTGAGAACCTGTAGAATCCCACCCCTAGTTCAGATCCCAGATAAAGAGTGCATGAAAATGATTATATCTGTTGGTCAAAGTACAGCATGTGAAATTCAAAACATGTTTATTGTTTTAGAATCAAGAACTCTTGTGGAACCAATTGACAAAGAACCAAGGGACTTTTCCATCAAGATCAGAAATGCTCATTGAACCATTGTAGTTATTGTTGGGTTTTTTTGGAGAAGTGGCTTTATTGAAGCAGGTTGATAAATAGGGACCAAAGGAATACTTGTCCCAGATGTATACCTGTCGATATTCTGCCTTAGTGGAGTTTGGTATATCCTTTCATGGCCTTCATAACTAAGTGGTTCAGGTCAGTGGTGGGATTCAATAATCTTTACTACTGGTTCTGTGGGTGTGGCTTGGTAGGCGTGGCTTGGTAGGCATAGCAGGAGAAGGATACTGTAAAATCTCCATTCTTTTCCCACCCCACTAACCTGCTTTCTAGTAACATTCTCCTGTGCAGGGCAACAAAAGAAGACCCAGCTGATCAGCTGGAACTCGGGAGGCAGAGAATAGATGGGGATGGAGCAGTCAAAGGTGGTATTCCAAACTACTCAAAATTTCCAATACTGGTTCTCCGAACTGGTCAGAACTTGCTGAATACCACCTCTGGTTCACGTGGATTTTGAAGTTTCATTGAGAACAATTGAAGAATTGATAAATTTGAGCCAAAATAGACATTAAGAGGTGGGAAACACTCAAGTAATCATTTTGACCTATTGATACAAGCTTGAATATAATTCAGATGATCATTACTTTTTTAAAAGAACAGTGTGAAGGGGAATTTTTAAAATATGGAGCAGCAGAGAACAGTTACTGACATAATGTAAATTTATATCAACACAATCTTCTCTTTCTCACTCCCTACACTATCCTTTTATGTGTGATTTCACGATGTATAATTTATTTTTAGTGGCCTTGTTATTTTACCCATTACAGCAGTTTCTGTGATGCTTCCTACGACTACATTGTGGGATTACTAAGGATAAATAAGGAAAATCTTTTCCTTCATTACAGATGCAGTCTACTGCACCAGATGTTTGGAAGATCAGCGTCCAAATGAACATCGGAATCATTGTCTGCCAAAATTTATAACCTTCTTGTCATATGGAGAGTATTTGGTAATCATCTTGGTTTCCTTTGCTCTATTTTTGTCATTCATCACAGCCTTTGTGTTAGCCATTTTCATTAAATACCATGAAACTCCAATAGTCAAAGCCAACAACCGGGATCTCTCCTACATTCTAATCACATCACTCCTCCTTTCTTTTCTCACTAGCTTTCTCTTCATTGGCCAGCCAAGGAAAGTTACCTGTCTTCTCCGACAATCAGCCTTCTTCATTATTTTCTCAGTGGCTGTTTCTTCCCTCTTAGCCAAAACCATCACAGTGGTGCTGGCCTTCTTGGCTACAAAGCCAGGAAACAGTGTGAGGAGATGGCTTGGGAAGACACTGGCCAATGCTCTTGTTCTTGTTTCCTCTGCTGTGCAAGTTCTAATTTGCTCCATCTGGCTGGGAATCTTTCCTCCTTTCCCTGACGCTGACAAGCACTCACACCCTGAAGAAATTATTCTGCAATGCAATGAAGGACCTGTTGTCATGTTTTACTCTGCCCTGATATATATGGGTTTCCTGGCTTTTGTTTGCTTCACAATGGCTTTCCTGGCCCGGAGGCTGCCTGGGGCTTTCAATGAAGCCAAGCTGATCACCTTCAGCATGCTAGTTTTCTGTAGTGTTTGGGTCTCCTTTGTGCCCACCTACCTGAGCACCAAGGGCAAGTACATGGTGGCTGTGCAGGTCTTCTCCATCTTGGCCTCCAGTGCTGGGCTGTTGGGTTGCATCTTTTTCCCCAAGTGCTACATTATTTTGCTGAGGCCTGAGCTAAATACAAAGGAGCAACTAACCGCAAAAATCAAAATATAGATCTTGTTCTTTTAGAACTGTCTTTCCAAGGCCTTACATAGCAAGTACAAAACCATACTCTCCTATTAGGTGACCATTGCTCCAGAATTTGATTTCTGCTTGTCTAGAGATGTACATCCATTTATTGCAATTTACCATATATATTTTTCCTTAACGAATACCCACATTTTAAGAACAATGTATAGAAGGCAGGTTTTTGTGGGGGAAATCCACACTTCAGAAGAAAACCAAGCATTTGGAGACAGAAACAAAAAGGGATTTGTTATTGCAATCACTTACGGTAATCCTTGAACTCTTCAGATTGTAAGAAAGAATCTGTCTTATGTAAGAATGACATATTAAGAGTTACACCTGTGAAAATGTGGAACAGAAGGGAAGTCATATTTTCCTGATATTTGAACTATGCAACGATTACTGGACAGCTATGTAACTGTATCTAATAAACATGTTATGTTCTCTAACTTGTTTTGTTCTGAAGCAAATGTCAGTTGTTTTGGCTAGAATATGGGACTGTAATTTTTGACATACAGATATGTGAAAAAGATCCTAGGTCATCCTGATCCGAGTGGAACTGGTTAATGAGCTATTGTGTTACAAAAAGACCCAGATGGACATAACAGAAAGACAAGGCCATGAGAACGAGGTGGTTACCAAGAGATGATGCAGCTAGACCTTCATTGTCTAGATTACCTAGAAATATTACACAGATAGGGAAAACTTTAATGATATCTGATGCAAAGGGAGAACTTTTTAATGCCCCTATTGTTGAGAATATGTATTTAAAAGGCGGACAATGTGAAATAAAACTGGATGTTTTATTGGTACCTAAAGCAGGTATAAATTTGTTAGGTAGAGATGCTTTATCCTTACCTGGATGTGAGCTTACGTTTACAGGAGACAAGTCTACCATTAATTTGTAAACTGAGGAATAGGGAAGATTTATAAACCCGATAGTCTGGAAAGCTAAAGATAACCGAGGTGTTTTGAATATTGCACTTTTGGAGGTGATCCTGAAAGAAGGTGTTGAGCCTGTAAGACAGAAGCAGTATAATATCTCCTTGGAAGGGAGATATGGCTTGTAGCTGGTTATAGAATCCTTACTACAGGATGGGCTAATAGAACCTGCAATGTCACAATATAATACACCTATCTTACCTGTAAAGAAACCTGATGGTACCTTTCGTCTCACGTTGGACCTGAGATGGATTAACCATTTAGTTGCCGAAAGGCATATTATTGTTCCAGATCCTTACACTTTGTTGGAAAGAATTCCACATAATCACAGATATTTTAGCGTGATTGATTTGAAGGATGCTTTTTGGACTTGCCCATTAGCAGAGGCATCAGGAGATATCTTTGCTTTTGAATGGACGGATCCAGATACACATCGTACCCAACAGTACAGATGGTGCGTTTTACCATAGGGTTTTTCAGAAAGCCTGAATTTATTTGGACAAGCATTGGAGCAGGTCCTGGAAAGTTTTGAACCGCCTGTGGGTATAACGGTGTTACAATATGTGGATAATGTGTTGGTTTCAGGTGAGAAGAAAAAAGATGTTGAAAAGGGTACAAATGAATTGTTGAATTTCTTGAGGCAATAGGGCCTGAGAGTTTCAAGGAAGGAACTACAATATGTGGAACCTGAGGTTAAATACTTGGGACATTTATTCAGTCATGGAAGTAAGAAGATCAATCCAGGAAGGATTGAGGGGATAGATAGCCCCTATCGAGGAATGAAAAAGAGGTTCTGAAATTATTAGGATTATTAGGATATTGTGGTTTATGGATAGATTGTTATGCGGAGATGGTTATGTTTCTGTATGAGAAATTATTGGATGATGAACCTTGGGAAGTTGTCTGGAGTGACGATGATGTTAATAGAATAGAGATGCTTAAGAAAGCATTGATACAAGCTCCTGTGCTGAATTTACCTGATTTAAAGAAACCTTTCCATTTGTTTGTGGCAGTGGAAGATGGTGTAGCTAAAGGTGTTCTAGCTCAAGTGTGGGCTGGGAAGAAGAAACCTGTAGAGTTTTTGTCAGAACTAATGGATCCAGTAATGCGTGGTTGGCCTTTGTGTATTCAGGCAGTAGCGGCTATGGCTATATTTGTAGAAGAAAGTAGGAAATTGACTTCTGAAAGTGTTTTAGTGGTAAGCAGTCCACATCAAGTGAGAGTCATTTTAATGCAGAAGATGCGTAAATGGCTTACACATGCTAGACTTCTTAAATATGAAGCGATTTTATTGTCTCATGAAGATTTGGTTCTCTCAACTGACAGGAATTTAAATCCAGCTGAATTTCTTTAAGGAGAGAGAAAGGAATGGGATGATATTGAACACGATTGCATTGAAGTATAGATTTACAGACTAAAGTAAGGGAGAACTTGGAAGATAGCCCAATTGAGGGTGGAGTTAATTTGTTTATTGATGGGTCTTCTCAAATGGAGAATGGAAGAAGAATGAATGGATATGCAGTGATAAATGGAGACCCACCTGAAACTTTGGAAACAGGCAAGCTTCCTGTTGAATGGTCGGCTCAGACATGTGAGGTTTTTTTGCTTTGTTACAAGCTTTGAAACTTCTAACAAATGAAATAGGTAATATATATACATATTCTAAGCATGCTTATGGGATTTTACAAACCTTGGGGAAAATTTGGGTGGAAAGGGGACTCATAACAAGTAAAGGAAAAAAAAATGAAACAGGTAGATCTTATAAAAACAGTATTGAAAGCGGTTGCAGGCCCGGAACGGTTGGCTATAATACATGTGGAAGCCCATAAGAAGGGGCATTCAAAAGAAATAATAGGAAATAGATTAGTGGATGAGATTGCCAAGGAAGCTGCACAAATGGGAGAAGAAATATAGATAATGGTTTTAGTTCCTATTTTGGAATGGGATGTAAAACCTGATTTCACTGAAGAGGAAGGACAACAAATGAAATTAGAAGGTGCAAAAAATATAGATGGCAAATGGATAACAGAACAAGGATTGCAAATAGTAAATAAACCTATTATGAGAAACATAATAGAAAAGTGCATGAGGATACTCATTGGGGAACACAAGCAATTGTGGACATTGTGAAAAGGAAATATATTTGTAGAGGTATGCATACAATAGCTATGCAAGTAGGTAGGAAATGTATACATTGTGT
>CM042834.1:23551312-23590445 GCA_023653725.1 Bungarus multicinctus
ATAGAGAAATGGTGATGCATCCAGATTGAAATAGGTCTAGTATAGACTGCGTCCCTTTCCACATTGAAACATTTTTGCTGCAAAGAAAGCACAAAGCTTCTGTGTTGTGGCACAAGAAGGGGACACAATTTCATGCAATTCAGCAACATAAATAGAAATGCCAATAAAAACCAATCAACAGAAGCGTCAGCTCTCTGATCAGATTTATATTCACTACTAGATCTATCGAGATGCCCTTTGCCGATTCTATGTCCAGCGCCCCTCTCCATATGGTTTTGAGGAGTGTGTGTGGGTGTCTATGTGTGTGCATGGCGGGTCCAAATTCCAAAACAGGCCAAGTAGCTGTGGGGAGGCCATTCATAATTAGAAGATTTGGTCAAAAACCCATCCCGTTAGGGAGGACCACTTCTATTTGGTTTGCCAGTTACCTGACCACCAAACCACACCCACCCAGTCACGTGACCAGCATGTCACACCCTAAAATTAGGCCATGCCCACAGGAATTTGAATCCCACCCCTGGGTGGGAGGCACCAAGGATGAGTTTGTAGTACCAAGGGGGCGGTGGATGTGAAAAAGTTTGGGAACCACTGTTGTACGCGATTAACAAATCAAAGTAAATAAATAAATAAACAAACAAATAAATAAATAAATAAAATGTTAAGGAGATGAAGTCCTATTCCAATATCTGCAAATGTCTGAATACAGAGCTTTTTTAGGGTTCTCTGGTCATTGAGTCTATTTTTGGCATTTATAATAGCTGATATGTATTGTTATTTTATTATTATATTGATGTTTTATATTGATTCACTACCAGAGTAGTTTATGTGAGATGGGCAGCCATATAAATTTGAATAAACAATAGATCAATGAATCTGTCCTTTCAGCTTTCATATGGAATTCCAATCAAGTGGAGAACAACCTACAGGCTTGATTTCTCCATAATTTCTGACAAAAAAAGTTTCACTGGAGAAACTTGGGCCCATGGGGCTTTCAAAGAGTTCTGGAATGACACCAGAGGCTTCTCACAAATATGTCTACCATCCCTGTTCCTTTCTTCATGAAATCACAGGACAAACCTGGGGATAGAGAGCACAGGGGATGCTTCTTCTCTGTATAATTGTCAGGATGACATTGGTTTATTGATTGCCTCCCAATCTCTCCTCCGGGGAATTCTCCAAAGTTCACTGTTGAGCTGACATAAACAACACTTTCAAGAGCAATGCAGGAGTCACCTTTCATCTGAGCTTGGGAACTCAGGGACATAAAAGCCTTTAGTGGCATTGAGAGGTTGTGATTCTCTTGTGGTATTGCAAGGGCCCTTTGCCTTCGTGAACTGCTCCTCCAAATCTTTGAGAGCTACCTGACTCTGCTAGGAGTGGAAATGGGTCTATCATTTCTCCTGATGTTTCTGTTCTCCCAGATGTCCTGCAAGATGTTGAATGCCAAGTGCCCTCTCTTCGCTAGATTGCTAGAGACAGCTAGGACTGAATGAAAGCCAAGGCACCACCCAATGCCCACCATGTCATTTCTGTCTGTGCTTCCTCGGTTTCCCTAATGCAAGATATTTTACTAATCCTTCACTTCAGAAAAGATCTTCTGGGAAGAGTAGTCGAATAAAAAGGAAAGAGGAAATAAGGAGTAGCTGAATAAAAAGGAAATTCAGGGAACTTGCCATCCATGAAGGAATTGTTTTCTCAGATCCTACTTTTTCCTGCTGTTTCTTTTCTGTGTTATATGTAGTATTTCCAGTGCACACCACCCAAAAATAGATCCAGAAATTTTTCCAAACCTCTTCCTGCTCCATGTCTTAATAGTCCTGTTCTTTCTCTTTCTACACCTATAAAGCAGATATCCTTGCAGTATGAAGATTCTCCATTTCTATGTGACACAGAATCTAATTTTCCCCACTAGGGCAGGGATGCCTTAACCTTGAGACCATTGATTCTTCTAGTCTATCATCTCTGATGGATGAGGGTGGTTCAAAAAGGTGAAAGATATAATAAATAATAGAATAGAAATATAGTAGACCAACTACACTTGTGAATCTATAGTGAAATTGTGGCTCCAGCACAAGTTTATTTTATTATTAACATTTCTATATGGAAGAGGGTTGGGAGTAACTTTTTAAAGTTATTTTGGGTGTCTTTTTTCTATATATCACTTGTTAAAACTTTTCCTGTGTTTCCCCTCACCAACCTCTCCACTTTTGTCGCAATTTTATATTTTCATTTTATTTCTGGAAACTTAATAATACCCATTTCTGAAAAGGAGAAACTAAGAGAATCAATGAAACCAATATTGAATTCCTAACTTTCCTTTGATTCATAGTAGCTGAATTATCATATATTTGTATATTCTGTATGTGTGAATGTGCATATTTTCAGGAAAGTAACCACAAAGTACTGGAAGATCCTGTCCTTCTTGTTTGCTGTCCATGAGATCAACCAGGATCCCCGTATCTTACCCAACCTCACCCTGGGCTACAGCATTCATGACAATCATTTTGATGCCAGAACAACATCAGAAGCTTTGGTGGATCTGCTCTCTCCTGGGCTGGCAAATGTTCCAAACTACAGGTGTGGAGGAAGACAGAATAACCTCTTAGCTATAATTGAAGGGACAGAAACTGACATCTCCATCCAGATTTCATCCATGTCGGGCAACTATAAAATCCCCCAGGTGAGAAAGTTCCTTCTTTAATTCTTTTGGAGAAAACAAATCTAATTAGCTGGAATACGGCTAATGTATTAATGGCTATCAATTCAATGTTTGTTTATACTCGAAAATAATATATATTCTTCTTCTAACAAGTAGAATATCATAGATGAGATGACAGAAATGCAAATGTGGACCCTATAAATTCCCAGCAAATGTTAGCTACAGAGGGCAATGAGATGGTGATATGATGGACACATCACAAGACATTTTTGTCTGCTGATTGCATCTCATTAATGAAGGAACCAGTGAAGTATGGTATAAGGAGAGCATTCTAGGTCTCCAAGGATCCTGTTGCTGGAAGACTTGGATTATTGCAGAGGATATTAGGAGTCAAACAGTAGACAGTAATGAAACAGTAGTGACAATCATAAATATAAATAGGGCACTCTATGCTAATAAGAAAAGATTTGAATTTCTGAAACTATGTTCAAGATTAAAAGGAGTTTAGAACCAAAGCAGTTGCAAATGCTGTCCTGAAACTGAATCAGTCACCAGTTCTGTTCTATATTCAAATACTTACCCGCAATTGGTTGATCCAACAGCGGGAACGTTGTATATCTGTCATTGGCTGGCGAGCCGCGAGCAGCCGCTATAAGAAGGCTGCCGCGGCTCCGTGGCCGTTCAGTCCTGGAATGAAAACAAAGTAACCAGTCAACTGAATGTGTGCGTCTCTCACTTTCGCCTTTAAAGCAAGTTCCTTCTTCTCTTTATCAGGTCAGTTATTCTTTTGTTTCCCATCTTCTGAGTGATAAAGTACGGTTCCCCTTTTTCTACACCATGGTCCCCAAAGAAGGGGTGCAATATCTGGGGATCCTCAAATTGCTCCTGCATTTCCAATGGACATCAGTCGGTCTATTTGCTCCAGACACGGACAATGGGAAGCATTTCATAGCAACGATGGTTCCAGGGCTCTTCAAGAAGGGGATTTGTGTCGTTTTCTCACAAACCATTTCAGGGATGTATACAGAGAATGTGAAAATTGACCGTGCCTCAGTAAAGAAGTGGAAAGAGGTCAATGTATTTATTTATTTTTCAGAAGCCGGTTTCTTTATAGATGGAATATTTGTAATAGAAGCATTAATTAAAGTTTCTATATTGAATATAAAATCAAATGGTGTTGAATCTACAACACCCACCGGGAAGGTCCTTGTCACCACAGCTTTGTGGAACGTCAACGTGGACTTGGCATACAGTGACAATACACATGAACACATTCTTGGTTTCTTTTCTTTCCTCATCGAGAAAAAGAAAAAAACAAAATATGTTGATATTGTTTCTTGTTTTACTTCTCTATATTATTTTGCACATAAAGCATTTCATTGTTTATACTCCAAGACCGGCCCTACTGTGAAAGGCTGGACAAGATGCATTAAGAAAGAAGGGATAGAGACCCTTCCCCAAGAGGACATTGAAAAAACTGTGTCTCTAGAGAGTACCTACATCTATGACACTGTCTGGGCCCTGGCAAGGGCCTTAGATGTGGCTTATTCTTCCCTTTCCAAGAGGAGACTGAAAGATGGTGGAGGAACCACAGTACTGCAAATTATCCAACCATGGCAGGTATTTCTTTTTCCATCACAATGGACTCAGATAACAGATTTATTTATTTATTTATTTATTTATTTTGACATTTATATACCGCCCTTCTCCCGAAGGATTCAGGGCGGTGTACAGCCAAATCTAACCCAATCCATACAAAAGTTAAAATGCGAGTAAATAATGGGCTGTTAAAATTAAAAACCAACCCTCCCCCCAGACATATTAAAATCCCCACGTTGAAATCCAAATTAAAGGAGACAATTAAAAACTCGTGTCAGCCCTGGCCAGCCTGCTGAAAGAGCCAGGTTTTCAACACACGCCTGAAGGTCCTCAGGTCCGTGCTGGTACGTATCTCAGGTGGCAGACTATTCCAGAGGGCAGCGGCCCCCACAGAGAAGGCCCTATTCCTGGGGGCCACCAGACGACACATAGAGGCCGACAGCACCCAGAGAAGGCCCTCCCTGTGGGAACGCACCGGTCTGTTGGAGATCACCGGCAGAATGCGGTCTTGCAGGTAACCTGGCCCGATGCCATGGATCGCTTTAAAGGTCAAAACTAGAACCTTAAAGCGAACCCGGAAAGCCACCAGCAACCAATGCAGCTCGCGCAGGAGAGGCGTCACATGGGAGCTGCGCGACGCCCCCATAATCACCCGCGCGGCTGCATTTTGCACCAGTTGGAGTCTCCGGGTGCTCCACACAGGGAGCCCCATGTAGAGAGCATTACAATAATCCAGGCGAGAGGTGACAAGGGCCTGAGTGACCGTGCGCAGGGTGTCCCGATCCAGGAAGGGCCACAACTGGTAAATCAGGTGAACCTGATAGAACGCCCCCCTGGAGACGGCCGCAATATGGTGTTCTAAAAATAGCCGTGCATCCAGGAGGACACCCAGATTGCGAGCCCTCCCTGTAGGGGGCAGAATCTCTCCCCCAATAGCCAGCGAAGGTGTCAGCTGGCTATATCGGGGCGCCAGGAACCACAGCCACTCGGTCTTGGATGGGTTGAGTCGGAGCCTGTTCCCGCCCATCCAATTCCGCACAGCCTCCAGGCACCGGGACATAGCCTCCACAGCATCGTTGGGGTGGTCTGGGGTGGAGATGTATAACTGGGTGTCATCTGCGTACAGATGACACCGCACCCCAAGACCACGGATGATCTTGCCCAACGGCTTTACATAAATGTTGAACAAGAGAGGGGAGAGGACCGACCCCTGAGGCACCCCACAGATAAGGGGCCTAGAGGTGGACCTCTCCCCCCCTGCCAACACAAATTGCGAGCGGTTGGAGAGGAAGGAGGAGAACCATCGCAAGACAGTTCCCCCAATCCTCAACCCCTCCAACCGCCGCAATAGGATACTATGGTTGATAGTATCAAAAGCCGCCGAGAGGTCTAATAGGACCAGGACAGAGGAAAGCCCCCTGTCACGGGCCCTCCAGAGATCATCAACCAATGCGACCAATGCTGTTTCGGTACTATGCCCGGGCCTGAAGCCCGATTGGAACGGATCGAGGTAAGTCGCTTCCTCCAGGTACTGAGGGAGCTGACGTACCACCACACTCTCAACAACCTTCGCTATAAAAGGAAGGTTGGAGACTGGACGGTAGTTGTTTAAAACAGCTGGGTCCAGGGAAGGCTTCTTGAGGAGGGGCCGCACCACCGCCACTTTCAGGGCAGTAGGGAACGACCCCTCTCTCAAAGAAGCGTTGGTAATCCCCTGGAGCCAACCTCATGTCATCTCTCTGGTGGCCGAAACCAACCAGGAGGGACACGGGTCGAACAAACATGTGGTGGCATTCAGCCCCCCCAGCAGTCTGTCCACAACCTCAGCGGTCACAGGGTCAAACTCCCCCCAGATAACATTCTCAAGACCTGCCCCGGACACCTCCCCCGGGACCACCCAATTGGAGTCCAGCCCGTCCCAAATCTGAGCGATTTTGTCGTGCAGGAATCGGGAAAACTCCTCAACCCTACCCTGCAAGAGGTCATCCCGCACTCTCGGTTCAAGCAGAGAGCGGGTCACTCTAAACAGGGCGGCAGGCAATAAGGACGGAGAAATGCGAACACTTAGCCGCCTCTATCGCCACAAGGTAGGTCTTAATATAAGACCTCACCTGTGTCCGGTCAGACTCAGTGCGGCTAGCCCTCCAAATACTCTCTAGACGTCTTTTCTGGCACTTCATCTCCCGTAGCTCCTCCGTAAACCACGGAGCCAGATGGGATCTGTGCCGGGTCAGAGGTCGCAGAGGCGCAACTCGGTCCAGAGCCCCGGCAGCCAACCTATCCCAGGTGGCTACCAGGTCTCCAGGCGAGTTGTGAGCCAGAGACTCAGGAAATGGCCCAAGCTCCCTCTGGAACTGCTCAGGGTCCATCAAGCACCTGGGGCGGAACCATCTACATGGCTCCGCCTCCCTGCGGTGGGGGGGGGGGTGCTAGAGAAGTCCAGCTTAAGAAGGGAATGATCTGTCCATGACAAGGGTTTGATGACTAAATCCTCGAAATTACAGTCATTCAACCACTGACCAGAGACAAAAATCAGGTCCAGCGTGTGTCCTCCTATATGAGTGGGGGCAGAAACTAATTGGGTCAGGTCCATGGCCGTCATGGAAGCCATGGAAGCCATGAACTCCCGGGCAGCCCCAGAGGTTTCACCGAGCGATGGCAGGTTGAAATCCCCCACGAACAAAAGCCTAGGGGTCTCAACCGCCAGCCCAGCTATCACCTCGAGGAGTCCGGGCAGGGCCGATGACACGTGGCAGGGAGCCAGATATGCCATCAAAAGGCCCATCTGAACCCCTTGTCCCCACTTCACAAAGAGAGACTCACAACCAGCCATCTGAGGGACAGTGGCCTCCCTAGGACAAAGGACCTCTTTAATAAGGACCGCCACCCCTCCACCCCTTCCCTGAGACCTAGGCTGATGAAATGCAAGAAAACCTGGTGGGCACATCTCTCTCACGACAGATCACCAGAATTGGAAGGGACCTTGTAGGTCATCTAGTCCAACCCCCTGTCCAAGCAGGAGGCCCTACACCATTTCTGACAGATGGGAGTCCAATCTCTTCTTGAAAGCTTCCAATGATGGCACTCCCACAACTTCCGAGGGCAAGATGTTCCATTGGTTGATTGTTCTCACTGTCTGAAAGTTTCTCCTTATTTCCAGGTTAATCCTTGTTCAGTTTCCATCCATTATTCCTTGTCTGGCCTACAGGTGCTTTAGAAAATAGATTGGCCCCTTCCTCTCTGTGGCAGCCCCTCAAATATTGGAATGCTGCTATCATGTCTCCCCTTGTCCTTCTCTTCACTAGATTAGCCCTGCCCAGTTCCTGTAACTGTTCTTCATATGTTTTCATCTCCAGTCCCCTAATCATCCTGGTTGCTCTTCTCTGTACTTTTTCTAGAGTTTCAACATCTTTTTTTATAATGTGGTGACCAAAACTGGATGCAGTACTCTAGGTGTGGCCTTAGTAAGGCTTTATAGAGTGGTATTAGTATCTCACTTGATCTTGATTGTATCCCTCTGTTAATGCAATTTAGGATTGCATTAGCTTTTTAGCTACTGCTGCACACTGCTGGCTCATATTTAGCTGGTTGTCCACTAAGATTCCTACTGAAGATGTGGAATTCATGATTCATATGCGATCCCAGAATCTTTAGAATATCTCAGCTCTAGTTAGTAGCAGGTGGATTTATTTACTAATATCTCCCAGTACAATTTACAACATAGAGCTTGTGGTCCCATGATAACCGTGTATAAATAGTCATGAAATAGTAAACACTAGGCAATGCATGGCCTACTGGGTCCTTGTTTCAGAGATATTTTCCTACCAGATTCCCCAAAGCAATGACAAAGCTCTTAATCTACAGTGGAACCTCGGGTCACAACCGTAATCCGTTCCAGGACTACGGTCGCCACCCAATTTGGTTGTGACCGGAAGCACAACCATCTGCGCATGCACAGACAAAAAAATAGCGCTGAACGGGAAATCGCCATGGCTGTTTCTGGTTGCCACCCAAAGATGTGTTCCTGACCAGAAACAAAACTTTTCTGAAAATTTTTGGTCTCAGACAGAAGCGTTCGCAACCCCGTGTTCCACTCTGTTCCTTTCACTGGAAAAGTCATTAAAATGTCATGGAGATATTCAGAGGTTTATTGGCCTTGAAAACTGCTGATGTTCAACTGAATACCACTGTTAAACCTCAGGAACTGACCACAACAAACGCTTTATGATATTTTATATTATGTCATAAAACGTTTTTTGAGATTGGTAAGTAATTACATGTTTTATGATAATTTTATGTCTTAAAATGTTTTATAAAATATGCCAAATTCTAATTCCTCAGGAGACATGTGTTCTGAATTTTGGACATATTCTGTGCCCATTTGAGGTACCTTGGTTCAATCGTTTCACCCAATTAAAGGTTACACAGGGGAGTTTTAGGAGTATAGAGATCGAAATGGGAGCCTAAATGAACAACCTGTCATCATTAGCACCTATTTGCCTTGTGGTTTTAAACAATATGAAGTGCCTTCTTAAAGGCCTGTATGTTAAAGCACCCTCCATCTGAGGCAAAATATGTTCAGAACAGAGATGGTATTCAGCAGGTTCTGACCAGTTCTGGAGAACCGGTAGCGGAAATTTTGAGCCCTTTGGAGAACCAGCAAATGCCACCTCTGACTGGAGATATTACAGTACCCTTCCCCAGGCACGCCCACCAAGCCACAGCCACAGAAGCAGTGGTAAAAAAAATTGAATCCCACCACTGGTTCAGAAGTGTGAAATGGCTGAAAGTATGAATTCATTCTACCCTCTTCGGTACATTTCAGATGTGGGACTGGCATCTACTCCTCGAAAAGAGACACAGGATCATAGACACTATGTTGGGAGATGCCTGTGGATTTAATTTCTGAAGTCCTGAGACCATTAAGTTTGTAAGAGAGGAAACTCATTGAAAATCTATCATTCTCATCATCATCATCACAAGATTAAGTAAAAGCAACTATTTCAGAGTTTATAGGATTGATCAGTAGACATTCGATGTCCATCTTTACTAAAGGCAGATTCTCTTCTCTAATGTTCCAGTTTCACCCTTTCTTGCAAGACTCTCAGTTTTACAACGCTTCTATTGACGGAGTATATTTGGATGAGAATGGTGAACTAGCAGCTGATTTGGACATTGTGAATTGGGTGAAGTTTTCCAATAAGTCTGTTGTCAATGTGAAATTTGGGAGCATAGCAAGGCAAGGTTCCTCGGAGCCTCTATTCAAGATTGACAATGAAGCTATAATATGGCCCAAATGGCTCAACCAGGTGAGGAAAAGAAGTCATTCCATGTCACTTCCTTTCTCCTACAAGGATCTTCTGATCCTTTCTCAGTATTGTTGTCTCAATGGGCTTTGAGATACTGTACAATAGTGATAAGCAGTGCAAAATCAGAAGATGTGGAGAGACCTAGCCAGAGGTGGTATTCAGCAGGTTCTGGAGAACCGGTAGTGGAAATTTTGAGTACTTCAGAGAACCGGCAAATATCATCTCTGACTGGGCCTACCCCATCTATTCTCTGCCTCCTGAGTCCCAGCTGATCGTCTGGGTCTTCTTTGGTTGCCCTACACATGAGAACAGAGCTGGAAAGAAGGTTAGTGGGGTGGGAAGAGAATAGGATTTTGCAGTAACCTTTCCCCAGGAATAGGGAGAGAATGGAGATTTTACAGTATCCATCCTGTGCCACTCCCATCAAGCCACGCCCACCAAGCCACACCTCAGAACTGGTAGTAAAAATTTTTGAATGCCCCCATTGGACTTAGCCCATAGAATCACCAAGAATCGAACATCACTGATATGTGGATACCATCAACACATCACAATACTGATAAAAGAATGTTTATACTTCAGGGTTGAAGTTTTATTTATTTATTAAGTTTATTTTCCATCATCTAATTTCAAAATGTCTCAAAATAGCAATGGCACTTCACAGTGCTTCACAGCTCCACTCTAAGCTGTTTACAGAGTCAGCCTATGGCCCCCAACAATCTGGGTCCACATTTTACCCACTTCAGAAAGGTAGTGCAAAATCAGAAGACGTGGAGAGATCTGGCCCATAGAACAACCAAAGGTCAGACATGACTGAATGGAATCTATGCTCCTCTCCCTTTCCCACAGCTCCAGCCAGCTGCGCTGTGGCAACCCTGAGGACTCTTCAAAGATGGTTCCAGGGTTGACAGGCTCACTTGTTGTTCTTGTCTTTCTGATTAGACCCTGCCGCTCTCCAGATGTGTGGAAAGATGCCATCCTGGTTTCCTCAAAGTGATTCAGAGAGGACGGCCAATTTGCTGCTATGACTGCATTCCTTGTGCAAAGGGAGCCATCTCCACTCAGGAAGGTGACTGGCTCAGGAAGGAGAACAGGCTGTTGAAAATGTTTGTAAATCAGTGGGGAGATTCAAATAATTCACCCAGGTTCAGGTTGGCCTTCATTGAAGGCACGGACCATCCCATTCCTCCAGCTCCACTGCATATGCAGGATGAGCCTCCCACAATGGCCACCTGACCCCGGGTGAGCCGGTTGTTAAATTAGCCCCCACCTGCTATCAGAGTGGATCCTGGGTTGCAGTGGAGAAACAGGAAATGGAGTGGCCAGCACAAGGGAAGGAGGAGCAGCAGGGAGAAGAAAGAGGGAAAGCAGCCTCCTCCTTCCCTCATGCTGGCCGCTCCATTTCCAATTTTTCCACTGCAGCGCAGCACCCAGAATCCACTTTGAAAAGCCGGGAGGTGTAAAATTACAACCAGTTCACCCAAACCAGTGTGAACCAGCTGAATTCCAGCACTGTTGCAAACCATTTGGAAAGTATGTTCTGCATTCAGCAATTATTTCAAATCAAGGAAAAAGAAATTATACAGGAAGACAATCTGGGACTTTTTGTGACATGGCAGCAGATCAGTAATCTATGTACAACTATTGCCCCTTAAGTAGTATGAAAACTCTTCTTTCAGGGTAATATTGAGTCAATGCAACTAGCTCCAAAAAGAAGCTTCAGTACACAACTGGAGGGCAAGAGAGCATGAATGTTGCTTGTGTCTCCAACTCATTCAAGGCAGTCATGAATTTCTCAGGGTCTAATGTCTACCAACACATGCCCACTGTCATGAATTCGTGCAAGAGCAGTTTTTTCATCACCTTCGGTAGCCTGGAAAAAGGGGGCTTAATTGCTGTCATGGTCTTCCAAAATATTGCTATAAAAATGGCATTGTCCAGATACTTTTAACAGCACATTTCCTGGCGTGCAAGAATTCTATCTGCACATTTCTGAATGGTTACAGCAGCTTCATTACAACTGAAAGCCATTTTACTGAACTAGAGCAGCCCTTGAAATTTAGTAATCACTCTTTTAATTTTAGAGGTATCCTCAGAAGGTATCTAACAATAGGCCACATCTAAGTCCAGAGAGATATATCTCTTCCTGGCATAAGGCAAGTATCAAACATAGTAACATAATTGCTTCCCTCTCTTGATGAAATTGCTCTATTGGTTATTTGGACCTGAGATTTCACAATTGAAATACTGAAGGCTGTTTTTGAACCATGGACCCTAAAGCTAATTTTAAGAAGGTCTGTCTCTATAGATGGACTGTATTTCAAATATGTTATGGAAGGGGGACAAGTTTTATCAGAACAGACTGAGACTGATCTAAAAATGTATTAAAAATGACAAGCTACAAGAAAGATTTAAAAAGATGCGACATTGGACATACAAAAGAAATAACAATCCAAGAGGGAGACCTGGATAATCTCCCTATATTTGATCTACAAAAGAGGCTTGTTAAAACTCTGAAGAATTTTGTGAGAAGAGACAAAAAAAATTGGGGTGGGGGTCAAGTTTTAGGATATTATTTCAAGGAACTAAAAATCAAGATTGTTAAAAGGAAAAACAGAAATCTAACATTGGTTTATTTGATCTAGGTTAAAATAGATAGCTATAGGAAGAAGAGATCATTTTTGTAGCTTAAGGCAAGGTAACAAGTTACTAAAATTGTTTATACTTTTGATGAAGGTGGAAATAGATAATGATGATAGATAGATAGATAGATAGATAGATAGATAGATAGATAGATAGATAGATAGATAGATAGATAGATAGATAGATAGAGAAAGAGAGACAGAAATGATATGATAGATAATTTCTCTCCGTATTGTTATTTTTTTATCTTTTCTACTCTTTTCTTTATTGAACTTTTGAAATAATCTTACTATCACTTTTGTTCATTATGTATCCTACTTATTCTTCTGGTCTTTCAGAAGAATTTAATCAACAACTGGTTCACATATTGGCTGGTCAATTCCAATAATTGCTACCAAAAGGCCAACAATGATTATCTGCTTTTGCTTTTCGCAAACGTTTTGTCCTGGAGGGACCCTTGAAATGAGAAAGACTGTATGAAAATGATTATATCTGTTGGTCAAAGTATAGCATGTGAAATTCAAAATATGTTTATTGTTTTTCAATCAAGATCTCTTGTGGACCAATTGACAAAGACTATCAACAAGGGACTTTTCTATCAAGACCAGAAATGCTCATTGAACCATTGTAGTTGTTCTTGGTTTTTATAGACAAGTGGCTTTATTGAAGCAGGTTAATAAATAGGGACCGAAGGAATACTTGTCACAGATGTATATCTGTCGATATTCTGCCTTGGTGGAGTTTGGTATATCCTTTCATGGCCTTCATAAGTAAGTGGTTCAGGTCAGTGGTGGGATTCAATAATCTTTACTACTGGTTCTGTGGGTGTGGTTTAGTAGGCGTGGCTTGGTAGGCATAGCAGGAGAAGGATACTGTAAAATCCCCATTCTTTTCCCACCCCACTAACCTGCTTTCTAGTAACATTCTCCTGTGCAGGGCAACAAAAGAAGACCCAACCGATCAGCTGGAACTCGGGAGGCAGAGAATAGATGGGGATGGGGCAGTTAAAGGTGGTATTCCAAACTACTCAAAATTTCTGCTACTGGTTCTCTGAACTGGTCAGAACCTGCTGAATACTACCTCTGGTTCATGTGGATTTTGAAATTTCATTGAGAACAATTGAAGTATTGATAAATTTGAGCCAAAATAGACATTAAGAGGTGGGAAACACTCAAGAAATCATTTTGACCTATTGATACAAGCTTGGATATAATTCAGATGATCATTACTTTTTTAAAAGAACAGTGTGAAGGGGAATTTTTAAAATATGGACCAGCAGAGAACAGTTACTGACATAATGCAAATTTATATCAACACAATCTTCTCTTTCTCACTTCCTACACTATCCTCTTATGTGTGATTTCACGATGTATAATTTATTTTTAATGGCCTTGTTATTTTACCATTACAGCACTTTCTGTGATGCTTCCTATGACTACACTGTGGGATTACTAAGGATAAATAAGGAAAATCTTTTCCTTCATTACAGATGCAGTCTACTGCACCAGATGTTTGGAAGATCAGCATCCAAATGAACATCGGAATTATTGTCTGCCAAAATTTATAACCTTCTTGTCATATGGAGAGTATTTGGTAATCATCCTGGTTTCCTTTGCTCTATTTTTATCATTCATCACAGCCTTTGTGTTAGCCATTTTCATTAAATACCATGAAACTCCAATAGTCAAAGCCAACAACCGGGATCTCTCCTACATTCTAATCACATCACTCCTCCTTTCTTTTCTCACTAGCTTTCTCTTCATTGGCCAGCCAAGGAAAGTTACCTGTCTTCTCCGACAATCAGCCTTCTTCATTATTTTCTCAGTGGCTGTTTCTTCCCTCTTAGCCAAAACCATCACAGTGGTGCTGGCCTTCTTGGCTACAAAGCCAGGAAACAGTGTGAGGAGATGGCTTGGGAAGACACTGGCCAATGCTCTTGTTCTTGTTTCCTCTGCTGTGCAAGTTCTAATTTGCTCCATCTGGCTGGGAATCTTTCCTCCTTTCCCTGACGCAGACAAGCACTCACACCCTGAAGAGATTATTCTGCAATGCAATGAAGGACCTGTTGTCATGTTTTACTCTGCCCTGGGATATATGGGTTTCCTGGCTCTTGTTTGCTTCACAATGGCTTTCCTGGCCCGGAGGCTGCCTGGGGCTTTCAATGAAGCCAAGCTGATCACCTTCAGCATGCTAGTTTTCTGTAGTGTTTGGGTCTCCTTTGTGCCCACCTACCTGAGCACCAAGGGCAAGTACATGGTGGCTGTGCAGGTCTTCTCCATCTTGGCCTCCAGTGCTGGGCTGTTGGGTTGCATCTTTTTCCCCAAGTGCTACATTATTTTGCTGAGGCCTGAGCTAAATACAAAGGAGCAGCTAACCGCAAAAATCAAAATATAGATCTTGTTCTTTTAGAACTGTCTTTCCAAGGCCTTACATAGCAAGTACAAAACCATACTCTCCTATTAGGTGACCATTGCTCCAGAATTTGATTTCTGCTTGTGCTAGAGATGTACATCCCTTTATTGCAATTTACCATATATATTTTTCCTTAACGAATACCCACATTTTAAGAACAATGTATAGAAGGCAGGTTTTTGTGGGGGAAATCCACACTTCAGAAGAAAACCAAGCATTTGGAGACAGAAACAAAAAGGGATTTGTTATTGCAATCACTTACACTAATCCTTGAACTCTTCAGATTGTAAGAAAGAATCTGTCTTATGTAAGAATTACATATTAAGAGTTACACCTGTGAAAATGTGGAACAGAAGGGAAGTCATATTTACCTGATATTTGAACTATGCAACGATTACTGGACAGCTATGTAACTGTATCTAATAAACATGTTATGTTCTCTAACTTGTTCTGTTCTGAAGCAAATGTCAGTTGTTTTGGCTAGAATATGGGACTGTAATTTTTGGCATACAGATATGTGAAAAAGATCCTAGGTCATTCTGATCCGAGTGGAACTGGTTAATGAGCTATTGTGTTACAAAAAGACCCAGATGGACATAACAGAAAGACAAGGCCATGAGAACGAGGTGGTTACCAAGAGATGATGCAGCTAGACCTTCATTGTCTAGATTACCTAGAAATATTACACAGATAGGGAAAACTTTAATGATATCTGATGCAAAGGGAGAACTTTTTAATGCCCCTATTGTTGAGAATATGTATTTAAAAGGAGGACAATGTGAAATAAAACTGGATGTTTTATTGGTACCTGAAGCAGGTATAAATTTGTTAGGTAGAGATGCTTTATCCTTACCTGGATGTGAGCTTACTTTTACAGGAGACAAGTCCACCATTAATTTGTTAACTGAGGAATAGGGAAGATTTATAAACCCGATAGTCTGGAAAGGTAACCGAGGTGTTTTGAATATTGCACTTTTGGAGGTGATCCTGAAAGAAGGTGTTGAGCCTGTAAGACAGAAGCAGTATAATATCTCCTTGGAAGGGAGATATGGCTTGTAGCTGGTTATAGAATCCTTACTACAGGATGGGCTAATTGAACCTGCAATGTCACAATATAATACACCTATCTTACCTGTAAAGAAACCTGATGGTACCTTTCGTCTCACGTTGGACCTGAGATGGATTAACCATTTAGTTGCCGAAAGGCATATTATTGTTCCAGATCCTTACACTTTGTTGGGGAGAATTCCACATAATCACAGATATTTTAGCGTGATTGATTTGAAGGATGCTTTTTGGACTTGCCCATTAGCAGAGGCATCAAGAGATATCTTTGCTTTTGAATGGACGGATCCAGATACACATCGTACCCAACAGTACAGATGGTGCGTTTTACCATAGGGTTTTTCAGAAAGCCTGAATTTATTTGGACAAGCATTGGAGCAGGTCCTGGAAAGTTTTGAACCGCCTGTGGGTATAACGGTGTTACAATATGTGGATAATGTGTTGGTTTCAGGTGAGAAGAAAAAAGATGTTGAAAAGGGTACAAATGAATTGTTGAATTTCTTGAGGCAACAGGGCCTGAGAGTTTCAAGGAAGAAACTACAATATGTGGAACCTGAGGTTAAATACTTGGGACATTTAATCAGTCATGGAAGTAAGAAGATCAATCCAGGAAGGATTGAGGGGATAGACAGCCCCTATCGAGGAATAAAAAAGAGGTTCTGAAATTATTAGGATTATTAGGATATTGTGGTTTATGGATAGATTGTTATGCGGAGATGGTTATGTTTCTGTATGAGAAATTATTGGATGATGAACCTTGGGAGGTTGTCTGGAGTGACGATGATGTTAATAGAATAGAGATGCTTAAGAAAGCTTTGATACAAGCTCCTGTGCTGAATTTACCTGATTTAAAGAAACCTTTCCATTTCTTTGTGGCTGTCATGCGTATGAGCAGAAATAATTAGAACAGACTTGAAATACTGAAACACTTAACTGGCTTTATTGAAGATACTGCAGTACCGGCACCCTTTAACCCATACCAAAGATAGTATGAGACAAAGGAGAGCCCCGATTACCAGACAGACCATATATTTATACCCAAACATAATGATATAAACAATTACAGATCACATGTTGTTTTTCAGTTACAAAGATACATAGATTCTCATAGGAAAGTTATCTTTTAACCATCCAAAATCAGGTAACCAGGAGGTTAAGATATGCCATATATGTTTCAGAGTATTACTCTCTGTATCATGGGTTAAATGAGTTGTGATATTGTGTAGAATCTTGAGCTTAGATTCAATAAACTGTGACTTATCAGAAATATTAAAACAGCATAATCCGTCGAACTCCTCACATTCATGACCTAATCTCAGAAGAATGTAATCAATCGCAACTCTGTTCTGTAACACAGACTTCCTTATTTCTCCCATCTCATCAGCTAAAGCTGCAATAGCAGAGGAAGTTACATTAATACTTTTAGCTAAAGCACAAGCTAAATGCCCTAACTGCATATTATTATAATACGTAGCTCCCCAAGCAAATATCCGTAAGACAACTGCTTCTATTCTTGACAGAACTACTACATTGTCATCACAATTTGAAGAATAAGCATCACTAAACTCTGATCTTTTTCCTCTATATCCCTTACCATGTTCAACTACAAGTTCATGTTTATCACCCCAATGGGCTATAGACCACCTAACTGTAGGAGAAGTGTATATGATAAGGTGTGGTTCGTTATGCTCTTTAGATTTAGATACATCTTCATGTTCTTGAGTATGCACATGTGTATGCTCTACTTCTGTTTCTGTATCATCCTGTACAGGTTCTTTATAAAACCTAGGATCATGATATAAACTGGAATTCATTACCTCATAGTATAATTGAGTATTCTTATTTATGTTTTTGGGATGAGCAGTGGCCATAATAGTCGTTAAACGGCCTATTGTACAAGGACCACCTATTGCATTTGCTGGTATAAATGCATATGCATATGTTCCACAAAACATAAACCATCTTTTAGGTAAAAATAACACATGTGTCATTCCATCGACTTCTTCAACCTCTGTACAATGTATAATATCTTCAGTAGGTAGGAAATTATAGACTGTCTTTTCATGTTTCTTTTCTGGATGTTTATATTTCACACAATCATAAGCTGGTAAAACTGTCTTAACCTCAATTACCAATTTTCTCTGATTTGTCCATCTAGTTGGTTTCACAGGAGAACCAAATAAAGTAATCACCTTTGACAGATTATACACAGTGTATTCATTAGGATTTATAATAATCCTAGTTTCACTAAATAGCACAGGAACTCCTATAAAACAAGTTGACATTATATCAGTAACTGTCGTCTCTCCTTTCACACAAAAAGAAGAAGTATTCAAAGCTACTCTCATTAATTCCAGAAAAACATTTTCACTTCTTACTGAATTAGGTTCTTTTCCTTGGACACTTCTTATTCCTCTATGTAAATACCTTGGAGCTTCAATATATCCTACAGCACATCTACCTTTCCAGGTAAACGGAAGTTTAGCAAGGGCTATACTTCCACATAAAAACATTAACTTTTTTGGGGCACTTCTTAATTCACGGAATGGCATAAATAGTATTTCTTCCAAAGCTCTAATTCTCATATAAGAAGGAGAATAATTGCCAAACATTTCAAAACAAGTATCATGTATATGTTTCATCCTCTTTGATAATTCCCTTGGATTGGTTACAACATCATAAGTGCAGTTACATGTTGGGTATCTGCCCAAATATAAACCGTCTTCTAAAGTGGATCTTATACAAATACCAGCTTCAGTCATAGGTTCCATCAATGTCAGTGATATTTGCCCTTCATTTTCTGTTCTATCGGGTTCAGTCTGGAAACATAATTGCCGCCATGTTACAGGATATCCAGGCCATATTTCTGTAGTCTCCATACCTACCCCACATAAAGCAATAATCACTATCCACATCATTTTCACAATTGGACTAAGCCCCCACCCACCTTAACGTATGTAGTTTTTACACGTCAAAACTTACAACCAGTTGTTGGGGAATTACATCCACTGTTATATCTTCTTCTGCACTTACAGGACACAATATCTGTGTATACCAATCAATTATTTCATCTCTTAAAATAATGAGGAATATAAGAAAGATATTTGTTAAACACAGCCAAATAACCAATTCCTTCACCCAAAGTTCCATAAACCTAAACTAAACTAGACATAAACTTTCTATACCTATATCTAAAAAAAAATAAAAAATAAACAGTCCAGTCTTTCAAAACTGTCTTTTACTGAAAACAGCAACCGGAGCAGGAACAGGGCCCTTCACACACGAATGATGTGTCCAACCTCGCTCTCGTGTTCTCACAGCCGATTCAGTAGTTAAGAACACCTGGAATGGTCCTTCCCAGATAGGCCTCAGCTTTCCTAAAGCTCTCCACTGCTTAATCAGGACCCAGTCTCCACTCCTAAAGTCATGTGCTTGAAAGTCAAACGGTGGTGTTTGTGCCAAAAGTCCTTTGGATCTTAAAAGAGAAAAACACTGGGACAGTCCTCGTATATATTTTCTAAGGAAAATATCTTTAAGTTCTATTCTAGGCATGCCAACACTTCCAGTATAAGGAATGCCAAACATCATCTCATATGGTGATATCCCAATATCTGTTCTTGGACAAGTACGTATACGCAATAGAGCTAGAGGTAAACATTTTCTCCATGGTAATTGTAGTTCTAACATCAATTTCTTTAAAGTATTCTTTATTGTCTGATTCTTTCGTTCCACTTTACCTGAGGAAGCGGCATTTCCCGCTAGGTGCCACTCCCAGAGGATACCTAATTCCTTCATAATCCCCTTCACCACATTAGAAGTAAAATGTGTACCTCTATCACTATCAATAGATTCAACCAGACCATATCTAGGTATTATCTGTTCTAAAATTAACTTTACAGTCATTTGTGCATTTGCCCTTGCACACGGAAAAGCTTCCACCCATCCTGTCAAATGATCAATAAGTTATTGATCATTGAAATATGTAATAATAAGTATTTCAATGTATTTCAATGTACCTACAGCTGGCATTTCAGTATAATCAACTTGTATCCTCTGAAATGGCCAGACAGCTAAATCTCTTCCTCCTGGTAATGTTTTTCTCATCATTTTCCTATTTATTCTTATACAATGTATACATTTTCTACATATTTGCATAGCTATTGTAAACATCCCTCTGCAAATATACTTCCGTTTCACAAAATCTACAAGTGCCTGTGTTCCCCAATGAGTACCCTCATGTACTTTCTCTATTATGTTTCTCATTATAGGTTTATTAACTATTTGTAAACCATCATTTGTTACCCATTTTCCATCAACACAGGTAACACCTTCCAATTGCATCTGCTTTTCTTCTTCATCAGTGAACTCTGGTTTACATCCCATTCCAAAACAGGAATTAAAACCATTAGCTTCACGTCTCTTCCTTTATGGGCAGCCTCTTTAGCTGCCTGATCTGCTAATTTATTTCCTAAAATCTCCTTAGAATTTCCCTTCTTATGAGCTTCAACATGTATTATAGCTAAACGTTCCGGAACTGCAGCTGCTTTTAATACAGCTTTGATAATATCTACTTGTTTTACTTCTTTTCCTTTACTTGTAATCAGTCCTCTTTCTAACCATATTTTCCCAAAAGTGTGTAAAATACCGTAGGCATATCTAGAGTCAGTATAGATATTACCCACTTCATTCTCTAAAAGTTACAAGGCTTGCAATAAAGCAAAAACTTCGCATACTTGTGCAGAGTATACATTAGGCATTCTGCCCATTTCCAGTACTTCAGACGTATCTCCATTCACAATTGCATATCCATTCATTCGTTTACCATGTTCTACTCTAGAAGATCCATCTATAAACAAATTAATACCTCCCTCTAGTGGAAGATGGTGTTACTAAAGGTGTTCTAGCTGAAGTGTGGGCTGGGAAGAAGAAACCTGTAGTGTTTTTGTCAAAACTAATGGATCCAGTAGTGCGTGGTTGGCCTTTGTGTATTCAGGCAGTAGTGGCTATGGCTATATTTGTAGAAGAAAGTAGGAAATTGACTTCTGAAAGTGTTTTAGTGGTAAGCAGTCCACATCAAGTAAGAGCAATTTTAATGCAGAAGACGCGTAAATGGCTTACACATGCTAGACTTCTTAAATATGAAGCGATTTTATTGTCTCATGAAGATTTGGTTCTCTCAACTGACAGGAATTTAAATCCAGCTGAATTTCTTTAAGGAGAGAGAAAGGAATGGGATGATATTGAACACGATTGCATTGAAGTTATAGATTTACAGACTAAAGTAAGGGAGAACTCGGAAGATAGCCCACTTGAGGGTGGAGTTAATTTGTTTATTGATGGGTCTTCTCAAATGGAGAATGGAAGAAGAATGAATGGATATGCAGTGATAAATGAAACCCATCTGAAACTTTGGAAACAGGCAAGCTTCCTGTTGAATGGTCGGCTCAGACATGTGAGGTTTTTTTGCTTTTACAAGCTTTGAAACTTCTAACAAATGAAATAGGTAATATATATACATATTCTAAGCATGCTTATGGGATTTTACAAACCTTTGGGAAAATTTGGGTGGAAAGGGGACTCATAACAAGTAAAGGAAAAAAAATGAAATAGGTAGATCTTATAAAAACAGTATTGAAAGCGGTTGCAGGCCCGGAACGGTTGGCTATAATACATGTGGAAGCCCATAAGAAGGGGCATTCAAAAGAAATAATAGGAAATAGATTAGCAGATGAGATTGCCAAGGAAGCTGCACGAATGGGAGAAGAAATATAGATAATGGTTTTAGTTCCTATTTTGGAATGGGATGTAAAACCTGATTTCACTGAAGAGGAAGGACAACAAATGAAATTAGAAGGTGCAAAAAATGTAGATGGCAAATGGATAACAGAACAAGGATTGCAAATAGTAAATAAACCTATTATGAGAAACATAATAGAAAAGTGAATGAGGATACCCATTGGGGAACACAAGCAATTGTGGACATTGTTAAAAGGAAATATATTTGTAGAGGTATGCATACAATAGCTATGCAAGTAGGTAGGAAATGTATACGTTGTGTAAGAATAAATAATAAGATAATGTGCAAACAACTGGAAGGAGGAAGAGATTTGGCCATTCCAGAGAATGCAAGTTGATTGTACTGAAATGCCAGCAGTGGGAATTTCAAAATATCTGTTAATGATAGTTGATCATTTGACTGGATGGGTGGAAGCTTTTCCATGTGTGAGAGCAAATGCTCAGATGACTGTAAAAATAATATTGGAACAATTATACCTAGATATGGGATGGTGGAATCTATTGATAGTGATAGAGATACACATTTCATTTCTCATGTGGTGAAGCTAATAATGAAAGAGTTGGGCATTGATTGGCAATACCACATTCCTGTACATACCCCTTCTTCTGGAAAGATGGAGAGAAAAAAACCAAACATTGAAAAGTACATTTAAAAATTAATGTTAGACCTTCAGTTACCATGGACAAAATGTTTGCCTTTAGCTCTATTAAGAATTCATACTTGTCCTAGGAAAAATGTTGGAATTTCACCGTATGAAATGATGTTTGGAGTGCCTTATATTGGAAGTGTGGGAATGCCTAGAATAGAACTTAAAGATGTTTTTCTGATAAAATATATACAAGACTGTCCCAGTGTTTTTCTCTTTTAAGATCCAAAGGATTTTTGGCGCAAACACCACCGCTTGATTTCCATGACTTTAAAAGTGGTGACTGGGTCCTGATAAAGCAGTGGAGAGCATTGGGAAATTTGTGGCCAATCTGGGAAGGACCATTCCAGGTGTTGTTGACTACTGAGTTGGCCGTGTGGACAAAAGAGAGAGGCTGGACACGTTAATAATGCATGAAGGGACCAGAGGATCCACCCACCACTTTCAGATGAAGCAAGCTTCAAGGAAATAGACTTCATATTTTTAGATATATAGGTTTATGGAATATTGGGAAGAAGAGTTACTTATTTGGTTGAGTGTAATAAACTTCTTTCTTGTGTTGTTGATTATATTGAGATATGAAACAATAGACTGGTGTGGGCAAGTGCTATGTCCCCTGAGTGTGCAAGAAGACAAAGAAGTGGATGTAAGTGTCAGATCCATGTATCTGCCATTCTTCATGGAAGGAGAAGGGAGGGGTGGAATTGGTATAAGAAATCCTTTTGGATTTAACCTGGATATATTAAATCTTATATTGAATTTGGATAACCCATGATGTACTATGGAGGGAAAGAGACCAGATGCCCAGAACCCAGTGATCTTTGAAACAGACAGCTACAGGATGAAGAGACCATAAAACTTACTGCTGGGAGATATCTCCTGGGAACCTCAAAAAAGATCGTTCTCAGAAGGGGGAGGAATAAACATGTTGGCTTTTTGTTTTACTAAATACACATCAAGGGAAGGGGAGGGGTCTTAAACTCCCTTATCTATCCCTGCATGCCTGAGGCATGTTAGATGCTACTTTTAATCCCTACATGAATTGTCTCATCTCAATAAAGGATTCCTTTTGATACGTTTGGTTTTCAGAAGTTCATTCTTGTTGATTGAATGGGAAAAGTTCTGTAATCTGACATAAAGCAGCATCTGCAATAGAGGTCAGCCCAGAGAGAAAAAATTTTTTTAAAAAAAACCCTTCACTCTACCGAGGGGACCCTGCAAAAAAAGAAAAATGTCTGAATACAACAATGAGCAAGGGGAAGCCAAATGCTGTGGAGAAACATTGACAGTTACCCAGCCAGACACTGACTCGGTGCACACCATCAAAGCGAAGCTGCCTGTGAAACCTCCACAAAGCCCCGGTGGTCTATAGGCATAGGAAAAAGAGACATCTGGGAAGGAAGAACCAGGAGAGTAATCCTCACCTGGGCTAATCATAAACCCGGGTGGAAATTGGAGCTGGAGGCCCTATCGGATCAGGAAGAAAGGGGTGAGGAGCCACCGGCCGATGACCAACTGAGATGGTACATAAATCACCTCGTGAGGGAAGCCCTGGAGAACCTTGAGGTGAGGGATACACCAGGATGTCAACGCAGGAGCCTGAGGGAACCAGAAAATGAGAGAACCCAAGCCGCCACCCCGGATGCAGCTGAGATTGATCGGGCAGTGGGATAAGCCAAAGAACCAACAGCCATACCAGGTACCCGACCCCTAACCTCCGCAGAACACAGGATTAAACCTGGCCAACCCAGAGACATACAACTGCAGAGAAAGGCCCCACTCCTGGGTGTAAAATTCGATGGAGACCCCCGGAAACTGGGATTTTTCCTGGTGCAAGTGCTCACCTACATGCAAGAATACAGGTGGAATTTCCCAACCCAGGGGTCCTGAGTACGAATCGTCACCCTGGCCTTTGAAGGGGCAGCAGCCAGATGGATGGTGACGCTCCACAATGTCAACCCCCCAGAATTAAGGAATCTAGATCACTTCATGATGGCCCTACACCACCACTTTGAAGACCCCCTCGCTGATAGAAAAGCCCGCAACCGCATCAGAGTCGTAAAGCAAGGCCGTCGCCCGGTAGCTGAATACACAGAGGAATTCCGTGACCTGGCTGGCCAAGTTGACTGGCCAGAGGATATCCTAGTCTGTTGGTTCAAAGATGGACTCAATGACAAGCTATATGCTGCCTGCCTGGCCCGTGGGGCCCCAAACCTCCTACATGAACGGTACATGGTGGCAGAGGAACCAGAGATAGACATGACTTGTAACCAGTACTGCAGTGGCAAGCTTTGGAAAAGATCCCCACCCCAGGGGAAATGGGAAATTTTCAAACCCCAAACCACCATGACTCCAAGAATGTCTGGTTGTTTTATGTGTGGAAAGGAGGGACACCACGCAGCAGAATGCCATTCGAAAACCCCTGCCAGAAAGCCAGACCACCTATCAGGGGGAAACCTGGAACATCCAGCCCTCGAGGAAAGGAGACTGACCTGAGAAGCCGAGTAGCTGTGGGATTCCAATCCCCCCCCAACCCAGAGGAAGAATCCCCAATGCTTCAAGATGACCTGAGCCAGTCCGAAAGTGATCCGGAAGACGACCTGCTGGTAAGCAACCCAATTGAACCAATCACTATATCCCTAAGACTGTTTATCCCCAGCTGAGGGAAAGGGAGGAAGTTGCAGCATTACTGGATTTGGGATGCACCTGATGCATACTCAACCCCTCCCTTGCAGAGAAATTGGGAATCCAACTGAAAGAAATGGAAAACCCCATCACTTTTTGGCAATTAGATGGAACTATAGCGGGGGGGAGGGAGCCAGTTAGGTTTACCACAGAACCATTGAAAATAAGACTAGGGAGCCATAGTGAGATGCTCACATTCATTGTATCCCCAGGAATGGAAGAGCCACTAGTCCTAGGTCTCACATGGCTGCGGAAATGGAATCCAAAAATAAATTGGAAGAGAGGAACTGTGCATTTCCAGAAACATGTAACAATAACCCAGGAGAAAGGGTAAGAAGGAGGACAGGGAACAGAGAACCGGCCATGTCCGGTCAGCCGGATGAACCCATTAACCTCCCAAATGAGTACCAGGATTTAGCCCAAGCATTTAGCAAGGAGGCTTCTGATGAACTTCCACCCCATCGCGCCACTGACTGCGCTATTGAAATCCTACCAGGCGCTAAACTTCCAAAACCAAAAATGTATTGCATGTCCCACAGAGAAATAAAAGAACTCAGAGCATTTATCGATAAAAATCTAAAAAGGGGCTTCATTGAACCTACCCGACCAAAAATAGCAGTCCCAGTATTATTCCGTGAAAAGAAAGATGGCTCAAAGAGTTTATGTGTGAAGTATAAAAACCTCAATGCCATCACGGTGGATAATATGTATCCACTCCCCCTCATGAAGGACATGTTAGTCCACCTCTCCAAAGGGAAATTTATTTCAAAGTTAGACCTACGAAAGGCATATTATCGCATCAGAATAAGTGGAAGACAGCTTTTAACACCCCACTGGGATGCTTCCAATTTAAATTGGATTACAAGGAGTGCCTGCAGTGTTCATGCAATTAATTAATGAAACATTCCATGAATATTTATATAAAGGGGCTCTTGTTTACCTTGATGATATTTTAATCTACATGGAAACGATAGAAGAACACATCAAGCTACTCCGCACAGTTCTTACAAAACTCTTAGACGCTAAACTATATGCAAAACTCTCTAATTGCGAATTCCACCAAGAAAAAATTGACTACGTTGGATACAGAATATCACACGAGGGAATAGAGATGGACCCACAAAAAGTAATAGCTGTGGTCGATTGGGAACCGACCCACAAGCGCAAGCAATTGCAAAGCATCCTGGGATTTGCAAACTTTTATCGCCGGTTTATCCCAGCATTGCAAACATCGCCCTCCTCATCACAAACTTGTCAAAAACGAATGGGGAGGAGAAATCCAAACCAAGGCAACCCCTTATCTGGACAATGGAATGCCAAGCAGCATTCAAAAAACTCAAACGCCTGTTTTCAGCAGAACCAATTTTGAAGCACCCAGATCCTGAGCAACCTTTTGTAATCCAAGCAGACGGTAGTGATGTAGCAGTTGGAGCAGTCCTAATCCAAAAGAATGTAAGTGGACAGCTACAACCGTGTGCCTATGCCTCCAAGAAATTGATGGAAATAGGGGGGGGGGGGCGCTAAGATGCAAGGGGCCAGCAGGGGAAAGCTAAGAGGCGGCAGTGGGGCATTCGAGGCACCGGCCCCACAGACTCACCCGATTGACTATTGTACTGCTCCGTAGCCAGGGCCTCAAATGTGGAACCTGCGCACGGCGAGCCTTGCCAAGCCTGGGGGGAGGGGGGAGGGGTGTAAAGGGGGCACTTTAGCTTGCAGGCTGCCCTCTCCGGTGGAAGCGGTGGAAACATGCCAGAAGGTCTGAAAGTAAAACCTTCCAAAGGCGTGCAGTGGAAGGGGTGGGTGGTCTGGAATTAGGTTCTCCCTGGAGGAGAACAAGAGAGTGCGTATGCCCACCTGGCCTCTGCCTCTCCAGGCTGCCGGGCTTATGCACAGGATGCGGGTTGGTGCAGCCGGCCCGGACCTAGAACTTAGCCTCCCTCTGCAGCCCGGTTCTTCCGACTGAGCCCTGAGCTTACTTTCTTGCTTACTTTCCAAGCGATCGTTCGGTCCGCCGGTCTGGGCTGCTTCCACACACCTTCCTCCCCACCAGGCGGAGCGTAAAGATGAGTGGAGCCCTTCCCCAAAGTTGGGAGTCTCTGAGCATGTGCAGAGTGCCTCCCCTTGCTTGGCCCGTTGGAAGTGGACTTTGGGTTGGAGCAAAGAGGGTCAAGTCGGCCAAATCACTGCCCCGGAGAGGTTGGCATTGCAAAATTGGATGCCAAAGAAAGAACGGGGGCAGAGGACTGGAGAAGGCACAGAGGGGCAGCTGCATTAAGGAGCAGGAAGATCTTAGCCATGGTTTATTGACTAAGCCGGAATCAAACAGCATGCTAAACTCTAAACCAGAATGGCTGGGTTGATATATTCAGCCCGTGTTTCTCAACCTTGGCAACTTGTATGGACTTCAATTCCGTTCCGGCTTTGCTTTATTTTCCCAAAGTGCTGCTGCTGTCACTGTCTGTCTATCTAATTATCTATCTGTCTATCTATCTATCTATCTATCTATCTATCTATCTATCTATCTATCTATCTATCTATCTATCTATCTATCTATCTATCTATCTATCAACCTATCTATCCATCCATCCATCCATCCATCCATCCATCCATCCATCCATCCAAAAGGTCTGTCTGTCTGCCTGCCTGCCTGTCTTTCTTTCTACCTACCTACCTACTTACATATCTATCAATATATCTATCTACCTCCCTGTCTCTCTTTGTCTCTCTCTGTCTCTATCCATCCATCCATCTATGTTCGAAGCTCCCGCCCTGCAAGAACATCGGGAAAGTAGAGCAAAGCCAGTCTGGGAGGGAGGGAGGGAGGGAGAGAGAGAGAAATGTGATGCATCAGATTGAAATGAGGTCTAGTATAGACTGAGGCCCTTTTCCACATTGAAACATTTTTGCTGCAAAGAAGCACAAAAGCTTCTGGGTTGTGCACAAGAAGGGACACAAATGTCAATGCAATTCAGCAACATAAAATAAAGAAATGCAAATAAAACAAATCAACAAGAATCGGCAAAGCATCTCTGATCAGATTTTATTCACTACTAGAATCTAATCAGAGATGCTTTGCCGATTCTAGTCCAGCGACCTGCTCCAGTAGGGTTAGAAGGGAGTGTGTGTGTGTCTATGTGTGTGCATGGCTGTCAAAATTCCAAAAACAGGCCAAGTAGCTGTGGGGAGGCCAGTCATAAATTAGAAGATTTGGTAAACAACCAGCCATTAAGGGAGGACCACTTCTATTTGGTTTGCCAGTTACCTGACCACCAAACCACACCCACCCAGTCACGTGACCAGCATGTCACACCCTAAAATTAGGCCATGCCCACAGGAATTTGAATCCCACCCCTGGGTGGGAGGCACCAAGGATGAGTTTGTAGTACCAAGGGGGCGGTGGAGTGAAAAAGTTTGGGAACCACTGTTGTAAGCGATTAACAAATCAAAGTAAATAAATAAATAAACAAACAAATAAATAAATAAATAAAATGTTAAGGAGATGAAGTCCTATTCCAATATCTGCAAATGTCTGAATAAAGAAGCTTTTTAGGGTTCTCTGGTCATTGAGTCTATTTTTGGCATTTATAATAGCTGATATGTATTGTTATTTTATTATTATATTGATGTTTTATATTGATTCACTACCAGAGTAGTTTATGTGAGATGGGCAGCCATATAAATTGAATAAACAAATAGATCAATGAATCTGTCTTTTCAGCTTTCATATGGAATTCCAATCAAGTGGAGAACAACCTACAGGCTTGATTTCTCCATAATTTCTGACAAAAAAAAGTTTCACTGGAGAAACTTGGGCCCATGGGGCTTTCAAAGAGTTCTGGAATGACACCAGAGGCTTCTCACAAATATGTCTACCATCCCTGTTCCTTTCTTCATGAAATCACAGGACAAACCTGGGGATAGAGAGCACAGGGGATGCTTCTTCTCTGTATAATTGTCAGGATGACATTGATTTATTGATTGCCTCCCAATCTCTCCTCCGGGGAATTCTCCAAAGTTCACTGTTGAGCTGACATAAACAATACTTTCAAGAGCAATGCAGGAGTCACCTTTCATCTGAGCTTGGGAACTCAGGGACATAAAAGCCTTTAGTGGCATTGAGAGGTTGTGATTCTCTTGTGGTATTGCAAGGGCCCTTTGCCTTTGTGAACTGCTCCTCCAATTCTGGAAATGGGTCTATCATTTCTCCTGATACTTCTGTACTCCCAGATGTCCTGCAAGATGTTGAATGCCAAGTGCCCCTTAACTATAGAAAGGGATGAGACAGATCCATTGAATTACTTCAAGCCAGGAGACTACCTCATTACTGGAATCACTCCTGCGACAACCGCTATGTTTCGACCATTCACTTTCAAAAAGGCTTCAACCAACAAAGTTTTATGGTAAGAGAGCATTTCCCCCTCTGATTACTGCTGGTTCCAAAACTTTTAGATGTTTCCTGTCACCCTTCAAGGAGGAAAAACCTTCCTTTATGAGCAATATCTCTTCGCTAGATTGCTAGAGACAGCTAGGACTGAATGAAAGCCAAGGCACCACCCAATGCCCACCATGTCATTTCTGTCTGCGCTTCCTCGGTTTCCCTAATGCAAGATATTTTACTAATCCTGCACTTCAGGAAGACTACTCTTCTTCTGGGAAGAGTAGTCGAATAAAAAGGAAAGAGGAAATAAGGAGTAGCTGAATAAAGAGGAAATTCAGGGAACTTGCCATCCATGAAGGAATTGTTTTCTCAGATCCTACTTTTTCCTGCTGTTTCTTTTCTGTGTTATATGTAGTATTTCCAGTGCACACCACCCAAAAATAGATCCAGAAATGTTTCCAAACCTCTTCCTGCTCCATGTCTTAATAGTCCTGTTCTTTCTCTTTCTACACCTATAAAGCAGATATCCTTGCAGTATGAAGATTCTCCATTTCTATGTGACACAGAATCTAATTTTCCCCACTAGGGCAGGGATGCCTTAACCTTGAGACCATTGATTCTTCTAGTCTATCATCTCTGATGGATGAGGGTGGTTCAAAAAGGTGAAAGATATAATAAATAATAGAATAGAAATATAGTAGACCAACTACACTTGTGAATCTATAGTGAAATTGTGGCTCCAGCACAAGTTTATTTTATTATTAACATTTCTATATGGAAGAGGGTTGGGAGTAACTTTTTAAAGTTATTTTGGGTGTCTTTTTTCTATATGTCACTTGTTAAAACTTTTCCTGTGTTTCCCCTCACCAACCTCTCCACTTTTGTCGCAATTTTATATTTTCATTTTATTTCTGGAAACTTAATAATACCCATTTCTGAAAAGGAGAAACTAAGAGAATCAATGAAACCAATATTGAATTCCTAACTTTCCTTTGATTCATAGTAGCTGAATTATCATATATTTGTATATTCTGTATGTGTGAATGTGCATATTTTCAGGAAAGTAACCACAAAGTACTGGAAGATCCTGTCCTTCTTGTTTGCTGTCCATGAGATCAACCAGGATCCCCGTATCTTACCCAACCTCACCCTGGGCTACAGCATTCATGACAATCATTTTGATGCCAGAACAACATCAGAAGCTTTGGTGGATCTGCTCTCTCCTGGGCTGGCAAATGTTCCAAACTACAGGTGTGGAGGAAGACAGAATAACCTCTTAGCTATAATTGAAGGGACAGAAACTGACATCTCCATCCAGATTTCATCCATGTCGGGCAACTATAAAATCCCCCAGGTGAGAAAGTTCCTTCTTTAATTCTTTTGGAGAAAACAAATCTAATTAGCTGGAATACGGCTAATGTATTAATGGCTATCAATTCAATGTTTGTTTATGCTCGAAAATAATATATATTCTTCTTCTAACAAGTAGAATATCATAGATGAGATGACAGAAATGCAAATGTGGACCCTATAAATTCCCAGCAAATGTTAGCTACAGAGGGCAATGAGATGGTGATATGATGGACACATCACAAGACATTTTTGGATCCCTGCTGATTGCATCTCATTAATGAAGGAACCAGTGAAGTATGGTATAAGGAGAGCATTCTAGGTCTCCAAGGATCCTGTTGCTGGAAGACTTGGATTATTGCAGAGGATATTAGGAGTCAAACAGTAGACAGTAATGAAACAGTAGTGACAATCATAAATATAAATAGGGCACTCTATGCTAATAAGAAAAGATTTGAATTTCTGAAACTATGTTCAAGATTAAAAGGAGTTTAGAACCAAAGCAGTTGCAAATGCTGTCCTGAAACTGAATCAGTCACCAGTTCTGTTCTATATTCAAATACTTACCCGCAATTGGTTGATCCAGCAGCGGGAACGTTGTATATCTGTCATTGGCTGGCGAGCCGCGAGCAGCCGCTATAAGAAGGCTGCCGCGGCTCCGTGGCCGTTCAGTCCTGGAATGAAAACAAAGTAACCAGTCAACTGAATGTGTGCGTCTCTCACTTTCGCCTTTAAAGCAAGTTCCTTCTTCTCTTTATCAGGTCAGTTATTCTTTTGTTTCCCATCTTCTGAGTGATAAAGTACGGTTCCCCTTTTTCTACACCATGGTCCCCAAAGAAGGGGTGCAATATCTGGGGATCCTCAAATTGCTCCTGCATTTCCAATGGACATCAGTCGGTCTATTTGCTCCAGACACGGACAATGGGAAGCATTTCATAGCAACGATGGTTCCAGGGCTCTTCAAGAAGGGGATTTGTGTCGTTTTCTCACAAACCATTTCAGGGATGTATACAGAGAATGTGAAAATTGACCGTGCCTCAGTAAAGAAGTGGAAAGAGGTCAATGTATTTATTTATTTTTCAGAAGCCGGTTTCTTTATAGATGGAATATTTGTAATAGAAGCATTAATTAAAGTTTCTATATTGAATATAAAATCAAATGGTGTTGAATCTACAACACCCACCGGGAAGGTCCTTGTCACCACAGCTTTGTGGAACGTCAACGTGGACTTGGCATACAGTGACAATACACATGAACACATTCTTGGTTTCTTTTCTTTCCTCATCGAGAAAAAGAAAAAAACAAAATATGTTGATATTGTTTCTTGTTTTACTTCTCTATATTATTTTGCACATAAAGCATTTCATTGTTTATACTCCAAGACCGGCCCTACTGTGAAAGGCTGGACAAGATGCATTAAGAAAGAAGGGATAGAGACCCTTCCCCAAGAGGACATTGAAAAAACTGTGTCTCTAGAGAGTACCTACATCTATGACACTGTCTGGGCCCTGGCAAGGGCCTTAGATGTGGCTTATTCTTCCCTTTCCAAGAGGAGACTGAAAGATGGTGGAGGAACCACAGTACTGCAAATTATCCAACCACGGCAGGTATTTCTTTTTCCATCACAATGGACTCAGATAACAGATTTATTTATTTATTTATTTATTTTGACATTTATATACCGCCCTTCTCCCGAAGGATTCAGGGCGGTGTACAGCCAAATCTAACCCAATCCATACAAAAGTTAAAATGCGATTAAATAATGGGCTGTTAAAGTTAAAAACCAACCCTCCCCCCGGACATATTAAAACCCCACGTTAAAATCCAAATTAAAGGAGACAATTAAAAACTCGTGTCAGCCCAGGCCAGCCTGCTGAAAGAGCCAGGTTTTCAACACACGCCTGAAGGTCCTCAGGTCCGTGCTGGTACGTATCTCAGGTGGCAGACTATTCCAGAGGGCAGCGGCCCCCACAGAGAAGGCCCTATTCCTGGGGGCCACCAGACGACACATAGAGGCCGACAGCACCCAGAGAAGGCCCTCCCTGTGGGAACGCACCGGTCTGTTGGAGATCACCGGCAGAATGCGGTCTTGCAGGTAACCTGGCCCGATGCCATGGATCGCTTTAAAGGTCAAAACTAGAACCTTAAAGCGAACCCAGAAAGCCACCGGCAACCAATGCAGCTCGCGCAGGAGAGGCGTCACATGGGAGCTGCGCGACGCCCCCATAATCACCCGCGCGGCTGCATTTTGCACCAGTTGGAGTCTCCGGGTGCTCCACACAGGGAGCCCCATGTAGAGAGCATTACAATAATCCAGGCGAGAGGTGACAAGGGCCTGAGTGACCGTGCGCAGGGTGTCCCGATCCAGGAAGGGCCACAACTGGTAAATCAGGTGAACCTGATAGAACGCCCCCCTGGAGACGGCCGCAATATGGTGTTCTAAAAATAGCCGTGCATCCAGGAGGACACCCAGATTGCGAGCCCTCCCTGTAGGGGGCAGAATCTCTCCCCCAATAGCCAGCGAAGGTGTCAGCTGGCTATATCGGGGCGCCGGGAACCACAGCCACTCGGTCTTGGATGGGTTGAGTCAGAGCCTGTTCCCGCCCATCCAATTCCGCACAGCCTCCAGGCACCGGGACATAGCCTCCACAGCATCGTTGGGGTGGTCTGGGGTGGAGATGTATAACTGGGTGTCATCTGCGTACAGATGACACCGCACCCCAAGACCACGGATGATCTTGCCCAACGGCTTTACATAAATGTTGAACAAGAGAGGGGAGAGGACCGACCCCTGAGGCACCCCACAGATAAGGGGCCTAGAGGTGGACCTCTCCCCCCCTGCCAACACAAATTGCGAGCGGTTGGAGAGGAAGGAGGAGAACCATCGCAAGACAGTTCCCCCAATCCTCAACCCCTCCAACCGCCGCAATAGGATACTATGGTTGATAGTATCAAAAGCCGCCGAGAGGTCTAATAGGACCAGGACAGAGGAAAGCCCCCTGTCACGGGCCCTCCAGAGATCATCAACCAATGCGACCAATGCTGTTTCGGTACTATGCCCGGGCCTGAAGCCCGATTGGAACGGATCGAGGTAAGTCGCTTCCTCCAGGTACTGAGGGAGCTGACGTACCACCACACTCTCAACAACCTTCGCTATAAAAGGAAGGTTGGAGACTGGACGGTAGTTGTTTAAAACAGCTGGGTCCAGGGAAGGCTTCTTGAGGAGGGGCCGCACCACCGCCACTTTCAGGGCAGTAGGGAACGACCCCTCTCTCAAAGAAGCGTTGGTAATCCCCTGGAGCCAACCTCATGTCATCTCTCTGGTGGCCGAAACCAACCAGGAGGGACACGGGTCGAACAAACATGTGGTGGCATTCAGCCCCCCCAGCAGTCTGTCCACAACCTCAGCGGTCACAGGGTCAAACTCCCCCCAGATAACATTCTCAAGACCTGCCCCGGACACCTCCCCCGGGACCACCCAATTGGAGTCCAGCCCGTCCCAAATCTGAGCGATTTTGTCGTGCAGGAATCGGGAAAACTCCTCAACCCTACCCTGCAAGAGGTCATCCCGCGCTCTCGGTTCAAGCAGAGAGCGGGTCACTCTAAACAGGGCGGCAGGCAATAAGGACGGAGAAATGCGAACACTTAGCCGCCTCTATCGCCACAAGGTAGGTCTTAATATAAGACCTCACCTGTGTCCGGTCAGACTCAGTGCGGCTAGCCCTCCAAATACTCTCTAGACGTCTTTTCTGGCACTTCATCTCCCGTAGCTCCTCCGTAAACCACGGAGCCAGATGGGATCTGTGCCGGGTCAGAGGTCGCAGAGGCGCAACTCGGTCCAGAGCCCCGGCAGCCAACCTATCCCAGGTGGCTACCAGGTCTCCAGGCGAGTTGTGAGCCAGAGACTCAGGAAATGGCCCAAGCTCCCTCTGGAACCGCTCAGGGTCCATCAAGCGCCTGGGGCGGAACCATCTACATGGCTCCGCCTCCCTGCGGTGGGGGGGGGGGTGCTAGAGAAGTCCAGCTTAAGAAGGGAATGATCTGTCCATGACAAGGGTTTGATGACTAAATCCTCGAAATTACAGTCATTCAACCACTGACCAGAGACAAAAATCAGGTCCAGCGTGTGTCCTCCTATATGAGTGGGGGCAGAAACTAATTGGGTCAGGTCCATGGCCGTCATGAAAGCCATGGAAGCCATGAACTCCCGGGCAGCCCCAGAGGTTTCACCGAGCGATGGCAGGTTGAAATCCCCCACGAACAAAAGCCTAGGGGTCTCAACCGCCAGCCCAGCTATCACCTCGAGGAGTCCGGGCAGGGCCGATGACACGTGGCAGGGAGCCAGATATGCCATCAAAAGGCCCATCTGAACCCCTTGTCCCCACTTCACAAAGAGAGACTCACAACCAGCCATCTGAGGGACAGTGGCCTCCCTAGGACAAAGGACCTCTTTAATAAGGACCGCCACCCCTCCACCCCTTCCCTGAGACCTAGGCTGATGAAATGCAAGAAAACCTGGTGGGCACATCTCTCTCACGACAGATCACCAGAATTGGAAGGGACCTTGTAGGTCATCTAGTCCAACCCCCTGTCCAAGCAGGAGGCCCTACACCATTTCTGACAGATGGGAGTCCAATCTCTTCTTGAAAGCTTCCAATGATGGCACTCCCACAACTTCCGAGGGCAAGATGTTCCATTGGTTGATTGTTCTCACTGTCTGAAAGTTTCTCCTTATTTCCAGGTTAATCCTTGTTCAGTTTCCATCCATTATTCCTTGTCTGGCCTACAGGTGCTTTAGAAAATAGATTGGCCCCTTCCTCTCTGTGGCAGCCCCTCAAATATTGGAATGCTGCTACCATGTCTCCCCTTGTCCTTCTCTTCACTAGATTAGCCCTGCCCAAGTCCTGTAACTGTTCTTCATATGTTTTCATCTCCAGTCCCCTAATCATCCTGGTTGCTCTTCTCTGTACTTTTTCTAGAGTTTCAACCTCGTTTTTTATAATGTGGTGACCAAAACTGGATGCAGTACTCTAGGTGTGGCCTTAGTAAGGCTTTATAGAGTGGTATTAGTATCTCACTTGATCTTGATTGTATCCCTCTGTTAATGCAATTTAGGATTGCATTAGCTTTTTAGCTACTGCTGCACACTGTGACTCATATTTAACTGGTTGTCCACTAAGATTCCTACTGAAGATGTGGAATTCATGATTCATATGCGATCCCAGAATCTTTAGAATATCTCAGCTCTAGTTAGTGGCAGGTGGATTTATTTACTAATATCTCCCAGTACAATTTACAACATAGAGCTTGTAGTCCCAGGATAACCGTGTATAAATAGTCATGAAATATTAAACACTAGGCAATGCATGGCCTACTGGGTCCTTGTTTCAGAGATATTTTCCTACCAGATTCCCCAAAGCAATGACAAAGCTCTTAATCTACAGTGAAACCTCGGGTCACAACCGTAATCTGTTCCAGGACTACGGTCGCCACCCAATTTGGTCGTGACTGGAAGCACAACCATCTGCGCATGCACAGACAAAAAAATAGCGCTGGACGGGAAATCGCCATGGCTGTTTCTGGTTGCCACCCAAAGATGTGTTCCTGACCAGAAACAAAACTTTTCTGAAAATTTTTGGTCTCAGACAGAAGCGTTCGCAACCCCGTGTTCCACTCTGTTCCCTTCACTGGAAAAGTCATTAAAATGTCATGGAGATATTCAAAGGTTTATTGGCCTTGAAAACTACTGATGTTCAACTGAATACCACTGTTAAACCTCAGGAACTGACCACAACAAATGCTTTATGATATTTTATATTATGTCATAAAACGTTTTTTGAGATTGGTAAGTCATTACATGTTTTATGATAATTTTATGTCTTAAAATGTTTTATAAAATATGCCAAATTCTAATTCCTCAGGAGACATGTGTTCTGAATTTTGGACATATTCTGTGCCCATTTGAGATACCTTGGTTCAATCGTTTCACCCAATTAAAGGTTACACAGGGGAGTTTTAGGAGTATAGAGATCGAAAGGGGAGCCTAAATGAACAACCTGTCATCATTAGCACCTATTTGCCTTGTGGTTTTAAACAATATGAAGTGCCTTCTTAAAGGCCTGTATGTTAAAGCACCCTCCATCTGAGGCAAAATATGTTCAGAACAGAGATGGTATTCAGCAGGTTCTGACCAGTTCTGGAGAACCGGTAGCGGAAATTTTGAGCCCTTTGGAGAACCAGCAAATGCCACCTCTGACTGGAGATATTACAGTACCCTTCCCCAGGCACGCCCACCAAGCCACAGCCACAGAAGCAGTGGTAAAAAAATTGAATCCCACCACTGGTTCAGAAGTGTGAAATGGCTGAAAGTATGAATTCATTCTACCCTCTTCGGTACATTTCAGATGTGGGACTGGCATCTACTCCTCGAAAAGAGACACAGGATCATAGACACTATGTTGGGAGATGCCTGTGGATTTAATTTCTGAAGTCCTCATCATCACAAGATTAAGTAAAAGCAACTATTTCAGAGTTTATAGGATTGATCAGTAGACATTCGATGTCCATCTTTACTAAAGGCAGATTCTCTTCTCTAATGTTCCAGTTTCACCCTTTCTTGCAAGACTCTCAGTTTTACAACGCTTCTATTGACGGAGTATATTTGGATGAGAATGGTGAACTAGCAGCTGATTTGGACATTGTGAATTGGGTGAAGTTTTCCAATAAGTCTGTTGTCAATGTGAAATTTGGGAGCATAGCAAGGCAAGGTTCCTCGGAGCCTCTATTCAAGATTGACAATGAAGCTATAATATGGCCCAAATGGCTCCACCAGGTGAGGAAAAGAAGTCATTCCATGTCACTTCCTTTCTCCTACAAGGATCTTCTGATCCTTTCTCAGTATTGTTGTCTCAATGGGCTTTGAGATACTGTACAATAGTGATAAGCAGTGCAAAATCAGAAGATGTGGAGAGACCTAGCCAGAGGTGGTATTCAGCAGGTTCTGGAGAACCGGTAGTGGAAATTTTGAGTACTTCAGAGAACCGGCAAATATCATCTCTGACTGGGCCTACCCCATCTATTCTCTGCCTCCTGAGTCCCAGCTGATCGTCTGGGTCTTCTTTGGTTGCCCTACACATGAGAAACAGAGCTGGAAAGAAGGTTAGTGGGGTGGGAAGAGAATAGGATTTTGCAGTAACCTTTCCCCAGGAATAGGGAGAGAATGGAGATTTTACAGTATCCATCCTGTGCCATTCCCATCAAGCCACGCCCACCAAGCCACACCTCAGAACTGGTAGTAAAATTTTTGAATGCCCCCATTGGACTTAGCCATAGAATCACCAAGAATCGAACATCACTGATATGTGGATACCATCAACACATCACAATACTGATAAAAGAATGTTTATACTTCAGGGTTGAAGTTTTATTATTTATTAAGTTTATTTTCCATCATCTAATTTCAAAATGTCTCAAAATAGCAATGGCACTTCACAGTGCTTCACAGCTCCACTCTAAGCTGTTACAGAGTCAGCCTATGGCCCCCAACAATCTGGGTCCACATTTTACCCACTTCAGAAAGGTAGTGCAAAATCAGAAGACGTGGAGAGATCTGGCCCCATAGAACAACCAAAGGTCAGACATGACTGAATGGAATCTATGCTCCTCTCCCTTTCCCACAGCTCCAGCCAGCTGCGCTGTGGCAACCCTGAGGACTCTTCAAAGATGGTCCAGGGTTGACAGGCTCACTTGTTGTTCTTGTCTTTCTGATTAGACCCTGCCGCTCTCCAGATGTGTGGAAAGATGCCATCCTGGTTTCCTCAAGTGATTCAGAGAGGACGGCCAATTTGCCTGCTATGACTGCATTCCTTGTGCAAAGGGAGCCATCTCCACTCAGGAAGGTGACTGGCTCAGGAAGGAGAACAGGCTGTTGAAAATGTTTGTAAATCAGTGGGGAGATTCACAATATTCCCCAGGTCAGTTGGCATTCATGAAGGCACGGACCATCACATTCCTACCAGACTACAATGCTAGCGGATGGCCTACACAATGGCGAAACCTGACCCAGGGTGAGCCGTTTGTTAAATTGCCCCCACATTTGCTAATAGAGGCGGATCCTGGGTGTTGCAGTGGAGAAACACGCGAAATGGAGTGGCAGCACAAGGGAAGGGAGGAGCAGCAGGGAGAGAACAGAGGGAAGCAGCCTCCCTTCCCTCAGGCTGTCGCTACCATTTCCATCGCAATTTTTCCACTGCAGCGCCTCACCCAGAATCCAACTTGTGAAAACCGGGAGGTTGTAAAATTACACCCGTTCACCAAACCAGTGTGAACAGCTGAATTCCATCACTGTTGCAAACCGTGAAAAGTAGTTAAGCATTCAGCATTATGTAAATCAGGAAAAAGAAATGATACAGGAAGACATCTGGGACTTTTTGGCCATGGCAGCCGATCGTTAATCTCTGTACAATATTGCCCCTTAGTAGTATGAAAACTCTTCTTCCGGGTACTATTGATGTCAATGCAAACTAGTCCCCAAACAAGAGCTTCGTACCCAACGGGCGGGCAAGGAGATGAATGTGCTTGTGTCCCAAAT
>CM042834.1:23590945-23632008 GCA_023653725.1 Bungarus multicinctus
TAAGAGTCTATGTGATTGCGTCTATGCTTTGCCTGACGAGTTGTGTAGTCATAGTTTTGCAGTGTAAGAGTTGAGAGTACAGGATAGTTTTTTTCTGAACAACCAAATTGTTTGTAAAGAGTAGGTTGTTTGTCTCTGAGTGGAGGCGAATGGCTGTTACTATTGATTCATGACGTTACAGGTGAAGCAGAGTAAAGTGATTGGTCTGTAATTTTAACTCGGCTGGGGTCTCCCTTTTGAAGATGGGGTGCCGTGGTTGTGAACCGTAGTTTTGGCAAGGAGTGGATCCTGAAAGATTTTTCAAAGATTATGCTTAGAGGTCGGTTAGGGCAGTGGTTACCTTTTTTAAGAGTAGGAACATTTCTGTCCGGTCCCATAGATAGAGATGTTTTAGATTGCTACCTGAAAATGGGAACAGAAGCTACTTTAGTTAACATTTACAAGCATTCTCAAACTTAACAACACTTCAACTTCAGGCCGTGAGTTATAAGGCAGTGAAAAAAGTGGCCATGCCTGCTTTGGTCACCACGTATGACCATTGTATATCCCAAACCACATGATTTACTTTTTGGTGGTGAAACGGGTTCATATTTATGATGGGTGCGATGATCATCTTGTGAGCCTAGACTAAGCAAAGGCAAGGGGAGCCAAAAAATTTCCACTTAGCACATAAATGTGGGAGTCCGTGGAGGATTGTAGACGAGGACTACCTGTATTCTTTATATCTGGAAATCTATGTGCCACGGATAACTATGGGCCAGCAGAATCAAATTCATAAGTATAATGGAATCTATGCAGGTAGTTCTTGACTTACAACCTCAGTTGACTTGAACATTTCGTGCTAAGCAAGGCAGTTGTTAAGGAGCTGAGCCCCATTTTATGAATTTTTTGGCCGAGTTATTCAGAAATTCCGGTCATAATGAATCACGGTTGATAAAATGAACTCTGGAATCTTCCCCATTGACTTTGCTATCAGAACTTCCCAGGAGGTGAAGAGGACAATCCCAGACCCAACGGGAGGCTGCCAAACCATTGTAAATCATGCTGGTTCCCCAAAGTGGTTCCCAGTGTGATCATGGACTAGGGCGGCTGAACAACAAAGTGGGAACTGGTAATAAATCTATTTTGTCAGTGCCGCTGTACCTTATACCCTGATGTTATTATTATTGTTATTATTGATATGTAGCCACCAGTGACATTCTGGGTTGTAACTTTCCATACTACCTTATCCCTGATTCGAGGCCAAGGAAAAGGAAATCTAGGGGATCTGTAGGGATCTCTGTAGGTATCTTTCTTTGCTCTAATTCCAGTGATGACGATGCTGATCTCCTTCCCTTTTCTTCCCCAATGACTCTGGAAAGTGGACTTCAACTACCGGAAGGTAAATATGAGTTATAGGAATGGAATGGCTTAGCTATTTAAGCTCTGATGCCAGTAACTGTACGAGAAACATGATGAATAACAAAAAAAGGAATAATACTCGATTAGGTAACGGTAAAGACTTGATGATCCAGTAAACTTTATTGATTTTATGATTTATAAACTATACTTGTCATTAATATATACAATATGAGCTTATGCAGCAGAGACAAATTCCTTGTGTGTCTGATACACACTTGGCCAAAAAAAAATGTTGTTCTCTTTTGTTCTACTCCAATCCACTCCACCCCATTCTGTCCTGTTCTGTTCTGTACATAATCTAGAAAACTGAAGTCAATCTTGGTGTAGAATGAATATATGGGCAAATGGGAAACTATGGCCTGGGACTGAAAGGAACATAGAATTCCTGCCAAGCTAATACCGTAACTCCTGTTGATTTTATTGCCTGACTATAAGTTGGTGAGAGACCAGGATTTTGGGAGCAGAGAAATTAGGTCCTTTGGGTCAAAGCAAATAGCAAAGTTGGAGCATGAGGGTTGCCTCCATTTTGTGGGCCATCAGACTGATGGAAGCAGAGGTTTCCTGGGCAAGATTTCCCCTTTTTGTACATGCCTGTGATAGCCTGATGCTCTTAGAGAAAAGGCAGAGCTTCCTTCCATCCCATTGTGTGTTCCAAGTTACCTCTGTGGGATCCTTCTGACTCTGTCAGTTCAGAATTGAAATGTGGCAACCTCTTGCTCTGCCTTATCCTCTGGATTAATGCTCCAGGCAGAGTCCCTGTTCAACTTTGGCCCTCCAGCAAATCACTGGAGCTAAAGCCAGCCACTCTTCACTCCCACTCCCATTAATCTCATGTGCAAGATGGAAGCTAAAGAGAATTGTGCATGGAGGCTAGAAGAAGTGGAGCACTATGAAGGGTTTGAAGGACTTGGCCAGGAGGTCTCCATCCTTGGCCACTCTTAAGATTTGTGGACTTCAGTTCCTAGAATTCTCTATCCAGCATGGCAGAGCTGGAGGGCAATCAGCAGGGTGACAGCCACATGGGAGACTAGAGACCAGGGGAATTGACCAGAGGAGCCAAGAGACGAATAATAATAATAATAATAATAATAATAATAATAATAATAATAATAATAATAATAATAAATATTTATTTATATACCGCTCCTCTCCCAAAGGACTCGGAGCGGTACACAGCTGTACAGTTAAAACAATAAATATGTGGAACAATAAAACTAAATTAAACCCAACCCTGGCTGTAAACAAATTTAAAACCCATACTCTAAAACTCTAAAATTTAATAAAAACAAGACACCCCAAACTAAAATCAGCCCAAGCCGGCCTGGTCAAAAGCCAGGATTTCAAAGCACGCCTGAAGGTCCCCAGGTCCGTGGCTGTCTGTAACTCCGGGGGGAACCCATTCCAGAGGGCAGATGCCCCCACAGAGAAGGCCCTATTCCTCGGGGTCACCAGCCGGCACTAGATGCTGACGGGACCCGCAGGAGACCCTCCCCGTGGGAGCGCATCGGACGGTGGGAGGAAAATGGCAGATGCGGTCTTGTAAATATCCTGGTCTGATGCCATGGAGCGCTTTAAAAGTTAACACCAAAATTTTAAAGCGCACCCGAGAGCCACTGGCAACCAATGCAGCTCACGCAGGAGGGGCGTCACATGTGCGAATCTTGACGCCCCCATAATCACCCGCGCGGCCGCATTCTGTACCAGTTTGAAGCCTCCGGATGCCCCCATTCGAGAGCCCCATGTAGAGGGCGTTACAATAGTCCAGTCGGGAGGTGACTAGGGCATGAGAGACTGTGCGTAAGGCATCCCGATCCAGAAAGGGTCGCATCTGTCGAATCAGGCGAATCTGATGAAACGCCCCCCTGGAGACGGCCGTAATATGGTCTTCCAAAGACAGCCGTACATCCAGGAGGACACCCAGATTGCGAGCCCTCTCTGCAGGGGCAGAATCTCACCCCCAATAGCGAGCGATGGAACTATCTGGCTATATCGGGACGCCGGAAACCACAGCCACTCAGTCTTGGAAGGGTTGAGTCGGAGCCTGTTCCCGCCCATCCAGTTCCGCACGGCCTCCAGGCACCAGGACATGACCTCCACGGCATCATTGGGGTGGCTTGGGGTGGAGATGTACAGCTGGGTATCATCAGCGTACAGATGACATCTCACCCCAAAGCCACGGATGATCTCCCCCAGCGGCTTCACATAAATGTTGAACAGGAGAGGAGACAGGACCGACCCCTGAGGCACCCCACAATCGAGAGGCCTAGAGGTGGATCTCTCCCCCCCCCGCCAACACAAATTGCAGACGGTCGGAGAGGAAGGAGGCGAACCACCGCAACACGGTGCCCCCAACCCCCCCAACCGCCGCAATAGGATACTATGGTCAATAGTATCGAAAGCCGCTGATAGGTCTAATAGGACCAGGACAGAGGAATAACCCCTGTCACGGGCCCTCCAGAGATCATCAACCAATGCGACCAATGCCGTTTCAGTACTATGTCCAGGCCTGAAGCCCGATTGGAAGGGATCCAGGTATGTATCTTCATCCAGATACTGGGGAAGCTGACCTGCCACCACACTCTCTACAACCTTAGCCACGAAGGGAAGGTTGGAGACAGGACGATAGTTGTTCAAAAGAGTTGGGTCCATTTTCAAGGCGGTAGGCAGCGAGCCCTCCATCAAAGAAGCATTAACAATTCTCTGGAGCCAACTCCGCGTCACCTCTCTGGAGGTAGAGACCAACCAGGACGGGCAAGGGTCCAACAAACATGTGGTGTCATTCAGCCGCCCCAGCAACCTGTCCATACCCTCAGCAGTCACAGGGTCGAACTCATCCCAGATAACCGTCTCAAGACTCGCCGCAGTCAACTCCCCCGGGATCTCCCAACTAGAATCCAATCCGGCCCGAATCTGAGCGATTTTATCGTGCAGAAATCATGAAAACTCCTCCTCTCTTCCCTGCAGGAGATCATCCCTCGCTCCCGGCCCAATCAAGGAGCGGGTCACTCTAAACAGGGCGGCGGGTCGATTTTCTGCCGATGCAATAAGGGCGGAGAAGTGAGAACTCTTCGCCGCCTCTATCGCCACTAGGTAGGTCCTAATATAGGACCTAACCTGTGTTCGGTCAGACTCGGCACGACTGGCCTTCCAGACGCCCTCCAGACGTCTTTTCCGGCATTTCATCTGCCTCAGCTCCTCCGTAAACCACGGAGCCGAGCGAGATCTCTGCCGGGTCAGAGGTCGCAAAGGCACAACTTGGTGCAGAGCCTCGGCAACCAACCTGTCCCAGGCGGCTACCAAGTCTGTGGCCGAGTTATGAGCCAGAGTTTCAGGTAATGGCCCAAGCTCCGTCTGGAACCGTTCAGGGTCCATCAGGCGTCTGGGGCGGAACCATCTCCTCGGCTCCACCTCCCTGCAGTGTGGATTGGCGATACAGAAGTCTAGTCTAAGGAGAGAATGATCAGACCATGACAAAGGTTTAACAAGTATATCCCCTAACCGATCATTCAACCACTGTCCAGAGACAAAAATCAGATCCAGCGTGTGTCCCCCCATGTGAGTGGGTCCAGAAACTAATTGGGTCAGATCCAAGGCCGTCATGGAGGCCAAGAACTCTTGGGCACCCCAGAGGATTCACCAAGCGAAGGCAGGTTGAAGTCACCCATAACTAACAGTCTGGATGTCTCCACCGCCAGCTCGGCTATTACCCCGAGGAGCCCGGGCAGGGCCGATGACATGTAGCAGGGAGCCAGGTACGTTATCAAAAGACCCATCTGCCCACCCTGACCCCACCTCACAAAGAGGGACTCACAGCCAGCCATCTGAGGTACAGTGGCCTCCCTAGGACATAGATCCTCCCTAATAATTACCGCCACTCCACCACCCCTACCCTGAGCTGATAAGTGGACCCAAGAGCGGTACAGTTAAGCAACGGATCCTGTGGGTCTGCACCTGAGTGGCAGCTGAAGGGAGGCAGATAGACTGGAAGATGGCGAAGGCAACGTAAGTGAATGGAAAGAGGCGGCCAGAGAAGTGCTGAACAGGCTGGTAGTTAATAGAGGATGGGACTAAGACAGTGGGAGAGCCCAAGCGCTTGGAGAAAAGAGTGCAGAGGGGACCTGGACACCAGCAGCTCCATCAGGGGAATTCTGGGAGTCGGAGTTCACAACTCTTACAGTTGCCAAAGTTGGGGGACTCTTGACCAGGCAATGGCTTAGGTGTTGTTTAAAAAAACGATCAGTCTTTCGGTCTTGAAGGGGCTGTTTGGAAGCTGAACTCCATTCCCAAAAGAGGCCAAAGGGTTAAGCTCTTGAGGGCGAACACACACACAAAGCCTTCAGCTGAAGCTGTTGTTCTTCTCCTTCCTTCTTTCCTTCCCCCTTACAGAGAATGTAACTCTGGATCCAGACACAGCTAATCTTGGCTGCCTTGAAATCTCCAAAGATCGAAAAAGCATCAAAGGACTTAAGCCAGTTGAAGGAAAATACCCTGTCTCAGACCGCAACAGATTTGTACGTTATCCTTGTGTCCTTGGCTGTCAGAAGTTCTCAACTGGGAGACATTTCTGGGAAGTTATTATAGGAGGTACAGCAGGATGGAGTGTAGGGGTTGCCAGCAAGCCAATGAATGTAAGAAATGTTGATGAGCAGACCAGCCACTGGGAGATTGCGGAATGTAAAGGGAAATACATGGCCACCTCTCCATCAACATACTCTGACCTGGACCTGACTGAGGAGCTCACGAAGATCCGTATCTTTCTCAACTGCGAAAGGGGGCAAGTGGCCTTTTTTGATGCCAGGACAGCAACTCTGCTCCATACATTCTTGGATGCTTCCTTGGTTGGAGAGACCTTTTGGCCCTATTTCTTTTTGGGCGAGGGCACCTGCATGACACTCCCCTAAAAGGGGGGATAACCATAGACAAAACTTTGGAAAAATCCCTATTTGCCAAGCAGGGATCTCTGAAAGATTGCTTTCAGGTTTTTTCGCTTTTTGCTACTTCAGTTTCCTTTAGTGTTCTATGATCAGTCAATCAATCTATCAAGAAAGAATCCGATCATCATTTCTATTTGTCTGGATAAAAAAAAGAGGTGTCTTAGGAGCTTTACAGATGTTAGCATCATGTGTTTAGGTGTATCAGTATTAAAGATACCTTACAGCTAGGCCTGTCAATCATGATTTTATATGTCTGTCACAGCTCTCCATCCCATTTATGGATCATGCTTGTTTGTTTCATGCTAACTGCAATCAATGATTGTGTAGGTGTCCATAACTCAGTATATTCTGTAATCTTTAACGTCTTTTCTTTCCTTCCCCCTTTTTTTCCTGTTTCCTTTTAACAAATAATTGTCATAATTCAACAAACCTTAGCAGGGCTTCAAGCAAGTATTACACTCAATATAAGCTTTATGGCCTCACAGTGTTTTTTAATTCAAATCCTAGTCCTTTTTCTGTCTTTTTATACTTACGTAAGTTATCTACAATAATCGGATTACTTGATTGTAAGACTGATTTGTAATTTTATAGGTGTCTCATGGATTGTGTCTGATCACACTTGGCCAAATAAAAATGAAATTCATTATTAAATAAATACATTATTTGACAAGATGCCAAATAACACTCTTTTTCCTTCTTGCTTTAAGCCACTCTGCTGTATACTGAGTAAACTGTAAAAGAAGAAGCCAATCTAGTGTGGTGGTTAAGAAATCAAGGTAGAAGCCATGAGTTCTAATCCTGCCTTGGCCGAAAGCCAGCTGGGCGGTCTTAGGACCAGTCACTCTCAGTCAGCCCTAGGAGGCAGGCAATGGCAAGCCACTCCTGAATCTTTAGCAAGAAAACTGCAGGGAGGATTGTCCAAGTAGCCACCAGGGGTCAACATTTGGAGGCAGCCCAAAAGTGGTTTCGATATTGAGATGGGCACCAGATCCAGTTTCATTTAGTGGTTAAGGCGCCAGGGTAGGAAGAGGAAGGCTGAGTTCAAGTCCTACCTTAGCCATGAAAGCCAGCTGGTTGACTGAGCCAGTCATTCTCTCTCAGTCCAATCCACCTCACAGAGTTGTTCTTGGGGAAAAATTGGAGGAAGAAGATAGGTTGCATATGTTTGCCGCCTTGAATTATTTGTAAAAATAATAAAGCAGCATACACATAAACGAAGTGAGCAAAACTTAACCCTGAAATGTTGACCTGGGATGCTAACAGCACTTCTCTGGAACACCTGAAAGCTTCTAAACAGCTGAAAGTTGACAGGTTGCTGTTGGCAAAAGTGCAAGTGAGTTATCCAAACATACCTAATACAGGTGGTCCTCGATTTCCAACCACAATTGAGTCCCAAAATTCTGCTGCCAAGTGATGGAGCTATTAAGTGGGCTTTGCCCCATTTTAAGTGCGCCATGGGGGAAGAGGGCGAAGGGAACGTAAAGGAGGAGGTTTTGGCAGCAAGGAGGAGAGCAAGAAGGAGAGAGATGGCAAGAGGGAGCAGAGAAGGGAGAGAAGGGAAGTGGGGCCTCCCATCTCATCTGGCCTCCACCCCATAGAATGAAGTGGGAAGCAATGCATGAGGATAGGTTGAGAAAAGAGGGATGCTGAAACCGTCATGAATATGAGCCAATTGCCAAGTGATTGAATGTTGATCATGTGATCATGGGGGGGTGTAATGATCGTAAGTGTGAAAATCTGTCATAAAATACTTTTTAATGTCTATGTACATAATTATAATTAAAATCCTTATTTATTTGACTTCACAAACTCCAAATGGAGAGTCACTGATCTGGCCCAACAGAATCTCAAAAGGGATTGGGATCACACCAAAGGTATCTCAAGGCAGGTCAGTCAAGATGGCAGCCAGCCCCATCTTTAACCCATATGTAAATAAGGGGCGGGGCTTCCATCCCTGAGGCCTTTGTTGACTCCCCCTAGGGCTGTTCCTGTTTTGCAGCATATTGCCTCTTCTGGGGGAGCTGGGCCTTTGAAAGAGGGGTCTGTGAGAATCCACGGGGAGATGGGATTGACTAGCAATGGATAGGTCCCACCCCTTTTTGTGGGGGGAGTAAAAAAACCATCCTATTTTCAGCCCAGCCCAAACACTTAGGAACAGAATTGTTAAAAAGAGTGTCAATTAGTGTAAAAAAAGGATGTTACAGGAAGATATAGAGAAATGTTTTCAATGACTTTACTAGTTAGAATACAGACTTTAAAAAATTAGATGATGGGATTTTGCTATACAGTACTTCCCTTTAACACACTAGATGATAAAATGTTAAACGTTCCTAGATTGAAGGTTTTCCAGCAACAGAAAGATGGGATATTAAAAAGAGATTTAGATGCGTATGTAAATTAGGTCTCTATAGTTTCTAGGTCCTAAATCTGTTTAGTATTACTATATAGTCATACAGGTGAAACTCGAAAAATTAGAATATCGGGCAAAAGTTCATTTATTTCAGTAATGCAACTTAAAAGGTGAAACTAATATATGAGATAGACTCATTACATGCAAAGCAAGATAGTTCAAGCCATGATTTGACTTAATTGTGATGATCATGGCTTACAGCTCATAAAAACCCCAAATCCACAATCTCAGAAAATTAGAATATTACATGCAATCAATAAAACAAGGATTGTACGTAGAACAATATCGGACCTCTGAAAAGCATAAGCATGCATATGTACTCAGTACTTGGTTTGGGCCCTTTTGCAGCAATTACTGCCTTAATGCGGTGTGGCATGGAAGCTATCAGCCTGTGGCACTGCTGAGGTGTTATGGAAGACCAGGATGCTTCAATAGCGGCCTTCAGCTCTTCTGCATTGTGCGGTCACATGTGTCTCATCTTCCTCTTGGCAATGCCAAGAGTCAGGCGAGTTTGCTGGCCAATCAAGCACAATAATCCCACGGTCATTGAACCAGGTTTTGGTGCTTTTGGCAGTGTGGGCAGGTGCCAAGTCCTGCTGGAAAATGAAGTCAGCATCCCCATAAAGCTCGTCCTGGTAGATGGCTGTGTTGATCCTGGACTTAATGAAGCACAGTGGACCAACACCAGCAGAATGACATGGCTCCCCAAATCAACAGAGACCGTGGAAACTTCACACTGGACTTCAAGCATCTTGCAGTCTCCATTCTTCCTCCAGACTCTGGGTCCTTGGTTTCCAAATGAGATGCAAAAGTTGCTCTCATCAGAAAAGAAGACTTTGGACCACTGAGCAACAGACCACTTCTGTTTTTCTTTAGCTCAGGTAAGACGCTTCTGACGTTTGTTGTTCAGGAGCGGCTTGACAAGAGGAATACGACATTTGAAGCCCATGTCCAGGATCCATCTGTGTGTGGTGGATCTTGATGCACTGACTTCAGCCTCAGTCCACTCCTTGTGAAAGTCCCCAACACTTTTGAATGGCCTTTTCCTGACAATCCTCTCCAGGCTGCGGTCATCCCTGCTGCTTGTGCACCTTTTTCTTCCAGACTTTTCCCTTCCACATAACTTTCTATTGATGTGCACTTTGTATTAATACAGCCCTTTGGGAACATCCAACTTCATTTGCAATTACCTTTTGAGGCTTTCCCTCCTTATGGAGGGTGTCAATGATAGTTTTCTGCACAGCTGTCAGGTCAGCAGTCTTTCCCATGATTGTGATTCCTACTGAACCAGACTGAGAGACCATTTAAAAGATCAGGAACCCTTTGCAGGTGTTATGGCTTAATTAGCTGATTAGAGTGGGACACTTTGAGCCTAGAATATTGAACCTTTTCACAATATTCTAATTTTCTGAGATTGTGGATTTGGGGTTTTCATGAGCTGTAAGCCATAATCATCTCATGATACATCACGGCTTGAACTACCTTGCTTTGCATGTAATGAGTCTATCTCATATATTAGTTTCATCTTTTAAGTTGCATTACTGAAATATATGATCTTTTGCATGATATTCTAATTTTTTGAGTTTCACCTGTAGTACTATAGTCATATTGGTGATTAGTTGGTTGGTTCTGTTGTCCCCAATTCGGGTCTGAGCCTGATGCCGAAGCCAGTGTTGGATGCCAGACATGAGGTGCAAGTTATTTTATTGCTTTTTATTGGAGCACTCCAAGGAAAAGGACTCCTGGTAAAAATGCCAAGAGCCCAGATCAAAGGATTGAGCAAGTTTTATACATTTTCACTAATGGAGGACAAAGCTAGATAATAAGAAATATCATCTAATAAACATTTTAGTAATAATTTTACCATTTGTTCTATTGGTCTCTAGCGGTCCCTATTCCTAAGTCTTGGCTAATGAATTCCCTAGGAGTTATCTAATACACATTTGATTTGGTGCAGGCCATGTCTATTCCTACCTTTTAGCTGAAGTCTGTAAGGTGTCTAACTCTTGTTACTTTTTAATTAGCCAGGGTTGTTACAAGATTTACACATGCGTATCTCCTGTGGATAAGCATTTTTCAGACTCCACAGTTACAGGCTTCCTGATTTACTTCCAAGTGTGTGTATGACCTGGCTTTATTTTAGCAGGCAGCCCATCAGTTCCTTCCTTCATTCCTATCAACACAGAAAGGGCTTCACCTGGTGCCAATTGAGGCCATTGTGGGTGCCAATCGAGGGTCTCTGTGGAGGGCATTCCATAAACGAGGTGCCACCTTCGAAAAGGCAAGATAAAGGAAGGGACTGGGGAGTGTCCATTTCCCCTCGGGACCCCATTATGACTAAGGAAGCCTCCCCCCAAAAGCCCCTGAACAAAGGGCCTACAAGATGTTCTCCCCCCCACCAGATTTCCCCCACCCCCATGAGTCCCCCTGTCTTAGTTTGGCCTGAGACTACTAATGGCTCTTTCTATCCCTCTTTTGCTTGAAGGCATCTCATTGGTCAAACTTGAAGATTTCCATCCAGCAAACGACCCCATTCCAAATTCTACATATTCCATATTCTGCAAGTTAGTCTTTGCCCAACTTTAGAGTTTTTTTCTGATCCATTTCCTGATTGGCTGACTGGGAGGGGGTTTTTATCCAGGGTTTCCCCCAGTTTCTTTCATGCCAACTTAATTCCATTCCGTCCCATAAATGTTTCCTTCTCCCCAGTCTTTTAAAAGCATTTCCCCCCCTTAACAAGTGGCTGGCGCAATAATAATTGGCGGGGAATCAGACCCATGGCTGTTTCTTTCTCTCCAGGTGTTTTCAATATCTTTCCCTTTAGCAGGATACTTGGATCGGTAATTGATCCAAGAATATTTGCTTCTCCCCAGATTTTAAAAAGATTTCATCCCCAGATTTTAAAAAGCAGCACTTTTTCATGTGGCTGTTGATAAAAAATAGGATCGCCAACATGAGAAGGAGGAGGGGGAGGGAGGGGGAGGAAGAAGGGAGGAAAGGACAGAGGAGGGAGTGAGGAGGAGGGAAGCAGAAGCAAAAGATTGCAAAATTTCCCCCCCTTTGACGGAGCTGATTGGGCCAATAACAATTGATCGGGGGTCCCGTGAATGTTTGCTTCTCTCCAATTTGTTCTTTTCAAAATATTCTTTTTCCTTTAAGAAGCCAGCGAAGCTGACTGCAAAAGCAACCATTCATTCCAGCCTGGGCAGAGCGCAAAGGGCGTCACCTGATTTGCAGGAAAAGAATCGAAACTGAACTTTCTCTTTCCTTCTCCCGGCGCAGAAAGCGGCGATGGCGGCCGGAGCGTCCTTGCAGGATTTTCTGGAAGAAGCCATCTGCTCCATTTGCCTGGACTATTTCCAGGACCCCGTGCTCATCCCGGAGTGCGGCCACAACTTCTGCCGGGGCTGCCTGACCCGCAGTTGGGGGAAGTCGGAATCCGAGGCTTCCTGTCCCCAGTGCAGACAGACTTTTGCGCCCCGCAAAGTCCTTCCCAATAGGCAGCTGGCGCGGGTGCTGGAAGAGACTAGGAGATGCGGCGGACGTGTGGGCGAGGAAGGAGGGAGCTTCTGCCCGAAGCACCGGGAGCCCCTCAAGCTCTTTTGTAAGGACCACGAGACCCTCATCTGTGTGGTCTGCGACCGATCCAAAGAGCACGAGGGCCACCGGGTGATCCCTGCCGAGGAGGCTTTCCAGGAATACCAAGTAGGAATCAGCCAGGAGGGATCGCTACGGGGAGGCAGCCAGATCCTTGGCCTTCCTGGCAATTTCTAGATCGCTTTACTTGCTTCCTCTACTGTCGACAAATAGGGTTTAGCGTGGCGCAGATGCCAATCAGAACCAAACTGGTGAGGCCTTACCAGGGACTTTTATTGAAATACTTCAGGAAAAGGATCTCAGCAGTTAAAGGGGCTGAGATCCCAAACCATATACAAATACAAATTTTACACACTTAAGATTAATGAGGTTAACACCCTAAGAATCACTGTTTGACAGTGTCTTGTCCTGGCCTACTTTACCCTCCCCTTTAATAAATTGCATATTTGGTGCTAATAAGCTTTCTTATCAAAAGGGCTGTGCATTTTATTATTACTATAAGCTACAGGTTAGCAAAGTTTAGGTCTATGTGCCTTAGTTAGCATCCTTCTAACCTGAGTCCCTGTACCTATCTTGTAATTTTCTTGTTAATATTTATTTATTTATTTATTTATTTATTTTTATTTATTTTTGTCAATTGCTTACAAGATAATAGGTATAAGTAAAAACATAGTTATGAGTACATGGATACATATAAGAAAAATAAAAAATAAAAGAAACAATAGGACAGGGACAGTAGGCACGTTGGTGCGCTTATGCGCACCCCCTACAGACTTCTTAGGAAAGGGGTGAGGTCAATAGTAGATAGTCTAAAGTTAAAGTTTTTGGGGTTTGGGGAAGAAACCACAGAGTCAGGTAGAGTATTCCAGACATTGAACACTCTGTTGCTGAAGTCATATTTCCTGCAATCAAGTTTGGTGCGATTAACCTTGAGTTTGTATCTACCGTATTATTTGCTCTTGTATTGTTATGGTTGAAGCTGAAGTATTCATTGACAGGTAGGACATTGCAATGTGTGATTTTATATACTATACTTAGATCGGACCGAAGGCGGCATAGTTCTAGGTTTTCTAGGTCTAGAATTTCAAGTTTGGTGGCATAAGGTATTCTGCAACGAGTAGAGGAGTGGAGAACTCTTCTTGTGAAATATTTCTGGACTTTCTCAACTATGTTAATATCAGATACGTAATGTGGGTTCCTGACTGATGAGCTGTATTCGAGTATTGGTTTAGCAAATGTTTTGTATGATCTAGTTAGTAGTGTAATATTACTAGAGAAAAAGGTACGTAAGATTAGGTTAACTCTTAACGCCTTTTTGGCTATGTAGTTACAGTGAGCTGTAGCACTTAGATCATTAGAGATGAGTACTCCAAGAACCTTGACAGGTTTGGATCATCAACAGTCAATAGTCAAGTATCTTGACTATTGAGCCTGTATTTTATTTTCTGATTTTTTTTCCAATATGTAGGACAGAGCATTTATTTGTTGAAATTTGAAGTTGCCATTTGTTTGTCCATTCTGATACATAGTCAAGGTCTTTTTGAAGGGTAGCAGTATTGTCTGTGGTGTTGAATAGCTTTACATCATCAGTGAAGAGAATGCAGTTGCTCTTGATATGATCACAGAGGTCATTTATGTAGAGTATGAAGAGAGTTGGTCCTAGAACACTGCCTTGGGGGACACCACTGTTGACAGGTATAGAATTTGATAGGATGCTCCCAATTTTGACCATTTATTGTCTGTTTGACAGGAATGCTTCTATCTAGTTATGCAGGTGTCCAGAGATACCGTAAGATTTTAGTTTTAGGAGTAGTTTGTTGTGTACCACTGAATCAAAGGCTTTACAGAAGTCTATGTAGACTGCGTCTATTGCTTTGCCCTGATTGAGTTATTTAATCCATATGTTTTTGCAGTGTAAGAGTTGCAGATTGCAGGATAGTTTTTTTCTGAAACCAAATTGTTATTAGAGAGTAGGTTGCTTGTTTCTAAGTGGAGGATGATGGATTGGTTAATAATTGATTCCATGACTTTACAGGTGATGCAGCATAAAAAAATTGGTCTGTAATTTTCAACTAAGCTGGGCTCTCCCTTTTTGAAGATGGGGATGACCGGGGCTTGTGACCATAGTTTTGGCAAGGAACTGGTCCTGAAAGATTTTTCAAAGATTATGCTTAGGGGTTCAGTTATGGCAGTGGATAATAGCTTTTTTAAGAACTAGGCACGTATTCCGTCCAGTCCAGTAGATAGAGATGGTTTTAGATTGCGTAGTGCTTTTTCAACATTGTCTTCTGTAAAATCGATATGTATTAGATCATTGTAGTTGTCTGTGGTTCGACTAGGACAGGGGTAGGGAACCTTGGCTCTTTTATCACTTATGGACTTCAACTCCCAGAATCCCTGAGTGAGCCATAAACGGTTCCCCATCCCTGGCCTACTGGTTTTTCAGTTGTGGGGGAAATCAATTTTTGACTGGAATGGGACTGTTTAATATACAAATGTAGGACATATTCTTTATATATTCTTTATATGTCCTACATTTGTATATCAAACAATCCCATTCCAGTCAAAAATTGATTTCCCCCACAACTGAAAAACCAGTAGGCCAGGGATGGGGAACCTTTTATGGCTCACTCAGGGATTCTGGGAGTTGAAGTCCATAAGTGATAAAAGAGCCAAGGTTCCCTACCCCTGGACTAGGAAATACTGGGCATGATCCATTGCTGTTTACAAATACTGAGCCAAAGAATGAGTTAAAGAGGTTGGCTTTAATAGTGTCATCATTGCAGTCGTTACCATTAGGTCCTTTCAGGAGTGGGATGGACATTGAGTCTTTTATTTTGTTGTTTACAAAATTATAGAAAGTGCAGGTGGAATTGGTGCGTAGAAGGTTTTCCTCTTGTTTAATGTGATTTGGTGCAATCAGTTTTTATCTGGTGGCATACATTTTTGAATTGGCTTTTGAAGTTGACAACGTGACCAGATTTGTTTTTCCACCAAAATGATTTCTTTTTAGATTGAAGCTTCCTTATTATTATGAATAATTTGTTTTTTCTGGTTTTAGGAGTTGTTAATGGTACATATAGTTTGATGACTCTTTTGACTTCAAGTAAAAATATGTTGTAAAGGTCTACAGTATTGCATCCAGAAAATAGAAATTTCCAATCAAGGAATGAGAGATCGTTGTTTATAAGATCATAGTTGCCTTTTTTGAAGTTATAATTGGGGAATCCATCGTTGTAATGATTTTTATGTGGTCGTATGGTGAGACAAAAGTCAATCATTGTTGTGGTCACTGTTGGAAAAGGGTTCTTTAATTTGTATTCCGTAAATTGAATTCAAACTATTGGAGAAAATGAGATCAAGGCAGTTGTTAAATCTAGTGTTGTTGGTTACTAGTTGTTCCAGTCCCAGATTTGTTATAGCATTGTAGAAAGTTGCATGTGTGGATTCAGTTGTACATTCATTAATATGAGGTAGTTTGAAGTCACCAAGAAAGATAAACGTGTGTGGGCAGGATGCTGCCCATTTTAGTAGTGTATTTAGCTTGTTTATTTATTTATTTATTTATTTAATCGTATTTCTATACCGCTCCCTCTCCCAAAAGGGACTCGGGGCGGTGTACAGCCTAATAAATACATAAAATACAAAGTTAAATAGAATTTAAAACCAAATTAAATACAAATTGGCTGCATCCCGTCCGACAATAATTCAATTATTGTCAAATATGGTCAAGATAATTCAAAGCGAATTATCTTGATCCCCTCCAATCGGGCTTCAGGCCCGGGCACAGCACTGAGACGGCGTTGGTCGCGTTGATGGATGATCTTTGGAGGGCACGGGACAGAGGCCATTCCTCTGTTCTGGTCCTCCTCGATTTATCGGCGGCTTTTGATACTGTCGACCACAGTATCCTGTTGCATCGGTTGGAGGGGCTAGGGATTGGAGGCATCGTGCTTCAATGGTTCTCCTTCCTCTCCGACCGTTCGCAATTTGTGTTGACAGGGGGACAGAGATCGACCCCGAGACCCCTACTCTGTGGGGTGCCTCAGGGGTCGGTGCTCTCTCCCCTGCTGTTCAACATTTATATGAAGCCGCTAGGTAATATCATCCGTGGCTTTGGAGTGGAATTCCACCAGTACGCTGATGATACTCAGCTGTACATCTCCACTCCAGACCACCCCAACGAAGCCGTCGAGGTGATGACCCGGTGCCTGGAGGCCGTACGAAATTGGATGGGTCAAAACAGACTCCGTCTCAACCCGACCAAAACCGAGTGGCTGTGGTTTCCTGCCCCCAGATTCAGTCAGCTTATTCCATCGCTGACCATAGGAGGAGAGACACTATCCCCTGTGGAAAGGGCACGCAACTTGGGTGTTCTCCTGGATGTGCGACTGTCTTTGGAAGACCATATTGCAGTCGCCACCAGGAGTGCTTTTTATCAGATTCGTCTGATCTACCAATTGCGACCCTTCCTGGATCTGGGCGCACTTCGCACAGTCACCTCTGCTCTCGTCATCTCCCATTTGGACTACTGTAATGCTCTCTACATGGGGCTCCCCTTGAAGACTCTCCGTAGGCTACAGTTAGTTCAGAATGCCGCCGCGCGGATGATCATCGGCGCCCCTCGGGACGCCCTCATAACACCTCTTCTCCGCCGGCTGCACTGGCTTCCTGTGGCCTTCCGGATTCGATTCAAGGTGGTACTAATAGTATTCAAAGTGCTCCATGGCTCGGGACCTGGATACTTACGGGACCGCCTTCTGCCACCAACAACCTCCCACCACCCAGTACGCTCCCACAGAGTCGCCATGCTCGGGGTCCCACCACTAAATCACTGCCGACTGGCAGCCCCGAGACTACGTGCTTTCTCTGTGGGAGCCCCATCCCTCTGGAATTGTCTCCCCTCGGAGACACGAGCCATGTCGGATATCCTCACCTTCCGGCGCGCAGTTAAGACCTTGTTGTTCAAGCAGGCCGGTCTAGCCAATTGAATCATTCGGGTTAAATTAAATTTTAGATAATCTTTTTGTTGGTGTTGTTCTTAACCATTTTAGATTTTTATTTATTTCATCTCCGTTACCTGTACTGTTTTCATTGTTGAATGTGCACCGCCCCGAGTCCCTTTTTGGGAGAGGGAGCGGTATAGAAGCATGAACAAATAAATAAAATAAATAAATTAAAACCGGGAAATATAAAGTTTAAAAATAAGATTAAAATTTAAAACCCCTATTAACTTAAAACCCCATCAAATTTTTTTGTTTGATGTTTGATGTCATAATCAGGGGCTCTATAACATAGTAAGAACCGAAATGTGATATTTAAGGACAGTTCACAGACGATGGTCTCAGGAATAGCAAGCTCCTGGGTAACTTGGATGATTTTTAGATGTAGGGACTTTTTATAGAAGATAGCAACACCACCTCCTCTACGGATTTCACGATCTGATCGGTAAACATGATTGTCTCTTACTGTGGTAATGGAATCAGGGAGAGATGCGTTAAGTCATGTTTCACAGACAAATATAATGTCGAATTTAGCCGTATTTAGTAAGAGGAGAAATTCAGGTATTTTATTCACAAGGCTACTTGCATTGAGTAGCTTGCATTTAAGGCCAGTTGTGGTTGGAATAGAGGTAGTTAGGGGTGTGCGTGCCTAGTTTTGAGTAATGTTGGTAGTAGTGTCCCCCCATTTGATACTGGTCTTATTACAGTCATCTGCAACTTTCTGCCTCGCCCATTCCTTTAACAGACTTCCCAAATTCCAGCCTGAGACCTTCACCTCCTGCTTTATCCTCTTTATTCGCAATTTTTTGGAGACAGATTTTCCATAGTTTTACAACCATTTGTTTTGTGACTGTTCAAAGTTACATCACTACTGAAAAAAGGGACTTATGACCGTTTTTGCACTTATGACCATTGTAGCATTCCGTGATCACGTGATCAAAATTTGGACACTTGCCAACTGCCTTGTGTTTATGACGGTTGCATATATCTTCGAACTGGGTCTCAAAAGTTGTACTTTCTCTTCAGATCAAGGTGGAGGATTGCCTGAAGGCTCAGAAGGAGGAGAAAGAAAAAATAGCCACTTACAAAATATACACAGAGCAAAGAGTGCAGGAGATGCTTGTAAGTATTGATCCAATGCTGAGGAGCTTCTGAGCTAATAGGAAGGAGAACATCTTTATGTTATTAGTACTAGAAGGATTTGATCTCCAAATTGACTGGCACGCTTTCATGTGGCATGGAAAATCTAAGCAACATTCATATTTTCAAAGGCACCATATAAGAAATGTATTGTTTAAGATTTGGGAAAAGATTAAAAAGAATCACTACTCAAAGGTTCCACTGTGGTTATCCACACTGGAAGCAGTCACACACCCAAATGTACTGGATTATGAAAATATTATAAGGTATAAAGATTTACTATATGATACCGGAGACCTTAAAAACAAAAACCAAATACAAATTCAAGGAAAAGAAATAGCATGGTGGCCTTTTGTACAAATACAAACCCACTCTAGGAAGGAGAACATCTTTAATAACCAGGCAGCCTGTTTAGAAGTGCAAATTCTGATTTAAATAAAATTCAAGATAAAGGCAGTGTTAGGGCACAGAACTTGTTCTTAATGTGGGGACTGGGATGTAATTGTCAGTGACATATTTCATTTTATTGAAAAGATGTGAACTCAAACATTTCTCTGTCTACTTTTTTGGATTCCCTGATTGCCAAGAAAATGTGCATGAGAGATCGTTTAAATTGGAGCCTTTTTTCTATTTTTAGATACCTTTCCCCCCTGGGTTTGTTGGTGTTTTTTTTCTCCTAGAAATTTCTCCCATCTCATTTCTGGATTCTTCAGGGAATCTGTTTAGTTATTATAACTATAAAAATAAAAATAATTACATAAAAATAATTGAAGTAAAATGAAAATATGTCTTTTGCTCCTTCTGTCATCTTCTTCTAGGACCTCATTGAAAAAGAGAAAAAAAATGTGATGGCTGAATTCTGGGAGGTACAACTCTGGTTAAAAGAACAGGAGAAGCTTCTCCTGGTTAAAATGGAAGAAGCAGAGAAAGATATTATGGCAAGAAAGGAGAAGGGTTTGGCCAAACACATGGAGGATCTGAGCTCTCTTGACCATCTCATCCAGGAGATAGAAGAGAAGCAGCAGCAGCCAGCCAGCAAACTCTTACAGGTCAGGCAGGAAATTGAGATCATAGAATCCTAGGGCTGGAAGGGACCTTGGAGGTCTTTTAGTCCAATCCTCTGCCCAAGGCAGGAGTCCATCCCAAAAAAATGGTTGTCCAAACTGTTATTGAAAGCCTCCAGTGATGCATAACACAGAATTCTGGGAGGGAGGCTGTTCCACTGATAAATGCTTCTCACTGTCAGGAAATTCTTCCTTATTTTAGGTTGGATCTCCTTGTGATGAGCTTCCACCCCTTGCTTCTTGTTCTGCCCTCGATTTACTCTATGGAGAGTAAATCGATGCCCTTTTCCCTGTGAGAGCCCTTTAAGTATTGGAAGATGGCTGCTGTGTCTCCCCTAAGCCTTCTCTTGGCTAGGCTAAACATACCGAGTTCCCTTAGCCATTCATTATACGGTTTGGCCACTAGAGCCATTATCATCTTTATTGCTCCTCTCAGGGATGGGCTGCTGGGGGTTTGTAGGGGTTCGGGAGATCCCCTAGCTAAGATTCTGTGCAGTTTGGGGAACTCCCAAATCCCACTCCTGGCTGGCCCCGCCTCACCCCCCCCCCAGGAGTCCCCAACGTGGCCTGTTTTGGGTGCAGGTATCCGCAGGGCGCATGCGGAGGCTCAGGGAAGCCTCCTGGAAGTTCGGGAAGGCCAGAAATGGGCCCGTTTCCAGCTTCCAGAGAGCCGCCTGAACCTGAGGAGGCTGTTTTCGCCCTCCCGGAAGTTTGAGGAAAGCTTCCAGAACCCGGGGAGGGCAAAAACGCCTCCCTGCCATGGTGCCATTAGGCCACGCCCATCACAGCCACACCCACCCAGGAACCGGACAGAGAATCCTTTGCTAAAATTTTTGAAGCCCATCCCTGGCTCCTCTCTGCATTCTCTCTTGGGCCTCAGCATTTTTTTTTTTGTATCACGGTTTACGGAGTGGTGTATAGAGTTTTGTATCAATAATGAAATGGAAGAGACTGCTTTAGCCCTTCCACAGAATGCGCTTTTTGAATCTCCTCCCCCCCCCCATATATTTTATTGAAATTATAATAGTGAAAACTACAAATGAAAATAAAGAAAATAGTGAAATGGAGAGGGATAAGAATGGGAAAGATGTATAGGATAAAGGGAAGAGAAAAAAAAGCATTGACTTCCAACTTTTTTTAGCACAGTATATAATACAAAATAAAATTAGAGCCTCAACTTTTTACTTTTTCATCTTTAGTAATTATTAGTCATGTCTATAAAACAAATTAGTCTAATAAGCAAAGTCGAGCACGAAGAGGTTTTTTTTTTTATCTCGAACAAAAAATTCAGAAGCAGTTTCCAAGTAGAAACAAATCTTCATATCTAATGAAAACAGTCAATTTTGTCATTTTTTTTCCTAGCTCCATCACTTTTTCCATCCATTCTTCTGGATGGTATGAAGACTACAGGTAGTCCTTGACTTATGACCACAATTTAGCTGGAAATTTCTGTTGCTAAGCAAAAGCGTTGTTAAGTGAATTTTGTCCCATTTTATGACCTTTCTGGTCACTGTTGTTAAGTGAATCACTACAGTGGTCAAATTAGTAACACAGTGGTTAAATGAATCCGGCTTCCCCGGATTGACTTTGCTTGTCAGAAGGTCACAAATTGTGGTCACATGACACGCCCACCCCTTCGCCCCCAGGGGACCCTGCAACCATCATAAAGATGAATCGGTTGCCAAGTGGTTGAATTTTGATCATGTGACCATGGAGATGATGCAACAGTCTTACCTGAGAGAAATGGTCATAGGTCAGTATTTTCAGTGCTGTTGTAACTTCGAACGGTCACTAAATGAATTGTTGGAAGCCGAGGACTACCTGTAATGGCTAATTTTAGGGATACATAATGTAATTCAGGAAAAAAGCAGGCCATGCGAAAAGCAAGAATTCCTATCCCTATATTCTTTATGGTTTTAAGAATACCTGCTTAGGGTTCCTATCCCCTATTAGGGGAATGGGGTGATGGGTTTTCTTTGTAGAGTCTCCCCCTCCCCTTAATCTCCACGCCAAGGAGAAACCCAATGCTGATGGCCTGCTACAAAATATTATAACCGCTTGGATTTTCCAAAGTGCTTTGATTTTGGAAGCATAAATGCAGGGGATTTTTTTATTCTATTCATGCATGACTTTCTTTTTCAAGTGTTCTTTTTTTTTTTTTGGTATTACGTTTTATTGTGTTTGTTTGTGTATTTAATTTTCTGCATGGGAAATGGCTCCTTTCAATGCTTCATCTCTTTATTTTTTAGGACATTGGAAGCATCTTGAAGAAGTAAGTAAATCCATCCTTTTCTTTACAAGTCTCAGAGATCAGCCGCACCTCCAGCAGTTTTCCTATTCAGAAAAGTTCTGTTTTGTATTTAGCAGTATTTTAATGTAAAGAGAATGTACTGTATTTCAGGGCTTTGTAAGAAATTTCCTCAGACAACCTCAACACTATATAATTAACAATATTTGATATGATCAATTATTATGGTTGTTTGCACACTCAGCCAAAGGTTTAGATTGAATTGGGCATTTTTATCCACCTATTGAGTCCTTCCCAAGAAGAGGCAGATATTTGATGGTGTTAAAACTATCATTGTAGATTGTAAAACTATTGTAATGCAACTATTGTAAATACATGCCGGTTGCCAAGCACCCGAATAGTGATTACAGGGACACTGTGACAGATATTAAGTGCAAAAATGGTTGTAAACCAGGTTTTTTGAGAGCCGTTGTAACTGGTTGCTAACCAATAGTCATAAATAGAGGATTACTGCATTCTTTTGTATTAAATGTCATTGTATCACTTTTAATCCATCAAGATCAGTTTGTATGTTATACTCATCTTCTGAATTGATTACCCACCTCACCCATATTAGCCATTTTTGAATTTGGTAAGATACAATTCATTTTTTTCTCCACGGGAATCACAAAAGTTATAAAGTGGCCATTACTAAATCTGTCATTTAGCTTGATGAGGGTGGATGAGTGCAGTTCTGGGTCAGGACTTCTCAGACTGATGCCTGGGAAATGGGGGGTCTCTTGTCAGTCAACAGGAGTGCTGATTTACCACCAACTTACCAGGTACTTAGGAGCCAAGGACGGGGCAACACAAGAAGATGACAATCAATGACTTTATAGCTGGCCATCAACACCCCACTTAACAACTAAAAACCACATACAACCAGGCACCACATAGAGAACAGCCCAGGGCACACATTCTGGAGGGAGGGAGAGAGAGAAGTTCAGATAGCTTGAAAGAATAAACCTCCCTTGTCCCAATGACTGACTCAGATTGGATCCTGTAGCCAGCCAATCCTCAAGCACCATTTGATGTTTTAGAAAGCTGCTTCCATTGGTAGGATGATGAACAATGTTCTTTTGTCTTGCCAGGTATCAGGCTAAGGAAACATATGCAAATCGGGTGGATTTAATTCTAGAGCCGAAATGGACCATCTGGGATCACAGTGATATGACTGTGCTTCTGAAAAGTGCCATAAAAAAATTGAGAGGTAAAAAACAGCTGTCGAGGTGGATGACAGCTGGACAATATTTTGATCCCGGAAAGGATCAAAATTTTGATCCCGGAAAGCATCCAGGAAAGATTCTGGGCCAGTGTCACATGGATCAAAGAGGGATCGATTTCAGGATCAGTGGAAGAGACACCCTCATTTCTCTGGGGAAAGGCCCCGTGTCTTGGCACCAGGAGGGGAAGAGGAGCTTTCTGGTTTCTCTCATTAAAGATGTTGTCAAGGCTCTGGCAGTTACCCCCATTTAAATCATGAGTCTCTAGCCAAACTTCCAAAACTTAAAAGAAGATTTATTAGGAGTAAACATGCCGGCATTGCCTGGGTGTAACTGACTCTGAGGCACATCATTCATTGTCACCTTTGACCCTGGTTTCCCCCCACCCCCTGGGTGTATTATAATTCATATTCTCCAATGGGACACATCCATAGCCAAGAGTCATCAATCATACTCTCCAGTTAGAATTTTGCACGGCAGAAACTTTGGTCACCTATAAACCATCTTTGAAAACATTTATGGAATACAAGCTGCCCACTGCTCCCCCCTTCCTTTCTGTTGGCAACTTTAAAAACACCATAGAAATATTGTGTGAGTTGACATCCGGCTCCCCTCACTTCTTGAAGATGACCTGTACAACACCAAACCCCCCCCCCCAAATTTATTGTAGGTATAGGACTTAGGTTTGCGAACCCCCCCCCCCATCCTTGGTTGGGTTTTCTGCATGGAACCTCATCACAAGGCGATTGGCTTGGATGTTCCTACTCTTTACCCAAGATGCCTCTGATAAGGGGTAGTCCTTCCACTTGATCAAATATTGTCTCCTGTGTTGTCTTCTGTGTCACCTCGAATCGAGGATTTGCTGCATCTCATAATGGGTTTGGCCTCCTATGACCATGAGGGTCTGGGGGCTCATGAGGTAGGGGCCTCAGGGTCGATCCCACCATGGGTTTTAAGAGGCTACTATGGAATACCGGGTGTATTTTCCCTAACCATCGGGGCAACTTCATTTGCACCATGACTGGGTTGATGATCTTTACTAGGGGGAATGGTCCCATGAACTTTGATCCCAATTTCTTGCTAGGGAGTCTTAACCTCAGGCATTTGGTGGAGAAGTAGACCCAACTGGAATGGTCGTTGCGGAGCTTGGTGTTTGTCTGCCTGTATCTTATAGTTCTGTGCTGCTTATGCCAGCACTTTTTTAGCATTCTCCCAAGTTGCTTTTAGCAAGTTGACATCCAATTGGTCAGGCTGATTGAGGAGGGGGGTCCCTTGGATACTCAGGCATTGGGACAAAGTCCATATTGCTCACTATTTTGAAGGGGTTTAGTCCTGTGCTACTGTGAACAGCATTATTGTACGTGACCTCCGCAAAAGTCAGGAGGTCTGCCCAATTGGATTGCTGATGATTCATGTAGCACCTCAGGTACTGTTCTACCATGGCATTCAATCCCCATTGGCACCTGGATGAAAAGCCAAGCCAAGGCCCTGGGATGACCCAATAGCCTGCAGGAACTCCCTCCAAAATTTGCTTGTGAACTGGACTCCTTTTCCAGGAGTGGGTGAGTGGGTGAAGAAGGAGGGCTGTGGCCTCACCTGCTTCTCCTCACTTCAAAGGGCTCTGTAAAAACCCCTCTGTTTTGAGCAGCATGATGGGCTGTCAAATTCCTCCCCCAGTTGCTCCATGGATCTCCCCAGGGATTCCATCAGGGATTTTGGGGCCCTGACCTGTGCCCAGTCCCACATCCAATCCACTCTTCCCAGTTCACTCAAGAGCCTTCTCCCTTTTTGGGGCTGGGGCTGGGGAAACTCAGCCTCAGAGGCTTTAGGAATTTTCTTTTCCAACCAGTACTTATCTGGTTTTCTTTCCTCCACTGGAGCAGGTTTCTTCAGAATTCAAGGGAGGCTTTAATTATGCTATCAGCTTCTGTTTATCTCTGGCTGGAGGCCAAGTCTGTTTCTCTTCCTGATAGCCCGATCTCTGCCACGCACCCCAAATGTCGAGGAGCAATCGGAGAGGCCAGTACCCAGGACTCCGGTAATTGATTTATTATGAGAGTCGGCTAGCTGTTAGGGTTCCGACAGTTACCCCCATTTAAATCATGAGTCTCTAGCCGAACTTCCAAAACTTAAAGAAGATTTATTTATTTTTATTTTTTTTAATTACATTTATATGCCGCCCTTCTCCGGAGACTCAGGGCGGCTTATAGTCTATGGAGCACCATGCTAAGTGCTCGGCAATAGCCTTCATTCCATTGTATATGCCTGCTTATTAGTAGGGCTTTTGGCCCCCCCAAGCGGCATTTTTACAAAGTCAGCTTATTGCCCCCAACAATCTTGGGTCCTCAATTTACCTACCCCGAGAGGATGGAAGGCTGAGTCAACCTTGAGCCTGGTGGGATTCGAGCCTGCACTAGTTGCAGGCAATTGAGCTAAGTGCTAGATGATTAACAGCCTGTACCACCAAGGCCCTTTTAGGAGTAAACATGCTGGCGCTGCCTGGGTGTAGCCAACTCTGAGACACATCATTCATTGTCACCCTTGACTCTGGTTTCCCCCACCCCTGGGTGTATCATAATTTATATTCTCCAATGGGACACATCCTTAGCCAAGCACCATCAAATGTCAGCCTTCAAGAATCCTTCTGCTTGAGAATTCCGTTGTCACTTTCGTCGAAGATGGATCGGAGACTGCGATCTTGGGCGGCTTTGATCTGTGCTCTACCTGTTGGACGGTCCAAAACGGGACCGGATTCACCCTGGACGGGTGGTGAAATAGGGGGAGACTACCAGCGGGGTCGAGGGGAGCTGCATCTCCCATCCCTGTCTAGGTACACTCCCCTTGAAAACAGGCTGTAGGGGCAGTCTTTAATGGCTGCCCTGAAGACGGGAAGCTATCCGGGAATTAAGTGGTGAGCGGTGTGTGACCAGGCAAAATACTTTGGATTTTTTTCAAGGCAACCCCAAGAAATAGAAGAAAAGAACACTTTTTTAAGATTGTGGAAGTGGCGATTGGAAAGTAGGAGGAAAATTGTAAGGTAAATAAAGTTGGACTACAAAAGGACTGAAATGGAAATGATATTATTCAGAGAAAACTTTTTAAACAATAACAATCAGAAATTAAATTTGGAATGTTATACAGAAATTGGCATTAATTAGGCATTGTTTAGAATGCTGGACTTGTTGGAATTGACTATATTTAAAAGATAGAATAGCTAATGATTGAAAATTAGTGGAATTAATACAAGTGGGGAAAAAAAAACTTTAAAAGGTGGAAAGTGAAAATTGATGTAAGATTGCCACCTAATGGTTAAAGGAACTTTCTTTTAATGATTTTATGGAAAACTGGTCTAGTAAATGTGTGAATTGGAAATGAAATAAAAGACTATAATATAACAACCCAGAAGCACAAAAAATATTACAGCAAAGGAACAAGTGAAGATATTATCTTGGGACTGTGGTGGATTGGGACTGTGATAAAGAAACAGAAAGATTAACAATAGAAACTAAGATAAATGGATACTTCTGGTGAAGATTAAGATAGAAGATGCTGGCTTTTAATAAAATACAGAATAACTCAATTGAATAAATAAAAGGAAAATGTGCGAAGAACTCCGATCAGATCTGCAAACACATTTGAGGAGAATAATAAAAGAAAGCATGGAACTATGGGATATAGTTTTTGGCAGAAAAACTAGAAATGGCGATGCAGCTCACAGAAGAACAAAGAAAGTCCAAGGAGGAGGAGTTAAAGAAAGAGGAAACCAGCCCCAAAGAGCAAGAAGAACAATGGTCGCTGCAAAAATACACGAAAGGAATTAAAAGTAAGACTTTGATGACAGATGTGATAAACAAAAGGGAAAATACTTCCAAGATTAAACAAAAGAAGAAGAAGCTATACAAGAAGAAACTGCAAGAGAGAAATCAGGAGAGGAAGGGGAAAAACGTGAATTGGAGATGAAAACAAAAATAATAATAGGGGGGAAAAGGACCTAAGAGAAAGGACCGGAAAAACTTAGAAAAGGGAAAACTGGCTAAAATTAAAATAAATGATAAGGCCGAGAGACTAAGAGACGAATATTAAAGATAAAATAAAGTGGGGATTCCACATGGAAATGTATTTTGGTCTTTTTTAGAAATTTAGATTGGGGAGTTTTGAAATTTAAAGTTTATTGGGAATTACTTTCAAAAATAAAGAATAAGCTTAATTGGAGGTAAAGGGGAATAAGACCTCACCATAAGAATAATATATAATTATATATGAGAAAAACGATGATAGAATAAGAGAAATTAAGATGTTTTTATTGTTATTAAACTTGTTATTTTACATATATTAAATATGAAATAGAAAATGTAATTGATTATACAAATTATGTTAGAAAAACAAAGAATATGGTAAATTATAAATGATTATACTGTAAAGTATTTGCAGTGAGATTAATATATTATGATTAAAAAGGTGATGAATGAAAATTAAATAAAATTCCATAGGTAAAATTTGGCTAAATGGAAACAAAGATGAAATATGAAATAGTTACATGAATATCTCTGAAATAAATGTAAGATTCATTGTAGATTGGGGGGGTGGGGGGGAAACCATGTGGATCCTGAATGTATTAGTTTTATTTTATTTTTTTGTTTGCTATACATTGGCTTGGAGAAAGTAAAAGAAGAAAATATGTAAAATAAAATAGAGGGTAAACTGGAAATGAAAATAATAGGGGATAAAGAGTGGAAAATACATTCTAGGACGAAAATGTTTTTGTTACTGGATTAATGGATGGAAAATATGAAGGGAAAATTTATTTAGAGATCGATGGAAGAGATAATGATTTGATATGAAACTAGATAAGAAAGCTGGAAATGTAGCTATGACTATAGATGTATGTTGTAACCTGGAATCACACTGCTCACTTGAAGAGATGTATAAAAAATAATTTTTTAAATAAATATAAAAAAGAATCCTTCTGTTTGTCTTTCTGCTGCCATAGAAACGGGGGGGGGGCAGGAGGATTAATTGTGTGTGTGTGGAGGGGGGGAAGTGTGCTGGAGGTTTGAGAGGGTGAACTTGTAAAACTTGGGAAAACTTACTTGACTATGCTTACTTGCTTACTGTGCAGTTGCAGCTTCTTATCTATCCAGGCCAAGTTCATCTGCCAAGGAGAGACAGATGTCTGAAACACCACCTGAAGGTGCCCCACATGACATTATGCACATCTCAGATTGGATGACCAATTTGAACTGTTGCGGGTGGGAACATTGGCATAACTTTCTATATGGTGATTTTGGCATCTATTGCCTCAGATCTTGTATTTCTACTGATGCTACCACTTCAACTTTCAGTAAAAGTCCTTTTCTCTAAAGCAATGGAATCTAAGGTTTTCTTTCTTGGATTTTGAATGGAGCTTCAATTGACATCAGTCACTCTCCAGTTAGAATTTTGCACGGGCGAAACTTCGGTCACCTAGAAACTATCTTTGAAAACATTTATGGAATGCAAGCTGCCCATTGTTCCAGTGGTGGGATTCAAGTTTTTTTTACTACCGGTTCTGTGGGCGTGGCTTGCTGGGCGTGGCAGGGGAAGAATAATGTAAAACCTCCAGTTAGAGGTGGTATTTGCTGGTTCTCTGAACTACTCAAAATTTCCGCTACCGGTTCTCCAGAACTGGTCAGAACCTGTTGAATACCCACCTCTGCACTGCTCTCCTTCCCTTTCTGTTGGCAGCTCTAAAAAGTCCATAGAAATATTTTATGAGTTGACAAGATGTGCTACCTAAAAAAGGAAACTATTAGCTACTCATAGTTAACCATTTGCAGGTGGTCCTCGACTTACCACAGTTCATTGAGTGACTATTCATAGTTAAAATGCCACTGAAAAAAGTGACTGACGGTCACTTTATGACCGTTTGCAGCATCCCTACAGTCATGTGATTTACATTTACATGCTTAACAATTGGTTCATATTTATGACGGTTACAACGACCAGGATCATGTTATCATCTTTTGCGATTTTCTGGCAAGCAAAGTCAATGGGGAAGCCAGATTCACTTTTAACAACTGGGTTACCCATTTAACAACTGCAGTGATTCACTTAACAAATGTGGAAAGAAAAGTCGTAAAATGGGGTAAAACTCATTTAACAAATTTCTCACTTAGCAACATAAACTCTGGGCTCAGTTGTGGTTGTAAGTCAAGGACTAGCTGTATCCTTTATTTCCCAAATCCATATTCACTGATCACTGGAGAAGCAGAAAAAGCTTCCACTAAATATAATAGAATATATACAGGTAGTCCTTGACTTATGGGCATAGTTGAGCCCAAAATTTCTGTTGCTAAGCAAGACAGTTCTTAAGTGAGTTACGGCCCACATTACAAACTTTTTCCCACACTTATCAAGAAAATTACGGCAGTGAAGCCACCCAAGAAGGTTGCAGAGGACAATCCCAGAACCATGGGATACTGCAACATCATCAATACATGCTGGTTGCCAAGTGCCCAACTTTTGATCATGTGACTGTGGGGATGCTGCAGTGGTCATAAATGTGAGAATATATATATATATACACACACATACATACATACATACATATATATATATATACATGTATGCATGTATGTATGTATGTAATGTATATATGTATGTATGTAATTTATATGTGTATATAAGTTTATAGCCACCAATGACATTCTGGCTTGTAGCTTATTCCTTATTTTCTGTTTTGAGTCCAAGGAAAGCAAATAAGATATCTGTAGGGAGGTCCTTCAGTTGCTCTAATTCCAGTGTTGCTGAATCCCTCTCTTTTCTTCCCCAGATACGCTGGAAAATGGACTTCATCTACAGAAAGGTAAATATTATAAGAATTTATAAGAATCTCAGTTGCTTGCTATTTTAAGCTCCGATACCAGTAACTTAAAGAGAAATATAATTAGAGTGACAATGAACGAAGTATAAGATTAGATACCTTAAAGACTATGAAGATCCAATAAACATAACCTAGATAATTGAAGTCAATCTTGGTGTAGAATGAAATAATCTGGACAAATGGGAAAATTATGGGCTGGCATTGAAAAGAATGTAGAATCCTCTTGATTTTATTGCCTGACTATAAATTGGTGAGAGACCAGGTCTTTGGGAGCAGAGAAATTAGATTGTGGAGTCAAAGCAAATAGAAAAGTTGGAGTGTGAGGGTTGCCTCCATCTTGAGGGCCATCAAACTGATGAAAGTAGAGGTTTCCTATGCAAGATTCCCCCCCCCCCCCAATTTTGCTTGTGACAGCCTGATGCTCGTAGAGCATGGGTTTCAAACTCAATTGTGTCCACATATGGTGTGCCTTTGCGGAGCCAGGGTGGGTGTGGCCTAAACATGACACATCCGGCCCACGAGCCACCAGTTTGACAGGCCTGTCATAGGGAAAAGGGTAGAACTTCCTCACATTCCATCATGTTACCTTTGGGCGCGATCCCTGTGACTTCTAGTGTCAGGGCTCCAACAAATCCACCCCCATTCAAATCATAAGTCTCTAGCTGCATCTTTCAGAGTAAAAAAAAAAGTTTGATTAGGAATGGCCATGTTGGCGTTAGCTGGGTGCAGCTGACACTAAAATACATCATTCATTTCCCCATTGACAATGGTCTTTCCCCCAACCCCTGGATGTATATTCTCCAATGGGACAGATCCATAGCCAAGAGTCATCAATCATGCTCTCCAGTAAATTTCTTGTGCGCCAACCACTTTGGGCTGCTAAGGTGATTATCTAAGGCATTTGAGGAATGCACTGCTTTCCCCCACCCCTTTCTGCTGGCAACTAAAAAGACCAAAAGAGTATTTTTTTTTTAGTTGACAGCTAGTTTGGAATTGAAACATGGCAGTCTCTTGTCTGCCTGGTCTCTGGATTAAAGCTCCAATTTGTGCTCCCACTTTGGCCCTCCCAGGAAGTCACTGAAGGCAAAGCCAATCACTCTTCACTCCCAACCCAATTCTTCTCACCTGCAAGATGAAGCTAAGGAGAATTGTGCAAGGATGCTAGAAGGGAGTGAAGCACTATAAACCACTATTACAACTACTACCTCAACTACAATCACAACTATAACCAAAATAACCACCAAACCACAGGCACAAATAATTACTATTCCATCAAATAATTCCACAAATGATATCCCCTTACTCATCAGAGACATCATGGAATGTGATCGGAAACGTCCAAATGCCATCTTATTTGATCTTGAAGACACCAACGAATCAGACGACATCACCAAAGTTTGCAACATCATAAGCAACTCAAATACAACAAACAACTCTCTTGAAGATATTGAAATAATCAGAAATGACCCCGAGTTCAAATATAATGATGGCTCGGCCCCAAGATTTTGTTATTTATTTATTTATTTATTACATTTATATACCGCCCCCTCTCCCAATGGGATTCGGGGCGGTGTACAGCCAGACTAAAAAACACAACAACAGTTCAACAATTAAAAGCAATTAAAAGGACTATATCTTATAGTTGCGAAATAATAAAGACGAATAGTGGATTAAAAAGAGATTAAAACCTGATAAAACCAATTTAAAAACTGAAAAAACCCTAGGCCAGACCGTCTTGGTGGAATAAATGTGTTTTCAACGCGTGCCGCAAGGTCAAAAGGTCAGGGATGGTCCTCATCTCCGGGGGCAACTCATTCCAGAGGGAGGGCGCCCCCAACGAGAAGGATCACATACTCGGGGTCTCCAGCCGGCGGCACCCCAAGGAGACCCACTCTATGGTAGCGCACTGGCCGACGGGAGACCGATAATGGCAGTAGGTGGTCCCGTAATAACCCGGTCCCAAGCCATGGAGCGCTTTGAAGATGGTAACTAACACCTTGAAGTGCACCCAAAGGACCACCAGGAGCCAATGCAGCTCGTGCAGGAGTGGCGTAATATGGGAGCTCCGAGGAGCCCCCAATACCACCCGCACGGCCACATTCTGCACCAGCTGGAGCCTCCGGGTGCTCCTCAAGGGGAGCCCCATGTAGAGAGCGTTGGTATAGTCTAGGCGGGAGATAACGAAGGCGGATGTGACTGTGCGAAGCGCATCCCGATCCAGAAAGGACCGCAACTGGTAGATCCTACAGACCTGACAAAAAGCCGCCCTGGCGACGGCCGCTATATGGTCTTCTAACGACAGCCATACATCCAGGAGGACTCCCAGATTGCGTGCCCTCTCTGTGGGGGCAAGAATTCCCCCCCCCCCACAGCCAGCGATGGAACTGACGGGCTGTATCGGGGTGCTGGGAAGCACAGCCACTCGGTCTTTTCCGGGTTGAGCCGAAGCCTGTTCTGCCCCATCCAATCCCGCACAGCCTCCAGGCACTGGGTCATCACTTCCACGGCTTCGCTGGGGTGGCCTGGGGTAGAAATGTACAGCTGAGTATCATCAGCGTACTGATGAAACTCTACCCCAAAGCCACGGATGATCTCAACCAGCGGCTTCATATAAATGTTGAACAGAAGGGGCGAGAGCACCGACCCCTGAGGACCGCGCAAATCAGGGGCCTTGAGGTGGATCTCTGCCCCCCCCCGTCAACACAAATTGCGAACGGTTAGAGAAGAAGGAGAACTGCAGAACAGTGCCCCCCACTCCCAACCCCCCCAACTGTCGCAATACGATACTGTGGTTGACAGTATCAAAAGCCGCCGAGAGGTCTAACAGGACCAGGACAGAGCAATAACCTCTGTCACGGGCCCTCCAGAGATCATCCACCAACGCGACCAACGCTGTCTCCGTGCTGTGCCCAGGCCTGAAGCCCGATTGGCGCGGATCCAGATAAACAGCTTCATCCAGGTGCAGGGGAAGCTGTCGTGCCACCACACTCTCAACAGCCTTCGTCACAAAGCAGAGATTGGAGACCGAACGATAGTTAGATAACTGAGTTGGATCCAGGGACCGATCCAGAAAGGATTCCTTTCTTGAGGAAGGGTCTCACTACCACCTCTTTCAAGGCGGCAGGCAGAAATCCCTCACTCAAGGAAGCATTACTAATACCCTGGAACCAACCTCGTGTCACCTCCCGAGTGGCTAAAACTAGCCAGGAGGGACGCGGATCCAGTAAACACGTGGTAGCATTAAGCCCACCCAGCATCCTGTCCACATCCTCGGGGGTCACAGGATCAAACTCTCCCCAGATGACCTCCCCAAATTCCATCCCCAATCCCCCAGTCAGAGTCCAACCCATCCCGGATCTGAGTGATTTTATCCAGCAGGAAATTCGAAAAATCCTCAGCCCGTCCCTGCAAAGGATCCTCCCACACTCCCACTTCCAAGAGGGAGCAGGTCACCCTAAAGAAGGCGGCTGGGCGGTTTCCCGCAGACGCGATAAAGGCGGAAAAGTGAGATTGCTTTGCTGCCCTTATCGCCACTAAATAGGTCCTAATATAAGACTGCAATAGTGTTCGGTCAGATCCGGAGCGGGTGGCCCTCCAACCACTCTCCAGGCGTCTTTTCCGGCGCTTCATCTCCCTCAACTCCTCAGAGAATCAAGGGGCCGAGTGAGAGCATTGTTTGCAAAAATGAGTCCAGCAAACGGATATTCATTCATACAATAAACACCATTGCAAAAGCCAATCCCACCCATAAAAAACTTCACTCAAGACCAGACTTATCCATATTGCAAAGAATCCACTCCCGTGAACTCCGCACAGAACTCAAAAAACATCTAGACAATGGAGAAAAGGACCTGTACATTGACTACCGTGCTGATTGCATCAAAAGAAAGTCACACAACCCGCAACTCAGCATCTAACCCTACCTCATCCAATCCACCATCACTCAAAACTAGGCACGCATGCCCCTAACTATCTCTATTCCAACTACAACTGGCCTTAAATGCAAGCTACTCAATGCAAGAAGCCTCGTAAATAAAATACCTGAATTTCTCCTCTTACTAAATACGGCTAAATTTGACATCATATTTGTCTGTGAAACATGGCTCAATTCATCTCTCCCTGACTCCATTACCACAGTAAGAGACTATCATGTTTACCAATCAGATCGTGAAATCCGTAAAGAAGATGGTGTTGCTATCTTCTGTAAAAAGTCCCTACATCTAAAAAATATTCAAGTTACCCAGGAGCTTGCTATTCCTGAGACCATCATTTGTGAACTGTCCTTAAATATCACATTTCGATTCTTACTATGTTACAGAGCCCCTGATTATGACATCAAACATGTAAACAAGTTAATTTCACCACTAACATGGGCAACATCCTGCCCACACGCTTTTATCTTTCTTGGTGACCTCAGTCTACCTCATATTAACTGGACCCTTAACGAATGTAAAACTGAACCCATACATGCAACCTGCTACAATGCTATAACAAATCTGGGACTGGAACAACTAGTAATCAACAATACTAGACTTAACAACTGCCTCGATCTCATCTTTTGCAATAATTTGAATTCAATTTACAGAATACAAATTAAAGAACACTTTTCCAATAGTGACCACAACATGATTGACTTTTGTCTCAATATACGTCCTCACAAAAATCATCCTAACAATGAGATCCCCAATTATAACTTCAAAAAAGGCAACTATGATCTTATAGACAACGATCTCTCATCTCTTGATTGGCAACTTCTATTCACTGGATGCACTACTGTTGAAGACCATTGCAACATATTTTTACTTGAAATCAAAAGAGCCATCAAATTATATGTACTAATAACAACTCCCAAAACCAGAAAAAACAGATTACCCATAACAATAAGGAAGCTTCAATCCAAAAAGAAATCATTTTGGCAGAAAAACAAATCTGGTCACGTTGCCAACTTCAAAAGCCAATACGAAAATTCATGCCACCAGATAGACTGAATGCACCAATTATTACATAAAACAAGAGGAAAACCTATGCACCAATTCCACCCGCGCTTTCTACAATTTTGTAAACAACAAACTAAAAGCCTCAAGGTCCATCCCACCCCTGAAAGGACCTAATGGTAAAGACTGCAACAATGACACTATTAAAGCCAACCTCTTTAACACATTCTTTGGTTCAGTATTTGTAAACAGCAATGGATCATGCCCGATATTTCCTAGTTGAACCACAGACTACTACAATGATCTAATTCATATCGATTTTACAGAAGAGTAAAGTTGAAAAAGCATGATGCAATCTAAAACCATCTCTATCTATTGGACCGGACAGAATATGTGCCTACTTCTTTAAAAAGCTATCCACTGCCATAGCCGAACCTTTAAGCATAATCTTTGAAAAATCTTTCAGGACCAGCTCCTTGCCACACCTATTGTTACAAGCCACGGTCATTCCCATCTTCAAAAAGGGAGAGCCCAGCCTAGTTGAAAATTACAGACCAATTTTTTTATGCTGCATCACCGGTAAAGTCATGGAATCAATTATTAACCAATCCATTATCCTCCACTTAGAGAGAAACAACCTACTCTCTAATAAACAATTTGGTTTCAGAAAAAAACTATCCTGTAATCTGTAACTCTTACACTGTAAAAACGTATGGACTATACAACTCAATCAGGGCAAAGCAATAGACACAATTTACGTAGACTTCTGTAAAGCCTTTGATTCAGTGGTACACAACAAACTACTACTAAAACTAAAATCTTATGGTATCTCTGGACACCTGCATAACTGGATAGACAAACAGACAACTAATGGTCAAAATTGGGAGCATCCTATCAAATTCTGTACTTGTCAACAGTGGTGTCCCTCAAGGCAGCGTTCTAGGACGAACTCTCTTCATTCTCTACATAAATGACCTCTGTGATCATATTAAGAGCAACTGTGTTCTTTTCACTGATGTAAGCTATTCAACACCACCGACAATACTGCTACCCTTCAAAAAGACTTTGATTATGTATTAGAATGGTCAAACAGATGGCAACTTCAAATCTCAACAAATAAATGCTCTGTCTTATATATTGGCAAAAAAAAATCAGAAAATAAAATACAAGCTGAATAGTCAAGTCCTTGTTGATGATCTATACTCTGTCAAGGACCTTAGAGTACTCATCTCTAGTGATCTAAGTGCTAGAGCGCACTGTAACAGCCAAAAAGGCATTAAGAGTTGTTAACCTAATCCTGCATAGTTTTTTTCTCAGGTAATATATCACACTACTAACTAGAGCATACAAAACATTTGCTAGACCAATACTTGAATACAGATCATCAGTCTAAAACCCGCATTACATATCTGATATTAATATAGTGGAGAAAGTCCAGAAATATTTCACAAGAAGAGTTCTACACTCCTCTACTCATTGCAGAATACTTTATGCCACCAGACTTGAAATTCTAGACCTAGACAACCTAGAACTACGCCGCCTTCGGTCCGATCTAAGTATAGTACATAAAATATATATTGCAATGTCCTACCTGTCAATGAATACTTCAGCTTCAACCACAACAATACAAGAACACACAATAGATACAAACTCAAGGTAAACCGCACCAAACTTGATTGCAGGAAATACAACTTCAGCAACAGAGTGGTAAATGTCTGGAATACTCTACCTGACTCTGTAGTTTCTTCCCCAAACCCCAAAAACTTTAACCTTAGACTTTCTACTACTGACCTCACCCCTTTCCTAAGAGGTCTGTAGGAGGCATGCAAAAGCGCACCAATGTGCCTACCGTTCCTGTCCTATTGTTTCTTTTTTCTTATTTGTATCCATTTCATGTATTCATGTTTATACTTATACTATGTTTATACTTATATTGTTATCTTATAATCGCTTGACAAAATAAATTAAATAAATAAATAAAGAGTTGAAAAAACTAGGCCGGAGGTCTCCAAAATTGGCAGTTTTCAGACTTGTGTACTTCAACTCCCAGAATTCCTCAGCCAGCATAGCTGGCTGAGGAATTCTAGAAATTAAAGTCCACGAGTCTTAAAGTTGCCAAATTTGGAGAGCCCTGAACTATGCAATGCTTAGGGGTGTTTTGCTGTTTAAATAACCGCGAATCATCCATTCCGGGAGGGAGTGATTAGAAAACTGAACTCAGAGGAGAGGCTGTAGGGTGTATCTGGTCAAATAAAACCAGGCCTGTAGTTAAAACATCTTCTTGTTCGTTTCTTCCTTCCTTCCTTCCCCCTTACAGCGGAATGTAAATCTGGATCCAGACACAGCCCATCCTGACAGCCTTGAAATCTCCAAAGATCGAAAAAGCAAAAGCAAAGGACCTTAAGCCAGTTAAACCAATATATCTTGTCCAAGACCTGTGAAATTTGTATAGATCCTTATGTCCTTGGCTGAGAAGAAGTTCTCAACAGGGAGACATTTCTGGGAAGTTATGTAGGAGATACGCAGGATGGGGTTGTAGGAGTTGCCAAAAGCAAGCAAACATAATAATTGATGGGCAGACCAGGCAGTTGGCAGGTTAGGAAATGGAGAGGGAAATACACAATCTATTCGACTCAGTACGCTCTGAATTGATCCTGACTGAGGAGCCAACGAGGATCCGCATCTCTCTCAACTGCGAAGGGGGGGACAAGAGAGCTTCTTTGATGCAAGACCGCAGCTCTACTCTACACATTTCGGATATTCTTGGTTGGAGAGACCCTTTTGCCCTCTTTACTAATTGAATGATGGTTTTTTGCCTGCCTGACACTCCTACGAAAAGAGGGGGGATTTCCATGGCAAAACTTGGGAAAAAAAAAAAAAAAAACAAAAAAAAAAAAAAAACTACCTATTGGCAAGCAGGGATCTCCTGAAAGCTTCAAAGCAGAAGTTCCTTAGCTTTTTGCTTCTGTACTTTCCGTAATGTTGGATGCCACACATGAGTTGCTTTTTTTAGTGGTTAGGTGGCCTTATAATTTTATAATGGAAACAATTTGCTCAATCACTCAATCAAATCTATAAAGGAATAAGCCCACCCCCGACCATCATTTTTTTATCTGAGTAAAGGAATAAAAAAGAGATGTCCTTTAGCAGTCTTTAGGCGTTAGAGGAGTTAGCTCATGTGTTCAGGTGTGTCCATCAATATTGGCTGAAAGATGACCTTATCTTACAGATAATATAACCCATAAATCCAGTGATTTTATTTAGACGTCCCCTACCGTCAATTCAGCTCTCCCTCCCATTTAGATAAATCCATGCTTGTTTAGGTTGCAATCAATGTGGTCAACCCTTCTGTGCTGAGAGCCTGGCTGAGGCCATCTAAACAGATAACAGATAGGTAACAGATAATCAGGTTGGAAGGGATCTTGTAAAGTAAGTCTAGTCCAACCCCTTGCCCAAGCTGGAGACCCTACACCATTTTTGACAGATGGCAATCCAATCTGTTCTTGAAAGCTCAAGTGATGACGCCTCCCGCAAGCTTCTGAGGGCTCTAACTGTTTCCATTGGTTGATTAGTTCTCACTGTCAGAATGTTTTATCCTTATTTAACAGGTTTTTTTTAAATCTCCCCATTGTCAGTTTCCCATCCATTGCCATTATGCCATGTCTGGCCTTTGTGTGCCTTGGAGGAAAATAGTTTGACCCCTTCCTCTCTGTGGCCACCCTTCAAATTGGAAGACTGCTATCATGTCTCCCCTGGTCCTTCTATTCACTAGACTAGCCAGGCCCAAGTTCCTGTAATCATTCTTCATATGTTTTAGCCTCCAGTCCCCTAATCATCCTGGTTGCTTCTTCTGCACTTTTTCTAGAGGGGGGTCTCAACATCTTTTTAGAGTTGGGTGATGCAATACTCTAGGTATGATCTTACTACGCTTTATAGAGTGGTATAGGCCGCTTTTTCTTGGCGGCTTCAGGGTTGGGTTGCCACAAAGCAGAAGAGGAGACCGGGGGTGGGGGGGGGGGTTGTGGATAGATAAAGATATGGTGGGTGGGGGGAGGAGGATTTATTGGGGTGGGGTGGTGGGGGATGATATGATGATATGATGATGTAGATATAAAATAAAGAGGGGGTTTTGGCAGCAAAGCAAGTTTTTCCTGTGGGAACCCAAACCCCCAGCATTACCAACATTTGGTACTGAGGGAGAGGGAGCTGAGGTGAGAGAGAGAAGGAGAGAGGGAGATAGGATGAGGAGGCGGGAGAAGAGTGAGAGTGAGAGGGAGAGCGAGAGGAAAGAGAGGGAGGAAGAGGGAAAGAGAACAGTAACCAGCACCATCTCTCGATTGGACCATGTGACTGAGATTTGGGGGGGGGAAAAAGGGGAAAAAGAGGGAAGGAAATACTTTCACTTTGGAAATGAGACGCAGACCGTGGGGAACTTTCAGAGACAGTTTTCACCAGTAGTGGCCAAAAATATACATGATATATAAAATATAAAAACCTCTCTTGAGGTATCTACCTGCTTGGAGTTCTGCTTTCAATGGGTGCATTATTTGGAAACGTTGACACAATGATCGCTTAGGTTCCCATAATTCAATATATTTTCTGTGTTGAGAAGTACATAAAAAAATGAGATCACCGACCTTGATACTTGCTTGTGATAATCTGATCCATAGGATGCTTTTATTAGGAAAATGCTGCAAATGTGGACCCCTCCTCTTACTCCAAAACCATATTAGGAGGGGAGGGTAGGAGAAGGGGGGGAAAAGAAAAGGAGACACTTTCCATTAGTGAATACAGCTATATATGTTTATCAAAATCACAGGTTACAGAACACTTCCTGTTTCCTCATATATGGACGTTATACAACGTTTTCACAAGAAAGTTCAACCTTCCATGGAAAATGTCCATGGAATGTTGTAAAAACCATTCTCATATAGTCAGATTTCATGTTATTCAAATACCAGGGGGGAAAAAAATTATAAGAAAAACCATTAATATCTCTTAATGTGACGTTATTTTCTAATGTCAGAGTTGCCCCAGCACATACCTCTAATGTATACCAAACAAGTACATAGTTTGCAATTTTGTATTATTTCTAGCAGAACTGGAAAACACATACATAAATGTTCCACAAGGCTTTCCAAAGTTCAGGACTGCGAACATAAAATGGCTTCAGTCGGCTCTTCTCTCCTCTTACATTCTCAGGTTGTAATAACCAAATTTTCATCTATAACAAATCCACCGTTTTCTAATCAGTGGTGGTATTCAGCAGGTTTAACCAGTTCTAGAGAACAGGGTTGTTAGCGGAAAAATTAGCGGAAATTTTGAGTAGTTTGGAGAAAGAACCAGAAAAAATACTACATCTCTCTGACTGGAGATTTACGTATCCCTTCCCCTTTAATGCCACGCCCCTAAGCCATGCCCACAAAAAGAACCAGTATTAAAAAAAAATTGAAGAAAAAGCCACACTAGTTCTCTTTTGTAATAATTTACACCATGAGAATTTCATCAGGCTTCTCAACATAAGCTAACTCTAATGAGCTTACTAAACCGTTTTATGTTTTACTTCAGGTTTATTAGCAATTACAACCAGCAGAAACACAACTTGCATATCTTCACATTCTGTTAAAGAAAGCATAATTAATCACAAATGTTTTTCCTATATTCTCACATTGTTCATCTACAGATTCAGGTTCAGCACCTCATCATATAATTCTTAATTTCTTTGTGTTATACCCTTAACAACGGGCAGTTGCCATAACAGTGACAGACCCATTGCACCCCCATATCACCACAGTGTATTAACTGGTATCACTAATGCATAGCATAATGCTCCACCAAACCTAAGCAACTTTAGGTAAATGCAACACGTTGTATCATTCCATCGAAGTCTTCAACCTATACAATCGACAAAAAAACTTTCAGTAGGCAATAAGTAAAAATTGTTTGGTCACCTGGATGGTTTATACTTAACACACACATAGCTGGAAAAAATGCAGCTTTTTCTGATTAGTCTATTTAATTGGCTTCACGGGAAGGGAAATCAAAACAAAGTATCATCTTTGAAAAATTATACAAAATATAAGAATCAGGTGTCGAATAATCTGAAATCTCCATCCCCCAAAGATGAACAAACTGGTCTCTTTGATACTGAGATCAGTCTTCTAGTAAGAACAATGATAGATTTGCATGAGTCTAGTAATTCTTGTGT
>CM042834.1:23632508-23673822 GCA_023653725.1 Bungarus multicinctus
TTATAATTAATTCCTAGTTTCATAAATGCACAGGAAAACTCCTATAAACACGTTGACCTTAATATCAGAACTGTCGTCTCCCTTTCACACAAAAAGAAGAAGTATGCAAAGTACTCTCATAATCCAGAAAAACATTTCAATCTACTGAATTAGGTTTCTTTCCTTGGACAATCGGATCCTAGATGTAATACCTTGAGCTTCAATATATCCGACAGCACATCTACCTTTCCAGGTTAAACGGAAGTTTAGCAAGGGCCTATACTTCCACTTAAAAACATTAACTTTTTCAGGGGGGCACTTCTTAATTACGGATGGGCCATAAATCGTATTCCTTCCAAAGCTTAATTCTCATTATAAGAGGAGAAAATGCCAAAACATTTCAAAACAGTATCTGTATATGTTTCATCCTCTTTGATAATTCCTTGGAGTGGTTAAAAACATCATAAGTGCAGTTACAGGTTGGGTATCTGCCCAAATATAAACCGTCTTCTAAAGTGGATCTTATACAAATACCAGCTTCATCATAGGTTCCATCAATGTCAGTGATATTTGCCCTTCATTTTCTGTTCTATCGGGTTCAGTCTGGAAACATAATTGCCGCCATGTTACAGGATATCCGGGCCATATTTCTTTAGTCTCCATACTACACCACATTAAAGCAATAATCACTATCCACATCATTTTCACAATTGGACTAGGCCCCCAACCCACCTTAACGTATGTAGTTTTTACACGTCAAAACTTACAACCAGTTGTTGGGGACTTACATCCACTGTTATATCTTCTTCTGCACTTACAGGACACAATATCTGTGTATACCAATCAATTATTTCATCTCTTAAAATAATGAGGAATATAAGAAAGATATTTGTTACACACAGCCAAATAACCAATTCCTTCACCCAAAGTTCCATAAACCCTAAACTAAACTAGACATAAACTTTTTATACCTATATCTAAAAAAAATAAAAATAAACAGTCCAGTCTTTCAAAACTGTCTTTTACTGAAAACAGCAACCGGAGCAGGAACAGGGCCCTTCACACATGAATGATGTGTCCAACCTCGCTCTCGTGTTCTCACAGCCGATTCAGTAGTTAAGAACACCTGGAATGGTCCTTCCCAGATAGGCCTCAGCTTTCCTAAAGCTCTCCACTGCTTAATCAGGACCCAGTCTCCACTCCTAAAGTCATGTGCTTGAAAGTCAAACGGTGGTGTTTGCGCCAAAAGTCCTTTGGACCTTAAAAGAGAAAAACACTGGGACAGTCCTCATATATATTTTCTAAGGAAACATATCTTTACGTTCCTATTGTAGGCATATCAACACTTCCAGTATAAGGAATGCCAAACATCATCTCATATGGTGATATCCCAATATCTGTTCTTGGACAAGTATGTATACGCAATAGAGCTAGAGGTAAACATTTTGTCCATGGTAATTGTAGTTCTAACATCAATTTCTTTAAAGTATTCTTTATTGTCTGATTCTTTCGTTCCACTTCACCTGTGGAAGCGGCATTTCCCGCTAGGTGCCACTCCCAGAGGATACCTAATTCCTTCATAATCCCCTTCACCACATTAGAAGTAAAATGTGTACCTCTATCACTATCAATAGATTCAACCAGACCATATCTAGGTATTATCTGTTCTAAAATTAACTTTACAGTCATTTGTGCATTTGCCCTTGCACACGGAAAAGCTTCCACCCTCCTGTCAAATGATCAATAAGTTATTGATCAATTGAAATATGTAATAATAAGTATTTCAATGTATTTCAATGTACCTACAGCTGGCATTTCAGTATAATCAACTTGTATCCTCTGAAATGGCCAGACAGCTAAATCTCTTCCTCCTGGTAATGTTTTTCTCATCATTTTCCTATTTATTCTTATACAATGTATACATTTTCTACATATTTGCATAGCTATTGTAAACCTCCCTCTGCAAATATACTTCCGTTCACAAAATCTACAAGTGCCTGTGTTCCCCAATGAGTACCCTCATGTACTTTCTCTATTATGTTTCTCATTATAGGTTTATTAACTATTTGTAACCCATCATTTGTTACCCATTTTCCATCAACACAGGTTAACACCTTCCAATTGCATCTGCTTTTCTTCTTCATCAGTGAACTCTGGTTACATCCCATTCCAAAACAGGAATTAAACCATTAGCTTCACGTCTCTTCCTTTATGGGCAGCCTCTTTAGCTGCCTGATCTGCTAATTTATTTCCTAAAATCTCCTTAGAATTTCCCTTCTTATGAGCTTCAACATGTATTATAGCTAAACGTTCCGGAACTGCAGCTGCTTTTAATACAGCTTTGATAATATCTACTTGTTTTACTTCTTTTCCTTTACTTGCAATCAGTCCTCTTTCTAACCATATTTTCCCAAAAGTGTGTAAAATACCGTAGGCATATCTAGAGTCAGTATAGATATTACCCACTTCATTCTCTAAAAGTTACAAGGCTTGCAATAAAGCAAAAACTTCGCATACTTGTGCAGAGTATACATTAGGCATTCTGCCCATTTCCAGTACTTCAGACGTATCTCCATTCACAATTGCATATCCATTCATTCATTTACCATGTTCTACTCTAGAAGATCCATCTATAAACAAATTAATACCTCCCTCTAGTGGAAGATGGTGTTACTAAAGGTGTTCTAGCTGAAGTGTGGGCTGGGAAGAAGAAACCTGTAGTGTTTTTGTCAAAACTAATGGATCCAGTAGTGCGTGGTTGACCTTTGTGTATTCAGGCAGTAGTGGCTATGGCTATATTTGTAGAAGAAAGTAGGAAATTGACTTCTGAAAGTGTTTTAGTGGTAAGCAGTCCACATCAAGTAAGAGCAATTTTAATGCAGAAGACGCGTAAATGGCTTACACATGCTAGACTTCTTAAATATGAAGCGATTTTATTTTCTCATGAAGATTTGGTTCTCTCAACTGACAGGAATTTAAATCCAGCTGAATTTCTTTAAGGAGAGAGAAAGGAATGGGATGATATTGAACACGATTGCATTGGAGTTATAGATTTACAGACTAAAGTAAGGGAGAACTTGGAAGATAGCCCAATTGAGGGTGGATTTAATTTGTTTATTGATGGGTCTTCTCAAATGGAGAATGGAAGAAGAATGAATGGATATGCAGTGATAAATGAAAACCCATCTGAAACTTTGGAAACAGGCAGGCTTCCTGTTGAATGGTCGGCTCAGACATGTGAGGTTTTTTTGCTTTGTTACAAGCTTTGAAACTTCTAACAAATGAAATAGGTAATATATATACATATTCTAAGCATGCTTATGGGATTTTACAAACCTTTGGGAAAATTTGGGTGGAAAGGGGACTCATAACAAGTAAAGGAAAAAAAATGAAATAGGTAGATCTTATAAAAACAGTATTGAAAGCGGTTGCAGGCCCGGAACGGTTGGCTATAATACATGTGGAAGCCCATAAGAAGGGGCATTCAAAAGAAATAATAGGAAATAGATTAGCAGATGAGATTGCCAAGGAAGCTGCACGAATGGGAGAAGAAATATAGATAATGGTTTTAGTTCCTATTTTGGAATGGGATGTAAAACCTGATTTCACTGAAGAGGAAGGACAACAAATGAAATTAGAAGGTGCAAAAAATGTAGATGGCAAATGGGTAACAGAACAAGGATTGCAAATAGTAAATAAACCTATTATGAGAAACATAATAGAAAAGTGAATGAGGATACCCATTGGGGAACACAAGCAATTGTGGACATTGTTAAAAGGAAATATATTTGTAGAGGTATGCATACAATAGCTATGCAAGTAGGTAGGAAATGTATACGTTGTGTAAGAATAAATAATAAGATAATGTGCAAACAACTGGAAGGAGGAAGAGATTTGGCCATTCCAGAGAATGCAAGTTGATTGTACTGAAATGCCAGCAGTGGGAATTTCAAAATATCTGTTAATGATAGTTGATCATTTGACTGGATGGGTGGAAGCTTTTCCATGTGTGAGAGCAAATGCTCAGATGACTGTAAAAATAATATTGGAACAATTATACCTAGATATGGGATGGTGGAATCTATTGATAGTGATAGAGATACACATTTCATTTCTCATGTGGTGAAGCTAATAATGAAAGAGTTGGGGATTGATTGGCAATACCACATTCCTGTACATACCCCTTCTTCTGGAAAGATGGAGAGAAAAAAACCAAACATTGAAAAGTACATTTAAAAATTAATGTTAGACCTTCAGTTACCATGGACAAAATGTTTGCCTTTAGCTCTATTAAGAATTCATACTTGTCCTAGGAAAAATGTTGGAATTTCACCGTATGAAATGATGTTTGGAGTGCCTTATATTGGAAGTGTGGGAATGCCTAGAATAGAACTTAAAGATGTTTTTCTGATAAAATATATACAAGACTGTCCCAGTGTTTTTCTCTTTTAAGATCCAAAGGATTTTTGGCGCAAACACCACCGCTTGATTTCCATGACTTTAAAAGTGGTGACTGGGTCCTGATAAAGCAGTGGAGAGCATTGGGAAATTTGTGGCCAATCTGGGAAGGACCATTCCAGGTGTTGCTGACTACTGAGTTGGCCGTGTGGACAAAAGAGAGAGGCTGGACACGTTAATAATGCATGAAGGGACCAGAGGATCCACCCACCACTTTCAGATGAAGCAAGCTTCAAGGAAATAGACTTCATATTTTTAGATATATAGGTTTATGGAATATTGGGAAGAAGAGTTACTTATTTGGTTGAGTGTAATAAACTTCTTTCTTGTGTTGTTGATTATATTGAGATATGAAAGAATAGACTGGTGTGGGCAAGTGCTATGTCCCCTGAGTGTGCAAGAAGACAAAGAAGTGGATGTAAGTGTCAGATCCATGTATCTGCCATTCTTCATGGAAGGAGAAGGGAGGGGTGGAATTGGTATAAGAAATCCTTTTTGATTTAACCTGGATATATTAAATCTTATATTGAATTTGGATAACCCATGATGTACTATGGAGGGAAAGAGACCAGATGCCCAGAACCCAGTGATCTTTGAAACAGACAGCTACAGGATGAAGAGACCATAAAACTTACTGCTGGGAGATATCTCCTAGGAACCTCAAAAAAGATTGTTCTCAGAAGGGGGAGGAATAAACATGTTGGTTTTTTGTTTTACTAAATACACATCAAGGGAAGGGGAGGGGTCTTAAACTCCCTTATCTATCCCTGCATGCCTGAGGCACGTTAGATGCTACTTTTAATCCCTACATAAATTGTCTCATCTCAATAAAGGATTCCTTTTGATACGTTTGGTTTTCAGAAGTTCATTCTTGTTGATTGAATGGGAAAAGTTCTGTAATCTGACATAAAGCAGCATCTGCAATAGAGGTCAGCCCAGAGAAAAAATTTTTTTTAAAAAAAACCCTTCACTCTACCGAGGGGACCCTGCAAAAAAAGAAAAATGTCTGAATACAACAATGAGCAAGGGGAAGCCAAATGCTGTGGAGAAACATTGACAGTTACCCAGCCAGACACTGACTCGGTGCACACCATCAAAGCGAAGCTGCCTGTGAAACCTCCACAAAGCCCCGGTGGTCTATAGGCATAGGAAAAAGAGACATCTGGGAAGGAAGAACCAGGAGAGTAATCCTCACCTGGGCTAATCATAAACCCGGGTGGAAATTGGAGCTGGAGGCCCTATCGGATCAGGAAGAAAGGGGTGAGGAGCCACCGGCCGATGACCAACTGAGATGGTACATAAATCACCTCGTGAGGGAAGCCCTGGAGAACCTTGAGGTGAGGGATGCACCAGGATGTCAACGCAGGAGCCTGAGGGAACCAGAAAATGAGAGAACCCAAGCCGCCACCCCGGATGCAGCTGAGATTGATCGGGCAGTGGGATAAGCCAAAGAACCAACAGCCATACCAGGTACCCGACCCCTAACCTCCGCAGAACACAGGATTAAACCTGGCCAACCCAGAGACATACAACTGCAGAGAAAGGCCCCACTCCTGGGTGTAAAATTCGATGGAGACCCCCGGAAACTGGGATTTTTCCTGGTGCAAGTGCTCACCTACATGCAAGAATACAGGTGGAATTTCCCAAACCAGGGGTCCTGAGTACGAATCGTCACCCTGGCCTTTGAAGGGGCAGCAGCCAGATGGATGGTGATGCTCCACAATGTCAACCCCCCAGAATTAAGGAATCTAGATCACTTCATGATGGCCCTACACCACTACTTTGAAGACCCCCTCGCTGATAGAAAAGCCAACAACCGCATCAGAGTCGTAAAGCAAGGCCGTCGCCCGGTAGCTGAATACACAGAGGAATTCCGTGACCTGGCTGGCCAAGTTGACTGGCCAGAGGATATCCTAGTCTGTTGGTTCAAAGATGGACTCAATGACAAGCTATATGTTGCCTGCCTGGCCCGTGGGGCCCCAAACCTCCTACATGAACGGTACATGGTGGCAGAGGAACCAGAGATAGACATGACTTGTAACCAGTACTGCAGTGGCAAGCTTTGGAAAAGATCCCCACCCCAGGGGAAATGGGAAATTTTCAAACCCCAAACCACCATGACTCCAAGAATGTCTGGTTGTTTTATGTGTGGAAAGGAGGGACACCACGCAGCAGAATGCCATTCGAAAACCCCTGCCAGAAAGCCAGACCACCTATCAGGGGGAAACCTGGAACATCCAGCCCTCGAGGAAAGGAGGCTGACCTGAGAAGCCGAGTAGCTGTGGGATTCCAATCCCCACCCAACCCAGAGGAAGAATCCCCAATGCTTCAAGATGACCTGAGCCAGTCCGAAAGTGATCCGGAAGACGACCTGCTGGTAAGCAACCCAATTGAACCAATCACTATATCCCTAAGACTGTTTATCCCCAGCTGAGGGAAAGGGAGGAAGTTGCAGCATTACTGGATTTGGGATGCACCTGATGCATACTCAACCCCTCCCTTGCAGAGAAATTGGGAATCCAACTGAAAGAAATGGAAAACCCCATCACTTTTTGGCAATTAGATGGAACTATAGCGGGGGGGAGGGAGCCAGTTAGGTTTACCACAGAACCATTGAAAATAAGACTAGGGAGCCATAGTGAGATGCTCACATTCATTGTATCCCCAGGAATGGAAGAGCCACTAGTCCTAGGTCTCACATGGCTGCGGAAATGGAATCCAAAAATAAATTGGAAGAGAGGAACTGTGCATTTCCAGAAACATGTAACAATAACCCAGGAGAAAGGGTAAGAAGGAGGACAGGGAACAGAGAACCGGCCATGTCCGGTCAGCCGGATGAACCCATTAACCTCCCAAATGAGTACCAGGATTTAGCCCAAGCATTTAGCAAGGAGGCTTCTGATGAACTTCCACCCCATCGCGCCACTGACTGCGCTATTGAAATCCTACCAGGCGCTAAACTTCCAAAACCAAAAATGTATTGCATGTCCCACAGAGAAATAAAAGAACTCAGAGCATTTATCGATAAAAATCTAAAAAGGGGCTTCATTGAACCTACCCGACCAAAAATAGCAGTCCCAGTATTATTCCGTGAAAAGAAAGATGGCTCAAAGAGTTTATGTGTGAAGTATAAAAACCTCAATGCCATCACGGTGGATAATATGTATCCACTCCCCCTCATGAAGGACATGTTAGTCCACCTCTCCAAAGGGAAATTTATTTCAAAGTTAGACCTACGAAAGGCATATTATCGCATCAGAATAAGTGGAAGACAGCTTTTAACACCCCACTGGGATGCTTCCAATTTAAATTGGATTACAAGGAGTGCCTGCAGTGTTCATGCAATTAATTAATGAAACATTCCATGAATATTTATATAAAGGGGCTCTTGTTTACCTTGATGATATTTTAATCTACATGGAAACGATAGAAGAACACATCAAGCTACTCCGCACAGTTCTTACAAAACTCTTAGATGCTAAACTATATGCAAAACTCTCTAATTGCGAATTCCACCAAGAAAAAATTGACTACGTTAGATACAGAATATCACACGAGGGAATAGAGATGGACCCACAAAAAGTAATAGCTGTGGTCGATTGGGAACCGACCCACAAGCGCAAGCAATTGCAAAGCATCCTGGGATTTGCAAACTTTTATCGCCGGTTTATCCCAGCATTGCAAACATCGCCCTCCTCATCACAAACTTGTCAAAAACGAATGGGGAGGAGAAATCCAAACCAAGGCAACCCCTTATCTGGACAATGGAATGCCAAGCAGCATTCAAAAAACTCAAACGTCTGTTTTCAGCAGAACCAATTTTGAAGCACCCAGATCCTGAGCAACCTTTTGTAATCCAAGCAGACGCTAGTGATGTAGCAGTTGGAGCAGTCCTAATCCGAAAGAATGTAAGTGGACAGCTACAACCTATGCCTCCAAGAAATTGATGGAAATAGGGGGGGCGCTAAGATGCAAGGGGCCAGCAGGGGGAAGCTAAGAGGCGGCAGTGGGGCATTCGAGGCACCGGCCCCACAGACTCACCCGATTGACTATTGTACTGCTCCGTAGCCAGGGCCTCGAATGTGGAACCTGCGCACGGCGAGCCTTGCCAAGCCTGCGGGAGGGGGGAAGGGTGTAAAGGGGGCACCTTAGCTTGCAGGCTGCCCTCTCCGGTGGAAGCGGTGGAAACATGCCAGAAGGTCCGAAAGTAAAACCTTCCAAAGGCGTGCAGTGGAAGGGGTGGGTGGTCTGGCATTAGGTTCTCCCTGGAGGAGAACAAGGGAGTGCGTATGCCCACCTGGCCTCTGCCTCTCCAGGCCGCCGGGCTTATGCGCAGGATGTGGGTTGGTGCAGCCAGCCCGGACCTAGAACTTAACTTCCCTCTGCAGCCCGGTTCTTCCGACTGAGCCCTGAGCTTACTTTCTTGCTTACTTTCCAAGCGATCGTTCGGTCCGCCGGTCTGGGCTGCTTCCACACACCTTCCTCCCCGCCGGGCGGAGCGTAAAGATGAGTGGAGCCCTTCCCCAAAGTTGGGAGTCTCTGAGCGTGTGCAGAGTGCCTCCCCTTGCTTGGCCCGTTGGAAGTGGACTTTGGGTTGGAGCAAAGAGGGTCAAGTCGGCCCCATCACTGTCCCGGAGAGGTTGGCATTGCAAAATTGGATGCCAAAGAAAGAACTGGGGCAGAGGACTGGAGAAGGCACAGAGGGGCAGCTGCATTAAGGAGCAGGAAGATCTTAGCCATGGTTTATTGACTAAGCCAGAATCAAACAGCATGCTAAACTCTAAACCAGAATGGCTGGGTTGATATATTCAGCCCGTGTTTCTCAACCTTGGCAACTTGTGTGGACTTCAATTCCGTTCCGGCTTTGCTTTATTTTCCCAAAGTGCTGCTGCTGTCACTGTCTATCTGTCTGTCTATCTAATTATCTATCTATCTATCTATCTATCTATCTATCTATCTATCTATCTATCTATCTATCTATCTATCTATCTATCTATCTATCTATCTATCAACCTATCTATCTATCCATCCATCCATCCATCCATCCATCCATCCATCCATCCATCCAAAAGGTCTGTCTGTCTGCCTGCCTATCTTTCTGTCTACCTACCTACCTACTTACATATCTATCAATATATCTATCTACCTACCTGTCTCTCTTTGTCTCTCTCTGTCTCTATCCATCCATCCATCCATGTTCGAAGCTCCAGCCCTGCAAGAACATCGGGAAAGTAGAGCAAAGCCAGTCTGGGAGGGAGGGAGGGAGGGAGAGAGAGAGAGAGAAATGTGATGCATCAGATTGAAATGAGGTCTAGTATAGACTGAGGTCCTTTTCCACATTGAAACATTTTTGCTGCAAAGAAGCACAAAAGCTTCTGGGTTGTGCACAAGAAGGGACACACATGTCAATGCAATTCAGCAACATAAAATAAAGAAATGCAAATAAAACAAATCAACAAGAATCGGCAAAGCATCTCTGATCAGATTCTATTCACTACTAGAATCTAATCAGAGATGCTTTGCCAATTCTAGTCCAGCGACCTGCTCCCGCAGGGTTAGAAGGGAGTGTGTGTGTGTATGTGTGTGCATGGCTGTCAAAATTCCAAAAATAGGCCAAGTAGCTGTGGGGAGGCCAGTCATAAATTAGAAGACTTAGTAAACAACCAGCCGTTAAGGGAGGACCACTTGTATTTGGTTTGCCAGTTACCTGACCACCAAACCACACCCACCCGGTCACGTGACCAGCAAGTCACACCTATTGTGAGCGGTGGAATTACTGAGGCAGACAACCAGAGCAACTTCAGCTTAAACTTTATTTTAAAAATAAAGGGTTGCTGTGGCTGCCGCGCTAACTCGGCAGCCAGCTGGAACAGCAATAGCTGATGCCGTTTGACAGCTCCTTTTTATAGCCAGCTGTCAAATGGCATCAGCCAATGGGAGCGGTCCGTGTTTCCCGCTGGACACATGGACCTGAGTGAACACTTTAAGTTCAGCTGTCTACACAACACTCCTCTCTCCTAGAACGGAGCATGCATAGTCCTTTATGTGGCTAGGGCGCTTGCGTAGATGGCCAGATCTTCTCGGCTCCACTGGAAATGGCGCCGGCCGAACCTCTTCTGCTTGTCGTGCAACTTCCATCGATGGAGGAACTGGAGGCCCATCTGAAGTTGTTTCTGGATGTTGGACTGCTGCTTGTTCAGGGAGGCTTTCGTTGTTAACGGGTTCGAGATGGGATTACTCAGGCGATGGTGGTCTCTCTGCACCAGGAACGTCTAGATGACCTCTAGGTGTAGTGTTCCAACGCCTCCTTAGTTGGTCTATAGCTTGTAGCTGGACTCTGTAAGACTTAGGACCAGTTACTGCCACCAAACTCCCAGACATCCACAAAGGTTGCCCAGCAAAGTTCCTGGCATATACCAAACTTTCTTTTCTTTAAGGAGAGAGAAAGGAATGGGATGATATTGAACACGATTGCATTGAAGTTATAGATTTACAAACTAAAGTAAGGGAGAACTTGGAAGATAGCCCAATTGAGGGTGGAGTTAATTTGTTTATTGATGGGTCTTCTCAAATGGAGAATGGAAGAAGAATGAATGGATATGCAGTGATAAATGGAGACCCATCTGAAACTTTGGAAACAGGCAGGCTTCCTGTTGAATTGTCGGCTCAGACATGTGAGGTTTTTTTGCTTTATTACAAGCTTTGAAACTTCTAACAAATGAAGTAGGTAATATATATACATATTCTAAGCATACTTATGGGATTTTACAAACCATATTAGCATTGGGGATTCTATTCACTACTAGAATCTAATCAGAGATGCTTTGCCGATTCTAGTCCAACAACCTGCTCCAGTAGGGTTAGAAGGGAGTGTGTGTGTGTCTATGTGTGTGCATGGCTGTCAAAATTCCAAAAATAGGCCAAGTAGCTGTGGGGAGGCCAGTCATAAATTAGAAGACTTGGTAAACAACCAGCCATTAAGGGAGGACCACTTGTATTTGGTTTGCCAGTTACCTGACCACCAAACCACACCCACCCAGTCACGTGACCAGCATGTCACACCCTAAAATTAGGCCATGCCCACAGGAATTTGAATCCCACCCCTGGGTGAGGGGCACCAAGGATGAGTTTGTAGTACCAAGGGGGCGGTGGAGTGAAAAGTTTGGGAACCACTGTTGTAAGCGATTAACAAATCAAAATAAATAAATAAACAAACAAATAAATAAATAAATAAAATGTTAAGGAGATGAAGTCCTATTCCAATATTTGCAAATGTCTGAATAAAGAAGCTTTTTAGGGTTCTCTGGTCATTGAGTCTATTTTTGGCATTTATAATAGCTGACATGTATTGTTATTTTATTATTATATTGATGTTTTATATTGATTCACTACCAGAGTAGTTTATGTGAGATGGGCAGCCATATAAATTGAATAAACAAATAGATCAATGAATCTGTCTTTTCAGCTTTCATATGGAATTCCAATCAAGTGGAGAACAACCTACAGGCTTGATTTCTCCATAATTTCTGACAAAAAAAAGTTTCACTGGAGAAACTTGGGCCCATGGGGCTTTCAAAGAGTTCTGGAATTACATCAGAGGCTTCTCACAAATATGTCTACCCTCCCTGTTCCTTTCTTCATGAAATCACAGGACAAACCTGGGGATAGAGAGCACAGGGGATGCTTCTTCTCTGTATAATTGCCAGAATGACATTGATTTTTTTCTTGCCTCCCAATCTCTCCTCCAGGGAATTCTCCAAAGCTCACTGTTGAGCTGACATAAACAATACTTTCAAGAGCAATGCAGGAGCCTCCTTTCATCTGAGCTTGGGAACTCAGGGACATAAAAGCCTTTAGTGGCATTGAGAGGTTGTGATTCTCTTGTGGTATTGCAAGGGCCCTTTGCCTTCGTGAACTGCTCCTCCAATTCTGGAAATGGGTCTATCATTTCTCCTGATACTTCTGTTCTCCCAGATGTCCTGCAAGATGTTGAATGCCAAGTGCCCCTTAACTATAGAAAGGGATGAGACAGATCCATTGAATTACTTCAAGCCAGGAGACTACCTCATTACTGGAATCACTCCTGCGACAACCGCTATGTTTCGACCATTCACTTTCAAAAAGGCTTCAACCAACAAAGTTTTATGGTAAGAGAGCATTTCCCCCTCTGATTACTGCTGGTTCCAAAACTTTTAGATGTTTCCTGTCACCCTTCAAGGAGGAAAAACCTTCCTTTATGAGCAATATCTCTTCGCTAGATTGCTAGAGACAGCTAGGACTGAATGAAAGCCAAGGCACCACCCAATGCCCACCATGTCATTTCTGTCTGCGCTTCCTCGGTTTCCCTAATACAAGATATTTTACTAATCCTTCACTTCAGAAAAGATCTTCTGGGAAGAGTAGTCGAATAAAAAGGAAAGAGGAAATAAGGAGTAGCTGAATAAAGAGGAAATTCAGGGAACTTGCCATCCGTGAAGGAATTGTTTTCTCAGATCCTACTTTTTCCTGCTGTTTCTTTTCTGTGTTATATGTAGTATTTCCAGTGCACACCACCCAAAAATAGATCCAGAAATGTTTCCAAACCTCTTCCTGCTCCATGTCTTAATAGTCCTGTTCTTTCTCTTTCTACACCTATAAAGCAGATATCCTTGCAGTATGAAGATTCTCCATTTCTATGTGACACAGAATCTAATTTTTCCTACTAGGGCAGGGATGCCTTAACCTTGAGACCATTGATTCTTCCAGTCTATCATCTCTGATGGATGAGGGTGGTTCAAAAATGTGAAAGATATAATAAATAATAGAATAGAAATATAGTAGACCAACTATACTTGTGAATCCATAGTGAAATTGTGGCTCCAGCACAAATTTATTTTATTATTTAACATTTCTATATGGAAAAGGGTTGGGAGTAACTTTTTAAAGTTATTTTGGGTGTCTTTTTTCTATATATCACTTGTTAAAACTTTTCCTGTGTTTCCCCTCACCAACCTCTCCACTTTAGTTACAATTTTATATTTTCATTTTATTTCTGGAAACTTAATAATACCCATTTCTGAAAAGGAGAAACTAAGAGAATCAATGAAACCAATATTGAATTCCTAACTTTCCTTTGATTCAAAGTAGCTGGATTATCATATATTTGTATATTCTGTATGTGTGAATGTGCATATTTTCAGGAAAGGAAGCACAAAGTACTGGAAGATCCTGTCCTTCTTGTTTGCTGTCCATGAGATCAACCAGGATCCCCGTATCTTACCCAACCTCACCCTGGGCTACAACATTCATGACAATCATTTTGATGCCAGAACAACATCAGAAGCTTTGGTGGATCTGCTCTCTCCTGGGCTGGCAAATGTTCCAAACTACAAGTGTGCAGGAAGACAGAATAACCTCTTAGCTATAATTGAAGGGACAGAAACTGACATCTCCATCCAGATTTCATCCATGTCGGGCAACTATAAAATCCCCCAGGTGAGAAAGTTCCTTCTTTAATTCCACTTTAAAGGGTAATAATGGAGAAAAGATATCTAATTAGCTGGAATACGGCTAATATATTAATGGCTATCAATTTAGTGTTTGTTTATGCTCCAAAACAAATATATTCTTTAACAAGTACAATCTGAAGAAAATCATAAATGAGATGACAGAAATGCAAATGTAGACCCTATAAAAGTCAAGCAAATGTCCAATACTGAAGAAAATGAAATGGTGATATGATGGACATATCATAAGACATTTTTTGATCTCTAGTGATCACATCTCATCTATGGAGAATCCAAGGAAATATGCTATAGGAAGAAAATTGAAGGTTTCTGTGGCTGAAAGACATGGATTATTGCAGAGGATTTTAGGACTCAAGTGAATGAATACAGTAGTGACAATCATAAATATAAATAGGGCACTGCTATGCTAATAAGAAAAGATTTGAATTTCTGAAACCATGTTCAAGATTAAAAGGAGTTTAGAACCAAAGCAGTTGCAAATGCTGTCCTGAAACTGAATCAGTCACCAGTTCTGTTCTATATTCAAATACTCACCCGCAATTGGTTGATCCAATGGCGGGAACTTTGTATATCTGTCATTGGCTGGCGAGCCGCGAGCAGCCGCTATAAGAAGACTGCCGCGGCTCCGTGGCCGTTCAGTCCTGGAATTAAAACAAAGTAACCAGTCAACTGAATGTGTGCGTCTCTCACTTTCGCCTTTAAAGCAATTTCCTTCTTCTCTTTATCAGGTCAGTTATTCTTTTGTTTCCCATCTTCTGGGCGATAAAGCACGATTCCCCTTTTTCTACACCATGGTCCCCAAAGAAGGGGTGCAATATCTGGGGATCCTCAAATTGCTCCTGCATTTCCAATGGACATCAGTCGGTTTATTTGCTCCAGACACGGACAATGGGAAGCATTTCATAGCAATGATGGTTCCAGGGCTCTTCAAGAAGGGGATTTGTGTCGTTTTCTCACAAACCTTTTCGGGGATGAATACCGAGAATATGAAAATTGACTATGCCTCAGTAGAGAAGTGGAAAGAAGTCAATGTATTTATTTATTTTTCAGAAGCCGGTTTCTTTATAGATGGAATATTTGTAATAGAAGCATTAATTAAAGTTTCTATATTGAATATAAAATCAAATGGTGTTGAATCTACAACACCCACCGGGAAGGTCCTTGTCACCACAGCTTTGTGGAACGTCAACGTGGACTTGGCATACAGTGACAATACACATCAACACATTCTTGGTTTCTTTTCTTTCCTCATCGAGAAAAAGAAAAAAACAAAATATGTTGATATTGATTCTTGTTTTACTTCTCTATATTATTTTGCACATAAAGCATTTCATTGCTTATACTCCAAGACCGGCCCTACCGTGAAAGGCTGGACAAGATGCATTAAGAAAGAAGGGATAGAGACCCTTCCCCAAGAGGACATTGAAAAAAGTGTGTCTCTAGAGAGTACCTACATCTATGACACTGTCTGGGCCCTGGCACGGGCCTTAGATGCGGCTTATTCTTCCCTTTCCAAGAGGAGACTGAAAGATGGTGGAGGAACCACAGTACTGCAAATTATCCAACCATGGCAGGTATTTCTTTTTCCATCACAATGGACTCAGATAACAGATGACAGATCATCAGTATTGGAAGGGACCTTGTAGGTCATCTAGTCCAACCCCCTGTCCAAGCAGGAGACCCTACACCATTTCTGACAGATGGGAGTCCAATCTCTTCTTGAAAGCTTCCAATGATGGCACTCCCACAACTTCCAAGGGCAAGCTGTTCCATTGGTTGATTGTTCTCACTGTCTGAAAGTTTCTCCTTATTTCCAGGTTAATCCTTGTTCAGTTTCCATCCATTATTCCTTGTCTGGCCTACAGGTGCTTTAGAAAATAGATTGGCCCCTTCCCCTTTATGGCAGCCCCTCAAATATTGGAATGCTGCTATCATGTCTCCCCTTGTCCTTCTCTTCAGTTGATTAGCCCTGCCCAGTTCCTGTAACTGTTCTTCATATGTTTTCGTCTCCAGTCCCCTAATCATCCTGGTTGCTCTTCTCTGTACTTTTTCTAGAGTTTCAACATCTTTTTTTATAATGTGGTGACCAAAACTGGATGCAGTACTCTAGGTGTGGCCTTAATAAGGCTTTATAGAGTTGTATTAGTACCTCACTTGATCTTGATTGTATCCCTCTGTTAATGCAATTTAGGATTGCATTAGCTTTTTAGCTACTGCTGCACACCGCTGGCTCATATTTAGCTGGTTGTCCACTAAGATTCCTACTGAAGACGTGGAATTCATGATTCATATGCGATCTCAGAATCTTTAGAATATCTCAGCTCTAGTTAGTGGCAGGTGGATTTATTTACTAATATCTCCCAGTACAATTTACAACATAGAGCTTGTGGTCCCATGATAACCGTGTATAAATAGTCATGAAATAGTAAACACTAGGCAATGCATGGCCTACTGGGTCCTTGTTTCAGAGATATTTTCCTACCAGATTCCCCAAAGCAATGACAAAGCTCTTAATCTACAGTGGAACCTCGGGTCACAACCGTAATCCTGTTCCAGGACTACGGTCGCCACCCAATTTGGTCGTGACCGGAAGCACAACCATCTGCGCATGCACAGACAAAAAAATAGCGCTGGACGGGAAATCGCCATGGCTGTTTCTGGTTGCCACCCAAAGATGTGTTCCTGACCAGAAACAAAACTTTTCTGAAAATTTTTGGTCTCAGACAGAAGCGTTCGCAACCCCGTGTTCCACTCTGTTCCCTTCACTGGAAAAGTCATTAAAACGTCATGGAGATATTCAAAGGTTTATTGGCCTTGAAAACTGCTGATGTTCAACTGAATACCACTGTTAAACCTCAGGAACTGACCACAACAAATGCTTTATGATATTTTATATTATGTCATAAAACGTTTTTTGAGATTGGTAAGTCATTAAATGTTTTATGATAATTTTATGTCTTAAAATGTTTTATAAAATATTCCAAATTCGAATTCCTCAGGAGACATGTGTTCTGAATTTTGGACATATTCTGTGCCCATTTGAGATACCTTGGTTCAATCGTTTCACCCAATTAAAGGTTACACAGGGGAGTTTTAGGAGTATAGAGATCGAAATGGGAGCCTAAATGAACAACCTGTCATCATTAGCACCTATTTGCCTTGTGGTTTTAAACAATATGAAGTGCCTTCTTAAAGGCCTGTATGTTAGAGCACCCACCATCTGAGGCAAAATATGTTCAGAACAGAGATGGTATTCAGCAGGTTCTGACCAGTTCTGGAGAACCGGTAGCGGAAATTTTGAGCACTTTGGAGAACCAGCAAATGCCACCTCTGACTGGAGATATTACAGTACCCTTCCCCAGGCACGCCCACCAAGCCACAGCCACAGAAGCAGTGGTAAAAAAATTTGAATCCCACCACTGGTTCAGAAGTGTGAGATGGCTGAAAGAATGAATTCATTCTACCCTCTTCAGTACATTTCAGATGTGGGACTGGCATCTACTCCTCGAAAAGAGACACAGGATCATAGACACTATGTTGGGAGACGCCTGTGGATTTAATTTCTGAAGTTCTGAGACCATTAAGTTTGTAAGAGAGGAAACTCATTGAAAATCTATCATTCTCATCATCATCATCACAAGATTAAGTAAAAGCAACTATTTCAGAGTTTATAGGATTGATCAGTAGACATTCGATGTCCATCTTTACTAAAGGCAGATTCTCTTCTCTAATGTTCCAGTTTCACTCTTTCTTGCAAGACTCTCAGTTTTACAACGCTTCTGTTGACGGAGTATATTTGGATGAGAATGGTGAACTAGCAGCTGATTTGGACATTGTGAATTGGGTGAAGTTTTCCAATAAATCTGTTGTCAATGTGAAATTTGGGAGCATAGCAAGGCAAAGTTCCTCGGAGCCTCTATTCAAGATTGACAATGAAGCTATAATATGGCCCAAATGGCTCAACCAGGTGAGGAAAAGAAGCCATTCCATGTCACTTCCTTTCTCCTACAAGGATCTTCTGATCCTTTCTCAGTATTGTTGTCTCAATGGGCTTTGAGATACTGTACAATAGTGATAAGCAGTGCAAAATCAGAAGATGTGGAGAGACCTAGCCAGAGGTGATATTCAGCAGGTTCTGGAGAACCGGTAGTGGAAATTTTGAGTACTTCGGAGAACCGGCAAATACCATCTCTGACTGGGCCCACCACATCTATTCTCTGCCTCCTGAGTCCAAGCTACTCTTCTGGGTCTTCTTTGGTTGCCCTGCGCAGGAGAACAGAGCTGGAAAGAAGGTTAGTGGGGTGGGAAGAGAATAGGATTTTGCAGTAATCTTTCCCCAGGAGTAGGGAGAGAATGGAGATTTTACAGTATCCATCCTCTGCCACTCCCATCAAGCCACGCCCACCAAGCCACACCACAGAACTGGTAGTAAAAAATTTTGAATGCCCCTATTGGACTTAGCCCATAGAATCACCAAGAATCGAACATCACTGATATGCGGATACCATCAACACATCACAATACTGATAAAAGAATGTTTGTAGTTCAGGGTTGAAGTTTTATTTATTTATTAAGTTTATTTTCCATCATCTAATTTCAAAATGTCTCAAAATAGCAATGGCACTTCACAGTGCTTCACAGCTCCACTCTAAGCTGTTTACAGAGTCAGCCTATGGCCCCCAACAATCTGGGTCCACATTTTACCCACTTCAGAAAGGTAGTGCAAAATCAGAAGACGTGGAGAGATCTGGCCCATAGAACAACCAAAGGTCAGACATGACTGAATGGAATCTATGCTCCTCTCCCTTTCCCACAGCTCCAGCCAGCTGCGCTGTGGCAACCCTGAGGACTCTTCAAAGATGGTTCCAGGGTTGACAGGCTCACTTGTTGTTCTTGTCTTTCTGATTAGACCCTGCCGCTCTCCAGATGTGTGGAAAGATGCCGTCCTGGTTTCCTCAAAGTGATTCAGAGAGGACGGCCAATTTGCTGCTATGACTGCATTCCTTGTGCAAAGGGAGCCATCTCCACTCAGGAAGGTGACTGGCTCAGGAAGGAGAACAGGCTGTTGAAAATGTTTGTAAATCAGTGGTGAGATTCAAATAATTCACCCAGGTTCAGGTTGGCCGTCATTGAAGGCACGGACCATCCCATTCCTCCAGCTCCACTGCATATGCAGGATGAGCCTCCCACAATGGCCACCTGACCCCGGGTGAGCCGGTTGTTAAATTAGCCCCCACCTGCTATCAGAGTGGATCCTGGGTTGCAGTGGAGAAACAGGAAATGGAGTGGCCAGCACAAGGGAAGGAGGAGCAGCAGGGAGAAGAAAGAGGGAAAGCAGCCTCCTCCTTCCCTCATGCTGGCCGCTCCATTTCCAATTTTTCCACTGCAGCGCAGCACCCAGAATCCACTTTGAAAAGCCGGGAGGTGTAATTTAACAACCAGTTCACCCAAACCAGTGTGAACCAGCTGAATTCCAGCACTGTTGCAAACCATTTGGAAAGTATGTTCTGCATTCAGCAATTATTTCAAATCAAGGAAGAAGAAATTATACAGGAAGACAATCTGGGACTTTTTGTGACATGGCAGCAGATCAGTAATCTATGTACAACTATTGCCCCTTAAGTAGTATGAAAACTCTTCTTTCAGGGTAATATTGAGTCAATGCAACTAGCTCCAAAAAGAAGCTTCAGTACACAACTGGAGGGCAAGAGAGCATGAATGTTGCTTGTGTCTCCAACTCATTCAAGGCAGTCATGAATTTCTCAGGGTCTAATGTCTACCAACACATGCCCACTGCCATGAATTCGTGCAAGAGCAGTTTTTTCATCACCTCCGGTAGCCTGGAACAAAGGGGGCTTAATTGCTGTCACGGTCTTCCAAAATATTGCTATAAAAATGGCATTGTCCAGATACTTTTAACAGCACATTTCCTGGTGTGCAAGAATTCTATCTGCACATTTCTGAATGGTTACAGCAGCTTCATTACAACTGAAAGCCATTTTACTGAACTAGAGCAGCCCTTGAAATTTAGTAATCACTCTTTTAATTTTAGAGGTATCCTCAGAAGGTATCTAACAATAGGCCACATCTAAGTCCAGAGAGATATATCTCTTCCTGGCATAAGGCAAGTATCAAACATAGTAACATAATTGCTTCCCTCTCTTGACGAAATTGCTCTATTGGTTATTTGGACCTGAGATTTCACAATTGAAATACTGAAGGCTGTTTTTGAACCATGGACCCTAAAGCTAATTTTAAGAAGGTCTGTCTCTATAGATGGACTGTATTTCAAAGATGTTATGGAAGGGGGACAAGTTTTATCAGAACAGACTGAGACTGATCTAAAAATGTATTTAAAAATGACAAGCTACAAGAAAGATTTAAAAATATGCTACACTGGACATACAAAAGAAATAACAATCCAAGAGGGAGACCTGGATAATCTCCCTATATTTGATCTACAAAAGAGGTTTGTTAAAACTCTGAAGAATTTTGTGAGAAGAGACAAAAAAAATTGGGGGGGGGGGTCAAGTTTTAGGATATTATTTCAAGGAACTAAAAATCAAGATTGTTAAAAGGAAAAACAGAAATATAACATTGGTTTATTTGATCCAGGTTAAATAGATAACTATGGGAAGAAGAGATCATTTTTGTAGCTTAAGGCAAGGTGACAAATTACTAAAATTGTTTATACTTTTGATGAAGGTGGAAATAGATAATGATGATAGATAGATAGATAGGTAGGTAGGTAGGTAGGTAGGTAGGTAGGTAGGTAGGTAGGTAGGTAGATAGATAGATAGATAGATAGATAGATAGATAGATAGATAGATAGATAGATAGATAGATAGATAGATAAAGAGAGACAGAAATGATATGATAGATAATTTCTATCCGTATTGTTATTTTTTTCTCTTTTCTACTCTTTCTCTTTATTGAACTTTTGCAATAATCTTACTATCACTTTTGTTTATTATGTATCCTACTTATTCTTCTGGTCTTTCAGAAGAATTTAGTCAACAATTGATTCACATATTGGCTGGTCAATTCCAATAATTGCTACTAAAAGGCCAACAATGATTATCTGCTTTTGCTTTTCTCAAACATTTTGTCCTGGAGGAACCCTTGAAATGAGAAAGACTGCATGAAAATGATTATATCTGTTGGTCAAAGTATAGCATGTGAAATTCAAAGTATGTTAATTGTTTTTCAATCAAGATCTCTTGTGGACCAATTGGCAAAGACTATCACCAAGGGACTTTTCTATCAAGACCAGAAATGCTCATTGAACCATTGTAGTTGTTCTTGGTTTTTATAGACAAGGAGCTTTATTGAAGCAGGTTAATAAATAGGGACCGAAGGAATACTTGTCAGAGATATATACCTGTCGATATTCTGCCTTGGTGGAGTTTGGTATATCCTTTCATGGCCTTCATAACTAAGTGGTTCAGGTCAGTGGTGGGATTCAATAATCTTTACTACTGGTTCTGTGGGTGTGGCTTGGTAGGCGTGGCTTGGTAGGCATAGCAGGAGAAGGATACTGTAAAATCCCCATTCTTTTCCCACCCCACTAACCTGCTTTCTAGTAACATTCTCCTGTGCAGGGCAACAAAAGAAGATCCAGCTGATCCAAACTACTCAAAATTTCTACTACTGGTTCTCCAAATTACTCAAAATTTCTGCTACCGGTTCTCTGAACTGGTCAGAACCTGCTGAATACCACCTCTGGTTCACATGGATTTTGAAGTTTCATTGAGAACAATTGAAGAATTGATAAATTTGAGCCAAAATAGACATTAAGAGGTGGGAAACACTCAAGTAATCATTTTGACCTATTGATACAAGCTTGAATATAATTCAGATGATCGTTACTTTTTTAAAAGAACAGTGTGAAGGGGAATTTTTAAAATATGGACCAGCACAGAACAGTTACTGACATAATGCAAATTTATATCAACACAATCTTCTCTTTCTCACTCCCTACACTATCCTCTTAGGTGTGATTTCACGATGTATAATCTTATTTTTAATGGCCTTGTTATTTTACCCATTACAGCACTTTCTGTGATGCTTCCTATGACTACACTGTGGGATTACTAAGGATAAATAAGGAAAATCTTTTCCTTCATTACAGATGCAGTCTACTGCACCAGATGTTTGGAAGATCAGCATCCAAATGAACATCGGAATTATTGTCTGCCAAAATTTATAACCTTCTTGTCATATGGAGAGTATTTGGTAATCATCCTGGTTTCCTTTGCTCTATTTTTATCATTCATCACAGCCTTTGTGTTAGCCATTTTCATTAAATACCATGAAACTCCAATAGTCAAAGCCAACAACCGGGATCTCTCCTACATTCTAATCACATCACTCCTCCTTTCTTTTCTCACTAGCTTTCTCTTCATTGGCCAGCCAAGGAAAGTTACCTGTCTTCTCCGACAATCAGCCTTCTTCATTATTTTCTCAGTGGCTGTTTCTTCCCTCTTAGCCAAAACCATCACAGTGGTGCTGGCCTTCTTGGCTACAAAGCCAGGAAACAGTGTGAGGAGATGGCTTGGGAAGACACTGGCCAATGCTCTTGTTCTTGTTTCCTCTGCTGTGCAAGTTCTGATTTGCTCCATCTGGCTGGCAATCTTTCCTCCTTTCCCTGACACAGACAAGCACTCACACCCTGAAGAGATTATTCTGCAATGCAATGAAGGACCTGTTGTCATGTTTTACTCTGCCCTGGGATATATGGGTTTCCTGGTTCTTGTTTGCTTCACAGTGGCTTTCCTGGCCCGGAGGCTGCCTGGGGCTTTCAATGAAGCCAAGCTGATCACCTTCAGCATGCTAGTTTTCTGTAGTGTTTGGGTCTCCTTTGTGCCCACCTACCTGAGCACCAAGGGCAAGTACATGGTGGCTGTGCAGGTCTTCTCCATCTTGGCCTCCAGTGCTGGGCTGTTGGGTTGCATCTTTTTCCCCAAGTGCTACATCATTTTGCTGAGGCCTGAGCTGAATACAAAGGAGCAGCTAACTGCAAAAATCAAAATATAGATCTCGTTCTTTTAGAACTGTCTTTCCAGGGCCTTACATAGCAAGTACAAAACTATACTCTCCTATTAGGTGTCCATTGCTTCAGAATTTGATTTCTGCTTGTGCTAGAGATGTACATCCATTTATTGCAATTTACCATATATTTTCCTTAAGGAACACCCACATTTTTAAAAAGAATGTATAGAAGGCAGATTTTTGTGGGGAAAATCCTCACTTCAGAAGAAAACCAAGCATTTGGAGATGGAAGCAAAAATAGATTTGTTATTGCAATCATTTACAGTACTGTAAATGTACTGTACTGTACATTTCCACCTCTGTACAGTACTGTACTCTTCAGTTGTAAGAGAGAACCCTAGCAGATTAACTCTCTTGTTACATACTTTCAATTGATATATTTGAAACAGGAAAATAAACAACAAAATATTGTGACTCTTCATCTGGAATGCTTGGATAAGCTATTGAACTGATCTCGTTATTTTTCACACTTGCATTATCCTTCTTGACATGTTTATATCCCAATCTTTTGTTACCCCGTTCCATTTTTCTTCCCTAGAAAGACAGCTGTTTTATGTTAACTGTCTCTGCACACCAAGGTCACAGCATTAGCTTCTAAGTTAAACAAATATGCTACATCTCTAAGCCACCCATCGCTTATACCTGACAGTGGGCTGACTTTTATTTTGCAGTTACTTGCATGCCTTTCTTTTTTAAAACAAATATTTTTTAGTGAGTGTTTACATGAATGAAAGATAAATACAGAAACATACAAACAAGAGAGAGAGAGAAATGGAAAGTAGAAAATAAAAAGTACAGAAAATAGTACAGCTAAAGAAAAGGCAGGAAAAAGAGAAGATAAAAAGTGATGTCTGCCTTTCTTTACAGCAGTTACAAGCCAAACTCATTATCCTGCCTCCCTCCTTAATAATACAACCCTTTATTCAGTCCCCTTTCGATCATCAAACCCAGAAATCATTTCATTTTTATCCATTTTCAACAAAAAGATCAAAAAATGTTTCCCTTCTTTTAATTTTCCGGAAGAATGTTAAGACTGGCTCTGCCAATTATCGTGGAGGGTCTAAGAGTGTTACTCAATCCAAGAGGTGGCTGGTGGCTTGAGAGTCTTCCCTTTTTTATTTTTATTTTTAAATTTATTTTTAGCCTGTAAATTTTAGCTTTGTTCTGAATTCTGTTTATGCTTTTAATCATGTGTTTATATTGTTTTTATATATTGTTATAAACCACCCAGAGTTACTTAGGTGAGGGGATGGTAGAGAAATAAAACAAATAAATTCTGGTTTTATTCCTGACAAAACAGGTCAGTTTTTCCACCTCTGCTAGTTCTGACATCTTTACCATTTTAGAAATTAGGGAGAAATTAATTAAAGAGAGAACCAACCTAGAACTAAAGAGAAATTCCCTGATAGTTAGAACAATTAATCAGTGAAATGACTTGCTTCCAGAAATTGTGAATGCTCTAACGCTGGAGTTTTTTAAGAGACTGGACAGCCATTTGTCTGAAATGATATAGGGTTTCCTGCTTGAGCAGAAGGCTGGACTAGAAGACCTCCAAGGTCCCTTCCAACTCTGTTATTCTATTATACAGAATACTGATCAAAAGTAGTTCGAACATATACTGAGAAGACCCAGGGGTGGGATTCTACCAGTTCGTATCTATTCGGTAGAACTGGTTGTTAACATTCTAAGCAGTTCGGAGAACCAGTTGTTAGAAGAAATTACTGGCCTAATCCTGTAAGGAAGGCAGGAAGGAAACATTCTGGTGTTGCTTACAGAAACTGCCTTTCTGTTAACCCTTATTACATTCTTGGCAAGACTAGACTTCCTGTCTCAGGAACATCTCTGGAGTTTTTTCCCCTCCTTTGCTGGTACTTTGCTTGTGTGGAGTGACCATTCAAAGTTACAATGGCACTGAAAAAAGTGATTTATGACCATTTTTCACACTTACGACTGTTGCAGCATCCCCACAGTCATGAGAGGCCAGGCAAGGAGATGCGGGCCTCGATGTGAGTGATACTGAGTTGGCCACACCCAGCCAATAACATGACCACCAAGCCACGTCCACCCAGTCACATGACCACCAAGCCACACCACCAATTAAGACACGCCAATAGAACCAGTTGTTTAAAAAGTTGAATCCCACCCCTGAGAAGATTCCCAAATGTGAAGAAGAAATTGCTTTATAGCTAATAAGGAAAGGAGATATATATATTATTCTAAATCAGTGTTTCCCAAACTCAGCAATTTTAGATTTGTAAGTCCACATATATTAAAATTTCTGAAGCTGAGAAACTGCTCTAAATATAAGGATATTACAGTAACATTTGAAATGTAGTATAGCTGCTTTGATATACAAGAGGCATCAAGAGTCTGTTATTTGAAGAAGCTGGAACATCTATTTAGCTGCAGAAGAAGTAGAGGTAAGATGGCAATTATTACACACACTTGAACCTATTTATGCCCACTGAATGAATAAATTCTATTGGCATTTGGGATCGATACAACATTGGCAGATAGAATTATCTAAAGGTAAGAAGGTCAGCCTATGAATTGGACAAATAAATGAAAAATAAAAATTGGCATAGCTTTAAAAAATCTTATTATTAAATGGACAATTGAGAAGATAAAATATAGGGTAAAGCTTTAATGTTGGTGGATCCTGGGATCCTGAGAGGTGGCACAGTCAAGGGAAGCGCGCCCAAATAAGTTATTTTATCTTTAAATTTTTAATGGGGTTAGGGAGGGTGACTAGGTTGGGTTTGGGGGACAACCCGACTGAGAAAAGGGCCAGACCGGGGGAAACGTGCGACCGGGAGGTTTTGGGATTGGGGGTGGTCAGATCAAGGATGGGGGTTTCTTCCTGGGAGGGGGAGGGGATGGCTATTGCCATGATCGGCAGGAGAGGCAGGTATGGCGCTGACAGGGGGCCTTATCAAGTTGTGGGAGCTCGCCCCCGCTGTTTACAGGTGGTGGCATGCTCCGACCCTCAGGTCATGTCCCGTTCCCTGGGTTGTTCGAATGATTTGGCCCCGGGCCTTCGGCTGATGTTATGCAATGCTAGGTCCATAGTTAATAAAGCCCCCCTTGTTTATGATCTAATTATGGAGGGGGGAGCAGACCTGGTGGGCATCACCGAGACCTGGCTGGGACAGGAGAGGGGTGTTCCCCTGGTGGAGATGTGCCCAGCCAGGTTTTGAGTTTTTCATCGACCGAGGCCCTGGGAGAGGGTTGGGGGGGTTGCGGTGGTTATTCGGGATGATCTATGTCCTAGGGAATCCACTGTTCCTCAGATGACCGGATGTGAATCCCTCTTTATAAAGTGTGGTTCTGGGGTTCAGATGGGCCTATTGATCACATACCTGGCTCCCTGCTATGTGACATTGGCCCTGCCTGAGCTCCTCGAGGCCATAGCCAGCTTGGCAGTTGAGACCCCCAGGCTGATGGTCATGGGGGATTACAATCTGCCTTCGGCTGGCAGGACCCCGGGGATTGCTCAGGAGTTCTTGGCTTCCATGACAGCCTTGGGCCTGACCCAACTAATTAGGGACCCCACTCATACTGGGGATCACATCTTGGATCTGATTTTTGTCTCTGGACAGTGGCAGGATGATCTAGGTATAGGGGATGTTGTTATTGAGCCCCTGTCATGGTCGGTTCATTCGCTCCTTAGGCTGGACTTCTAAGCCTCACCCCCTCATCGCAGGGAGGCAGAGCCGACACGATGGTTCCGCCCCAGGCGCCTGATGGATCCAGATAGGTTCCTGATGTAGCTTGGGCCGTTTCCTGGTGTTCGAACACATGACTCGGTCGAGGACCTGGTGGCTGCCTGGGATAGGGCAGCGGCTGGGGCCCTTGACTGGGTCCTGCCCTTGCGGCCTCTGACCCGATGCCGATCACACTCGGCTCCATGGTTTTCTGAGGAGCTGAGGGAGATGAAGTGTTGGAAAAGATGCCTAGAGAGCGGTTGGAGGGCCACCCGCTCTGGATCTGACCGAACAATATTGCGGTCCTATATTAGGATCTATTTAGTGGCGATGAGGATGGCAAAGCGTTCTCACTTTTCCGTCCTTATCACGTCCACAGGAATCGCCCAGCCGCCCTTTTTAGGGTGATCCGCTCCCTCCTAGAAGTGGGAGCACAGGAGGATCCTCTGCAGGGGCGGGCTGAGGATTTTTCGAATTTTCTGATGGACAATCACTCATATCCAGGATGGGTTGGACTCTGACTGGGCGACTCTGGATGGGGGATCGGGGGCAGAATTCGGGGAGGTCATTTGGGGGGAATTTGATCCTGTTTCCCCCAAAGACGTGGACAGGATGCTGGGTGGGCTTAATGCTACCACATGTTTACTGGATCCGTGCCCCTCCTGGCTGGTATTGGCCACTCGGGAGGTGACACGAGGTTGGTTCCAGGGTATTATTAACGCTTCCTTGAGCGAGGGGTTTCTACCTGCTGTCTTGAAAGAGGCGGTAGTGAGACCCCTCCTCAAGAAACCATCCCTAGACCCAAATCTGTTATCTAACTATTGTCCGGTCTCCAACCTTCGCTTTGTGGCGAAGGCTGTTGAGTGTGGGGTGGCATAACAGCTTCCCCAGCACCTGGATGAAGCTGTCTATTTAGATCCACGCCAATCAGGCTTCAGGCCTGGGTACAGCACGGAGATGGCTTTGGTTGTGTTGGTGGATGATCTCTGGAGGGCCCGTGACAGAGGTTATTCCTCTGTCCTGGTCCTATTAGATCTCTCGGCGGCTTTTGATACTGTCGACCACAGTATCCTATTGTGGCGGTTGGGGGGGTTGGGGGTGGGAGGCACTGTTTTGCGGTGGTTCTCCTCCTTCCTCTCCGACCGTTCGCAATTTGTGTTGGCAGGGGGGCAGAGATCGACCCCGAGGCCCCTGATTTGTGGGGTTCCTCAGGGGTCGGTGCTCTCGCCCCTTCTATTCAACAATTATATGAAGCCGCTGGGTGAGATCATCCGTGGCTTTGGGGTAGAGTTTCATCAGTACGCTGATGATACTCAGCTGTACATTTCTACCCCAGGCCACCCCAGCGAAGCCGTGGAAGTGATGACCCAGTGCCTGGAGGCTGTGCAGGGTTAGATGGGGTGAAACAGGCTTCAGCTCAACCCGGCCAAAACCGAGTGGCTGTGCTTTCCGGCACCCTAATACAGCCAGTTAGTTCCATCACTGGCTGTGGGAGGGGAAATTCTTGCCCCCACAGAGAGGGTGTGCAATCTGGGTGTCCTCCTGAATGTGCAGCTGTCATTAGAAGATCATATAGCAACCGTCGCCAGGGGGGCTTTTTGTCAAGTCCGTAGGATCTACCAGTTGTGGCCCTTTCTGGATCGGGATGCACTTTGCATGGTCACATCTGCCCTCGTTATCTCCCGCCTAGACTATGCCAATGCTCTCTACATGTGGCTCCTCTTGAAGAGCACCCGGAGGCTCCAGTTGGTGCAAAATGCTGTCGCATGGGTGGTTTTGGGGGCTTCTTGGAACTCCCATGTTACGGCACTCTTGCGCGAGCTGCCTTGGCTCCCGGTAGCCTTCCGGGTGCGATTCAAGGTATTAGTGACCATCTTTAAAGTGCTCCATGGCTTGGGACCTGGGTACCTATGGGACCGCCTACTGCCGTCATCGATCTCCCGTCGCCCAGTGTGCTCCCATAGGGCAGGCCTCCTCGGGGTGCTGCCACCTGGACAGCTGGAGACCCCGAGGGTGCGGGCCTTCTCCTTGGGGGCACCCTCCCTCTGGAACGAATTACCCCCGGAAATGAGGACCATCCCTGACCTTTTGGCCTTCCAGTGCGCGTTGAAAACATACCTATTTCATCAAGCCGGTCTGGCCTAGGGTTTTATAGGGTTTTTAATTGGTTTTAATTGGTTTTTAGTCTTTTCTACTCTCGATCAAGTTTTTATGTTTTAACCACCTTATTTAATTTTTTAAAATTGTTTTTTAAAGATTGTGTTTGCACTGTGTTTTATCTCTGGCTGTACACCGCCCAGAGTCCCTGCAGGGAGAGGGGCGGTATAGAAAATAAATAAATAAATGTTAAATTAAAAAACATATGTTGGTATTTATTCCACCACTCATGATCAGGCCAAAGCACATTCATTCCAAATGCATCTGAAATAGATTATAAACTACTCCATCCTTGCTAGAAACTGTACAATGACCTACAGTAGAGATTTTGTCTATAGTTCTGTAGAACTTTACTGACAGAAAATTTCTGTTCTCCCACATAATGAGCATTTGTTTGTTTGTTTGTTTTTTATTTATTTTAAAATATTTCTCAAGAGCCAGGAAAATTAGGAGATTCAAACAGTTCAAATGGGTATAAATATTTATTGTAAGCTGAAGCTGTCTACAAAAATCTGGCCAACTAACAGTAAAGGGAAATTTGCATGAGCTAAGGATAGAAAGGAATTCAATGCTGGACTTAGATCTCATGGAGGTAAGCAGGGAGTGGTGACTTATGATGTGTTTGACCCCTCCCTCGGGCTCAGCCTGATCATCTCCTACATTATATAGCTGTTCATATTGTACTACACAAAATAGTGCAAACAACAGAAAACCTCAAACCATGAAATAAAAATAAAAACTCTATTAAAAAATTCTATAAACGTTCATTGTACACCACAGTAGCAATATTGCTAGCTATAGCTCTGTGTTACTGGCATCCATGAGGTGATTTATTTTGCTTTCAAGGTTAGCTGATCCTTTGGCCTCAGCAAAATAATGTAGCACTTGAGGAAAAAGATGCAGCCCAACAAGCCAGCACTAGATGTCAAGATGAAGAAGACCTGCACAGCCACCATGTACTTGTCCTTGGTCCTCAGATAGGTGGGCACAAAAGAAATCCAAACACTACGAAAACCAGCATGCTGAAGGTGATCAGCTTGGCTTTGTCAAAGGCTGCAGATAGTCTCCGGGCTAGGAAAGCAACTGTGCAGCAGACAACAGCAAGGAAGCCCATGTAGCCAAGGGCAGAGTAAAACATGGTGACTGAACCTTCATTGCACTGCACTACAATCTCTCCAGCCTGGGAATGCATATCCAAGTCAGGAAAGTGGGGAGTGGTGCCCAACCAGATAGTGCAGATCATAATTGGGACAACAGAACAAGAAAGGACAATGGAATTGCCCAAAGACCTCCCCAGCCATCTCCTCACGCTATTGCCTGGCTTGGTGGCTAGGAAAGCCAGCACCACCATGATAATTTTGGCCAAGAGAGAAGAGATGGCCACTGAAAAAAATGATGTTGAAGGCTACTTGTCACAGAAGGCAGGTGGATCTTCTTGGCTGGCCAATGAAGAGGAAGGGAGACAAGAAGGAAAGCAAGAGGGAGCCAAGGAGAATGTAGGAGAAAGCTTGATTGTTAGCCTTTACTATTGGAGCTTCTACAAATTTGATGAAGATTCCTAACACAAACCCAGTGGTTAAGGAAAGGAATAAGGCAAAGGCAGCTAGGATGATGCCCAAATCTCCTTCATAAGAAAGGAAGGTTTCAAGTTTGGAAATGCATTGATTGCTGTCCTTATTCAGATATTGGTCTTCTGGACACTTATTGCACTTTTCAGCACCTGAAAGAGTTAAGTTTTAGATTTGAACCATGTTACAGCATGGTTTTTTTCCACACCATTCAATAATTTATAACAATTGATACCAAAAGTCAGGGAAAAAAACACAGCTGGTTGTATGGGGGGGACAAAAATTCTGTATAATAATATTCATCCCATGCCCCAATCACCAACATTGACCCTACTGCCATTCTCCTCCTTTGTCCTCAATAGCCATGACTTTCAAATAGCAATAACAATAATATTTAGACCTATATGCCACTTCACAATGCTTTACAGCCCTTTCTAAATAGTTTACAGAGTCAGCATATTGCCCCCAACAATCTAGCTCCTCATTTAACCAACCTCAGAAGGATGGTGTCAACTCCGAACCGAACCTGGCTGAAGTCATTTTCCTGTTTCTTAGTTGCCACACAGAGAGGGAAGGGTGTGGAAGGTGGTTGGAATGCTTTACTAGACACAACAGAGAGCTTTCTTGTGGGGACTAAGGTCATCTCTACTCATAATGGATAAGGAGTGCCTGGAGACCCCATCAATTAATCTAATGGGCCAACAAGACCTGTAACATTCCTGCTTTTTCCTAAGAAAGCTTTCCTAAGAAAGCTAAGGATTTCTGTGCATGAAAAGGACAGGGCAGTTGTTTTAACCTTTTGCTTCCTCTGAGGATCTACATCTACCAGCTTTGGTGCTATTATCTCCATAGTAATAATCTCATCTTGATTATATACAAAATGTCAACAGGAATTAATTAACCTGAAAAGCTGCTCTCCTTCCTGACACACAGCCAGGTAAACCTGTGGTATTTTGAAGATGTCCAAAATGGTTGACATCTGGATGGAAATATCAGCATCAGATCCTTCAAGGACAGCCAATAGGTTTTCTTCCCTTCCACAACTATAGTTTGGAATATTTGCCTCCTTAGTAGAAACTAGATTTAGCAGAGCATCTGAAGTCATCCTAGTGTCATAATAGTTGTATATATTGTAGCTCAGAGTGATATTGTAGAGAAGCCTGGGGTCTTGATTGATCTCCTGAATGGCAAAGAGGAAGTAGAGAATCTTCCAGAATATCATGAATCCTTTCCTGCAAATATATGTTTACAGAGTATCCTATAATTTATTTAATTTGTGCTTTTCAGTCCTCAAAATGTTTTCCATGTAAAGTTGACACTAATCCAGAGTCAGAGTTAAAACCCAAGTGCCAACTAAAATTTAATGCTTTGATCTATTGATGGTCTTCTAACCATGTTCAGGGGCTTTTTACAAAAACATAATAATCCTATGAATGAATGACTATGTTCCTTATCTGCTCAATCACTGAAGTTTTCTTAGCAAGTTATGATGCTGCAAAAACTACAAAAAAGATGATCCAATATGTCAGCGGTTGCCAACTGGTGGGCCACAGCCCACTGGTGGGCCATGAGAAAATTTTGGTGGGTCGCAGAGAAATCTCACCCCCAAAGCACCCCCCGCAAATCCAGGCTGCACAGAAGCATAAGGCTACTCAGCCCATATGGCCTGTGGGAACCCTCCCCGCCCACTCACTCCTTACCCGGCAAACTTGTCTGCTAAATTGCTATTTTTCCTTTTCCTGACCATCATCTGTTCTATTGTGCGAGGAGGTTTAGATTAGCTAGGAAGCAGGAAATGGTTGGATTTCTTGCTTTCTAGCTAAGCACAGCCGAACCTCCCTTAGGACTGAAAGCAAATTCAGTGCAGACTCACGGCAAGCAAATTTGAGAGACTGAACTAGCCGATGGTAGATAGATAGATTTCTGAATGATTCTGTGAGCAACTCAATCTGCTTCCTTTGCCTGATTTTGGATAAAAGTTGCTTTTTTAAAATAAAAAATTCAATATTTACATACATGGTGTGTTGTGAGTTAATTTTGTGAGTTTGCTTGCTAGCAAATGTTATGAGTTTGCTTTCAAGCAAATTTTATGTGACAGACTGAGCTAGCCAATGGCAGATAGATAGATTTCTGAATGAATCTGTGATTCTGTGAGCAACTCAATCTGCCTGCCTGCTTTGCCTGATTTTGGGTAAAAGTTGCTCTTTTTTTATAAAAAATTCAATATTTATATAAATATTTATAATATTTACATACAAGCCATGCCCAGCCAGCCACATGACCACCAAGCCATACCCACAACCAGTTAGTGGTCCCTGGGATTTAAAATTATGAGTTTGGTGGTCCCTGAGGTCCAAAAGGTTGGCGACCCCTGGTCTAAGGTTAAAGTTTTTGGAGTTTGGGGAAGAAACCACAGAGTCAGGTAGAGTATTCCAAACATTGACCACTTCTGTTGCTGAAGTCATATTTTCTGCAATCAAGTTTGGTGAGGTTTACCTTGAGTTTATATCTATTGTGTGCTCTTGTGTTGTTATGATTGAAGCTAAGTATTCATTTGCAGGTAGGACATTGCAATGTATGATTTTATATACTATATTTAGATCGGACCGAAGGCGGCACAGTTCTAGGTTTTCTAGGTCTAGAGTTTCAAGTCTGGTGGCATAAGGTATTCTGCAACGAGTAGAGGAGTGGAGAACTCTTCTTGTGAAATATTTTTGGACTTTCTCAACTGTGTTAATATCAGATACAGTAATGCGGATTCCAGACTGATGACCTGTATTCAAGTATTGGTTTAGCGAATGATTTTTATGCTCTAGTTAGTAGTGTGATATTACCAGAGAAGAAGCTATGTAGGATTAGGTTAACAACTCTTAATGCCTTTTTGACTAGGTAGTTACATATCAGAAGCTTTGCTCAATGCAAAGTGGGAAGTGTGCCCCAAAGCAGGAACTCACACCTATCAGATAAAGGGGAAAAAAATAAATCTTTCTAGAAGGCTGGACCTTTAGATATCTATGGCAAGTGTAGGGATTACGATGGGCCTGCCTTATCAAACAAACTCAGTAGAGGATGCTTTGCCAAAATTGTATACCTGAAATTGTGCCTGGCTCGCAGAGATGATTCCACCAATGAGAAGCCCTCCTGGCCTGTAAAAATTTAGAGGGTATGCTCCATCCATCTTCAACCTCAAGGAGCACCTGGTTTTGAGTTTGCCGTCCACTACCTGGGACAGCAGCAATTCAAGTAGAAAAAAGAGGGCCATTCCTTTCATGGCTGGCTCCAATTCTTGCTTTGGCATAGCTTATTTGGTACAAAACAAACAAATAAATTACTATTATTTGTGTAATTATAAGGTGGAGAAAGTCCATCTGCAACATCGTAAACTCTGTGGGATTCTGGTCCAGATGAGATTGCAAGATATACTTTCTAGGTACATTTCAGCATTAGCATGATTTTTTTCTTCTAACAATGGTCCTTCTGCAAAATATGTTTATTTTATTCAGTTTGTTCAGGGTATAAGAATTTTTGAAACAATCTCCCTCTCTCTGTCCAATCTAACTCCCAAGATTTTTGCTGTGCTAAAAATTGGAGGTGGGGCCATATATATGCCAGCTTGAGTTGCACAAAATAAAGGCAAGATGTAAACCTGACAACCATGGTTGACAGAGGTGGTATTCAGCAGGTTTTGACCAGTTCTGGAGAACGGGTAGGAGAAATTTTGAGTAGTTTGGAGAACCGGCAAATCCCACCTCTGACTGGAGATTTTACAGTATCCTTCCCTGCCACGCCCACAGAACCAGTAGTAAAAAAAATTGAATCCCACCACTGACAGTTGAGTTCATTCCTGGTGACGTTATGGAAGCAGTCCAGCACAATCTGCTTTTGTTCATTCAACCAGAACCATGATTGGTGGTCACTGGTTTCCCATTTAAGAATTAACCAGATCCAATGCTGCTTAGCTTTTCAGAGCTCAGAGCCAAGGTTGGCTCATCCCATTTGTGGATGATAGATGATATAATTTAATTAATTAATTGCCATCCAACTCCAGTGGACTCTGGAGTTGAGGAGAACTAATTAATTCTCTACTTGGGGCTCCCCTTGAAGAGCATCTGGAGGCTTCAGCTGGTGCAGAATGCAGCCGCGTGGGTGATTTTGGGGGTTCCTTGGAGCTCCCAGGTTACACTGCTCCTGCGCAAGCTGCATTGGCTTCCGGTGGCCTTCAGGGTGCGATTCAAGGTGTTGGTTGTCATCTTTAAAGCGCTCCATGGTTTGGGATCCGGGTACTTAGGGACAGCCTGCTGCCACCATCGGCCTCCCGCCAGCCAATGCGCTCTCACAGGGTGGGCCTCCTTGGGGTGCTGCCAGCTGGACAATGCTGGCTGGTGGCCCCGAGGGTGCGGGCCTTCTCTGTGGGAGCTCCGTCCCTTTGGAATGAGTTGCCCCCAGAGATGCGGACTATCCCTGACCTGCGAACCATCCGGCATGCATTGATATCTTTTCCAACAAGCTGGTCTGGCCTAGTTCTATTGTTAGGTTTTAATTTTTGTAATTTTTTACCCTGCTTTTATTAATTGATTATAGTTTTAATTCCCAGCCATATATTTAATTCATTTTTAATCTAGTTTTAAATTTTATATTGATATTGTATTGTTTTAGTTGGGCTGTGCACCTCCCCGTGTCCCAATTTGGGAGGGGGTGGTATATAAATAAATAAAATAAATAAATAAATAAATTTGTTGTGAAGAGCTAATGAACTAATGAGTTGGAGAGAACTAACTAATTGTGAAGAACTAATTCTAAAACAATGAAGGCAACCTTTTTTTTTCCTCCTGAAGTTAATAATCTAATATTTCTTTATTAGATTTTCATTCTGTGGTCATATATGATTCTTGGTGGTGATGCAAGCAATCAAAAACCATCTACTGTAAAATAAAAAGATATAACTTAAAATGAATTACCCCAAAACAGTTGAATCCAAATTTAAAAGCAGAGTGATACACAAATGCAATTGTATTAAATTTCATTCATATTTTTAAAAGTTAAAGGTTTTCCTTGTCCAATTGTGTCCTACTCTAGAGGGCTGAACTCGTCCCTATTTTTTAACTGAGAGGCCCTTGTTGTCTGAAGATACTTCCATGGTTATGTGGCCAGTGTGACTATACACTGAGGCGTACCGAATGAGGTGACTTTCCCACCGAAGTGGTACCAATTTACCTACTCGCATTTGCAGGTTTTTAAACTGCTAGGCGGGCTAGAGCTGAGGTGAGGGTGAGAACTCACCCAGAATTTTCTTGCCAGCATGCTGATTGGGGGAATTCTGGGAGTTGAATTCCATGTATCTTAGTTGCTAAGATTGAAAGAGACCGGCCTGGGTAATTACACACACACAATGTCCCTCCGTAGTTCCACAAATGTAACCGCTATGACACAAGATCAATAGTAAGGATTCTTTATATTAGATATATTTCAAAAAAAACATGACAAGAGGATGGACAATGCCAGCTGCTGAAGTTCCCAAGATGTGAAGATCAGCCAAGGCAGCGTTTCCCAACCTTGGCCATTCCCAAGTGTGTAGACTTCAAGTCTCAGAATGCCACAGCCAGCATGGCTAGCAAATAAAAGTTCTGGGAGTTGAAGTCCACTTGTCTGGAAACCAAGGTCTTGAATTAATGAAACGTTCTGTTTCTTTGCTGAGGGGAAATGTTACCTTTGAGCAGCAATGTTATTGTTTCTTAAAAAAAATAAAGATGAACTCTGCATCAGTTAGCCATTAATCTGTCTGAAAGGTAATGAAGGTTTGATAGAGCTGGCAGAGATACTTTTTGATTAGCATTTTCCTTGTTGACCTTCATATGTGCTGGGACTCCAGAAAGCAGGATGGAAACAATCACATTGACTTGGAAAACCTGAAAGCTGCAGCCCCACCTGACCTAGAGGGACCAAGACTGAGGGGAAAAGCCACCTTAGATCACCACTTGTTTCTTGTTCTTCTTGATAATTGATTTTTCCGGATGTGACACACATTACAACCAAGACTAAGAAGCAGACATAATAGCCTTAGTGAGTGATGGAAAGGTGAGCGTTTCCAAAAACATAAAATAAGGGAAGGAGCACCTCTCCAGCAAAGGGGGGTGTAGAAAATGCAAAGAGAGGAGCTCCTGTATCGGCATCAAAAAAAGTCACCCACCCCCCTTCGTAGTTCAGAATTATTCTGATCTTCTTGGGCATCCTACGCAATGTCAAGGGGGTATAGAACGGAGGGTTGTACGCTGTGTAGTTGCCGTCCCACTTCCCCACGGCCCAGAATCCTTCTTCTGGACTAAATTCAATGTCTCCTTTCCTCCTTATAGACTTTCGGGCAACTCCTACACCCCAGGTGTCGTCTGTCCCCACAGCAACTTCCCAGAAATGCCTGCCGGTAGTGAATCCTGAACAGGCTAAAACAAAAGGCCATTCATCAAATCTTTCTGGGGTTTTGGGTAGAGGTTGATAAAACTCGCCCATTTTCAGGCTTTTACAGTCATCTGTCAAAATAAGACGAGGGTGAGCTGTGTCTGGATCCAGAAATACATGTGCTGCGGAGGGGAAAGAAAGATGAGAAAAGAAAAGAATAAGCTGAGTTAGTTAAAATGGCAGTATGATACTGACACAAATCAAGATGTCGGTTGTCCCATTATAAGGCCCTACGTGGCTCAAGAGTGGATATCTCTATATACAATATCTGGATATAGAGAAAGCTGTGGTGATGCAATGGTTAGAATGCAGCATTGCAGGCCGACTCTGCCCACTGTCAGCAGTTCAATTCACACCGACTCATAGTTGACTCAGCCTTCCATCCTTCCGAGGACAGTAAAATGAGGAGCCATATTGTTAGCGGGCAATATGCTGACTCTATAAACCCCTTAGAGAGGGCTGTAAAGCACTATGGAGCAGCATATAAGTCTAAGTGCTATTGCTATAATTGTAAAGGACCACTCATTTCAGAGCAAGAGTTTCCTATTATGAGGATGGTCATCATCAAGATGATCAGAGTCATCTCTTCCTCTGATCATTGATTCCTCTATCAAACCCATCCTGACAGAAAGAGCAGTTCTGTGATGACCCAAAGGGGCGTGGCACAAAGGCAACACAGTCAAATAAGCAAGAAGAGTCCCTTTATTATCTCCAACTTTGCCCCCAATGTCCAGGTTACCTTTGGCTAGAGAAAAACTCTCCCAGGAACAGCCTTTAACTGGAGAAAATTCAGTCCAAAACAAGGTAGATACAGACTTTAACTAAAAATCCAAACAAACCAAGCTGCAGTAATTAAGTTGACAGGGCAGAAGAAGGACTTTCAGACTTGAAAGCACGGCAAAACTCACACAGTTGGGAAAATGCCAGGAACACAGATAAGCCACGACGTTACCAGATAAATTCACGATCTGCTCCCAACAGCTTGCTGCTTGCACTTCCCTTTTTAAACACTGTGTTCCCAGCTGCAGCTAATGAAGGGAATCAGGGCCCTTTCCTCCCTCATAAACCACACAACTTACATTGCTCCCTTCTCCATTCCTCCCTGAGTGCCCTAGGATGCAGAGGAAGTGGGCCTGGGTCTTCCTCTGAATTTCCTCCCCCTTGCTCTACCTCTCCCCTGTTCTGCCCAGCTGGACCACCCTTCCCCAGTTTTTTCCACAGCCAATAGAGCCACATTCCCACTCCCTGTCAGCTGTTCAGCCTCCCCCTCCGGAATCAGATTCCAACAGGAGCATGACAAGTTTGATAGAATCTGAGTCTGTCTCCCTGTAATTTAAATATATTATTCTGAGACCTACACATGGACTCCTAGGTCAGGGGTCTCCAACCTTGGCCACTTTAAGCCTGGAGGACTTCAACTCCCAACTCCCCAGCAAAGCTGGCTGGGGAATTCTGGGAGTTGAAGTCCGCCAGGCTTAAAGTGACCAAGGCTGGAGACCCCTGACCTAGGGAACACACTTTCCCACTCTGTGCATCACTCTTCAGGTGCCCTTTCCTAACCTCCTGTCCTTTACTTAGAGAAGTATTCACAAGCAAGAGATGTGCCCCAAAGCACTTCCTTATTCATGCTTTCTGCAAAGCATTAAAGTGGATTTCCAATTAGAGTAGGAGGCTGCCATTTTTATGACCCGTGGACTTCAACTCCCAGAAATCCTGATTCAGCCATGCTGGCTTAGGAATTTGGGGAGTTGAAGTCCACAGATCATGAAGGGGCTATATTTGCCCATCTCTAGAGGATCCTGCTGGAGGCAACTTGCAGTCATTAGAGTTTAAAACATCCATAGATTTCTACTGCATGTGTTGGTTTATTCTTCTTCCAATGCTATGAAGTTCTGGGAATATGCCTTTTATCTGGCCATTTCACATATGCTTCACAAAGCTAATATCGTCCTCAACCCTTCTGCCTTTTGTGCCTTTCAGCCATTAATTCCAAGACACTCACTGGTGGTTTGGGAATCTCTAGATACAGAACGCCAAGGAAATGTAACAAACCAACTTTTCAATAAATTGCTATTCCTTCTAAGCTCTTATGCCATCTTTCTGACAACAGAATTTACCTTTCTGCAGTTGAAGTCCAGCCATCAGAGACTCTGAGGGGAGGGGAAAAGGAAGAGAACTTGAAGCACTAACATAAACCCAGGAAGAACAAAAGCAGTTTATACAACAACATTGCATGCTAGGGAAACGTTAAGTAGAAACCAACAAGTATTTGGCAGGAAGGCAGTAGGCTTTTCTCTTTTGAATCTAGCCATCAGATTCCAATAATAGCCAATGTAAATATCAGCCTTAAGATTCCTTTCCTTTCTCTTGCAATTTTCGGCTGCCATAGTAATGGGGGGAGAGGGGGAAATAATTGGGCTTTGTGGGTGTGGAAAACATGCTGGAGGTTTTAGAGAATTAACTGTATAACTTGTGGGGAAAACTTTATTGTTTATGCTTACTGCAGGTCTTTATTAAAATAGGCCAAGGTCAACAGCCAGATGTCTGCATCAGCACCCAAAGATGCCCCACATGACATTAGGCACATCTTTGATTGGATGGACAGTTTGTACTATTGTGGTGGAAACATTGCCATCACTTTGTATGTGTCACACGTAATTCCTCAGATCTAGAATTACTTTGATGCTACCACTTGAATTCCAGTAAAAGTTCTTTTCTCTGTATTAATGGAGTCTAAGAATGTCTTTCTTGGATTTTGAATAGACCACCATCTCACAGTAAATTAATAACTTGATATATAGAAAGGAAAGGAAAAAAGTACGGAGGAGAGGAGAGGAGGAGGAGAAGATGAAGGGGAAGGGGAAGGAAAGGAAAGGAAAGGGAAAAAGGAAAGGGAAAAAGGAAAAGGAAAAGGAAAAAAGGAACGGAAAGGGAAAAAAGGAACATAAAGGAAAAAAGGAAAGGAAAAGAAAGGAAAAAAGGAAAGGAAAGGAAAAAGGAAAGGAAAGAAAGGAAAAAAGGAAAGGAAAGGAAAATAAAAAAAGGAAAGGAAAGGAAAAGAAAGGAAAAAAAGGAAAGGAAAGGAAAAGAAAGGAAAAAAGGAAAGGAAAAGAAAAAAGGAAAGGAAAAGAAAAAGGAAAGGAAAGGAAAAGAAAGGAAAGGAAAGGAAAGGAAAAAGAAAGGAAAGGAAAAGGAGTAAAGAAAGGAACAAAGGAAAGAAGGAAAAAAAAAGGAAAGGAAGGAAAAGGAGGAGAAGGAAAAAAGGACAGGAAAGAAAGTAAAAAGGAAAGGAAAGGAAAAAAAGGAAAGGAAAGGAAAGGAAAAAAGGGAAGGAAAAGAAAGGAGAAAAGGAAAAGGAAGGAAAAAATAAAAAAAAAAAGGAAAAAAGGAAAGGAAAGGAAAAGAAAAGGAAAAAAGGAAAGGAAAAGAAAGGACAAAAGGAAAGGAAAAGAAAGAAAAAAAGGAAAAGAAAGGGAAAAGAAGTAAAACAGGACAAAAAAAAGGAAAGGAAAAGAAAAAAGGAAAGGAAAGAAAAAAGGAAAAAAAAAAGGAAAGGAAAGGAAAAAAGGAAAGGAAAAGAAAGGAATAAAGGAAAGAAAAGAAGGAAAAAAGGAAAGGGAACGAAAGGAAAAAAGGAAAGGCAAGGAACGGAAAAGAAGGAAGAAAGAAAAAAAAAATGAAAGGACAAAATGAAAGGAACGAAAAGACAAGAAAAAAGGAAAAGAAAGAAAGGAAAGGAGATTGTTTCGTAGATTGAGGAAGCGAAATGAACTGAAAGGAAGAATAAAGGAAAGGAAAAAAGGAAAGGAAAGGAAAGAAAGAAAGAAAGGAAACAGAAAGGAAAGGGAAGGACAAGAAAAAAGGAAAAGAAGGAAGGAAGGAGGTTTCGTAGATTGATTGAAGGAAAGGAAAGGAAAGGAAAAGAAAAAGAAAAAAGGAAAGGAAAAGAAAGGAAAGGAAAAAGGAAAAGAAAGGAAAAGAGGAAAGGAAAGGAAAAAAGGAAAGGAAAGGAAAAAAGAAAAGAAAAGAAAGAAAAGAAAAAAGGAAAGTAAAGAAAGGAAAAAAGGACAGAAGGAAAAGAAGGAAAAACAAGTTCAGGAAACAAAGAAAGGAAAGGAAAGAGGATGGTTACGTAGAGATGGCGGAAAGGACGGAAAGGGAATGGAAAGAAACGGAGGAACAAAAGACAAGAAAGAAAGAAAGGCAAAAAGAAAGGAAGAAGGAAAAGAAGGAAAAGAAAGGAAAAAAGGAAGGAAAGGGAAAGAAAACGGAAAGGAAAAGTAAAAGGAAAAAAGGAAAAGAAAGGAAAAAAGGAAAGGCACGGAAAAAGGAAAGGAAAAGAAAGGAAAAAAGGGAAACGGAAGAAATGAAAAAAGAAAGGAAAGGAAAAAGAAAGGAAAGAAGGAGGAGGTTCGAGCTTGATGGCAGGAAAGGAAGG